>JADFUC010000389.1:0-38372 GCA_019722365.1 Lithospermum erythrorhizon
TATTGTTTAAAAAACTTTTTCTACCAAAAACCTAGTAGCCGCCCCCTTGGCCGAAATTCTCCCAAGAATTTTGGGGTTGTTCTCAAGGTTTTGTTCATCCTTGCTTACTAGCATAGATTAGTTCTTTGATTCAACCCTCCCGCGCTGACTAACTGTAGATAACATATTATCATATCGCAAATGTGCGGAGTCGAAGTCAAATTCACGCTGTGAATTTGAAGCTGTGGATTTTGGTGGAATTTACCTCACCGCATCGTAAGTCTCGCTTCATATTTAATTATATGCTTGTATTGAATGGCAATGTAGTATGCACCTTAAAGATCCCCGAACTATGGATTCAGATATACTCCTATATCCATAGTAATTTTCTTCTGGGCCTAGAGTAATAGTAGTGTAGGCATTATAATTCTACAAGAATAAGTAAATAAAGACAACACTGCAAGAAACTATCATGCTAAACACTTTCAAATAAATTGCAAAGTAAATACTAATACTTCAAATCCCACAAAATATATTAGTATATCAAGCACCTATTATACTTAAATCCAAACGTGGCCATTAATCGGATATATTTTGAATCAAGATAATAGTAGGTTATCAACCAATTATGTAAAAACTACATAACTCTTATGTCGTTAGCATACTATTCAAGATAATCCGACTAGATTCCCCGGCTAAACCGAAGTAAGCCTTACTCAATTAAACCAAATAATTACTGGAGTGATCATCTAAAAGTTTTCTCCACACAACGTTAGGTGGAAATCACTTGAACATGATCCGTTGTCATATTAAAGTGCAAAATTGTAACACTGGCCATCACAGCCAGGCTGCCCAGAGAATTTAACCGATTTCACAACTTTTAAAAATGGCTTCATACGTTGCTTAAATTTGTAACGCGAGATTATTACTTTGTTTCTTTTATTTTTACTATGGCAATTGTAGCACATAATCAAGCATACGTATAACATGAAAAATAAAATATAATGCACATTCAAGAGGCGATGATATTACCCCTTAGCCTTATTACATTTTCAAAAACTTGAAAACTAACATTTTGGCCCTATTACAAATTTGTCTTCGCTTCTGAATTTCCACTAAGCTCCGTCTTGAATTACAATTCAAATGGCCAACAATCCCAACTAGACAACATGCAAGTCAGGGGAGAAACAAGAAAACAAAATAAAATAAAATAATATAATATGACTCAAAGAAAGTCATTTACAACAATACGGCATGCAGACGTGAAAACGCTGGTCATATCAATACACCTCCATTCCATTCCATAACAATATATATGACAAAACATTAAAACAGATAAATTAATTTTAATGTCACATATTAAATAAAATAAAATAAATGTGTTCATAATATTAATTACCCATTATTTTATAATTAATTATCAATTAATATAAATTTTAAATTTAAATATATTCACACATGACTAATGATAATTATTACAATAATTACCAACCTCTTAAATCATGGAATAATTACTTACAAGTAATTAACTCCAAAATTCAAAAATTTAAAAGTTATCATGAAAATATTTTCAAAAATTATCAATTAATGAAAATAATTATGAAAGGGAAATATAAATCAAATTTAATGCCATTCAAGATATATATTCAATTATCTTAATGAAAATTTATGACTCAACATTTAAACCGAAAATTAATAATTACCAATAATTTTAAAACCAAAAATAATTACATAAAAAATACATTTAGGGTTTTCTAAAACGGATTTACCTAACTTCAACGGCCAAATGACTGGCCTCCGCCACTCAATTGACACGCTACTGATGGTGCTAGTAGGCTGTTAAGCACGCCCAGTGGCCGAATTGCAATTCCTGCACCGCACACACTCCATGATTTATGTCCTCAAAGTCAGCTTTTAATTTATTTTGTAATTCATTTCGCTTTTCCAGACACCGCAACTTTTGTAAAACGATTTGGAGGCACTAAAATTCAAACAATTCTGGGATTCAATTAAACATCAACAATATAATTATTGAACAAGTCCAAGTGGAATTTCATCAAAAAACACTTTTAGTTTTTCGATTAAACCAAAAAATCTATAAATTCAATAAATTTTTCGGAGTATTAAATATTTCAAACAATTCTAAAAATCCCAGATGAACTCTCAAAGGTTCGTGGAATACACATATTTAATTTCTCGTGAATTTTCTGAAATTTCTAACCCTCTCTCTCTGTGAAATCGAAAATGATTCTACCTTTTAAATTAAAAAATGTAAATTAATCAATTTTTTAATCCCTTTCAATTCATTTAAACAATTCCTCAATAAGCATCAAATCATCAAAATTAATACATTGAAATGATGATTCCAAATTGTGGTGAAATATATATAAAATGAGTTGGATTTTTCATATTATATATTCAATAAATTGAATATATATATCATAAAATAATCAAATTAACTAACAACTATGTCAACACACACAATCAAACTAGATAAAATATATCAAACTTGAAAGTAGGCCTGGCGTTACCGTTAGCATTCAGTATGAATTTATTCGATAAACATCAATTCATACATCCCGATGCTCAAATTAATGTATATTAATCTAAATACAAAAAATATAAATGTATGAATAAGAATTTTACATTCCAACTAAGTCGAATCCGAACCCAAATCCTCACAATCAACCTCGCGTGGAAAGGCCATTCAAAGCCCTCTCCAAAGCTTGTTCAACACCGAAATGATGTCCCCTCAGATTGCACACACCAAGAGGGAAACGAACCGATTTTTTTGAACTAAGAGCTTGAAGATGAATAAAATTGGAATTGAAAACTCTTCCTGCACTTGGGCTGAGCTCTGGGGGTGGTTTAAGACGGAGGTTAAGGTTTTATGATTGTGATGTAAGAAAACCTAATCCCCTATTTAAATATTTCAAGTCCTAAATTCCACTCTCGTTAAGAAATCAGGCTTTAACTCACAAGTAACTTAATTAGACCGTTATGAGCTCTAATTAAATCAATATGAGTTACTAAATGAAGTTGTTCTATTTTAATTAACTTAACAAGTCAATTAAAATACTAACAAGTCACTATCGAATAACTATCAAGTTATTCATCAATCTCAATTACTTAACTGATTAAACCTCAACTTTAACGACTGACAAGCTCATCAACATATATATTTGACAATATATAAATATTGAGAGATACATTTCTCAATATACAAGTCTCGCTTAATTTTATTCCATGAAATATTATTCAAAATATCATTGTATGCCAAGTGGACCATCTAGGCTCGATAAGAGTAAGTTGTATAATAATAATAATCTAATTAACACATTATTATAACGATTAATGAGTAAGATCTAGCAATCGCTCATAACCCCTTAAATTATTTCCGTGAGAACTCACACTAAGAATATACAATTGCGAACACTAAGCTTCCTGTGAATCTCATTTAACCAACCGGTAAAATGAATCTATACAATTTTCACAACGGGTACAATAAAAAGGAAATGAATTTCATTGATTTCCAACAATATGCACAAGGTTATGACTAAACTTGAGTATCCAAGTCGCTACGCATTGGGGATCAAGTCAACGAGTTGAGTTTATATCTTCCATTTTTTTTCTTTGTTTTTTTTTCTCTTTGTTTTTTTTTCCTTTTTTCTCTCTTTTTTCCCTTTTTTTTAAATGATAGGGAGACAGCTTTGTCCTCTTGTCAAGGAGGGGATGGATAGTTTATCCTCAGTGCTCAGGAGCAACCATTTAGATGATCCCACCTTGAGTCCTGCCTTGATCCACTACCATGTACGAAGCTCGCTTGTACGCTTCAACTATTACATACTTCCATTCATCCCACTTAGACAAAAAACTTTATTTCCCTTTTTGTCTGTGGGATTTATGGGTCTTCTAACTGCAAGCACCATGTCCCCTACTTGATAGGACTGCTGGCGGACCTTCTTGTTGTAAGACTTGGTGGTACGTGATTGATAACATTCTAACCTTTGTTGCGCATTCAATCTTTGCTCGTCAAGGGAATCCAACTCCTGAAGTCTTAGATGTACAACTTCTTCATTTGTGATCCCTTCATTCACAACTACCCTTAGTGATGGAATTTGAACCTCCAGTGGGAGAACAGCCTCGACTCCGTAGACCAAAGAGTACGTTGTAATTTGTGTTGGTGTGCGATATCTAGTTCTATAAGCCCATAATGCCTCCTCCATCTTCTCATGCCAATTCCTCTTTGATTGGCTTACCACCTTCTTCAAAATATTATAGAGCTTTTTGTTGAAAGCCTGTGCTACACCATTACCATGCGGATAATACATGGACGAGTGGTACTTCTTGAACTTGAATGGGACATAAGCTTGATATGAGCTTATTGTCAAATTGCTTCCCATTATCTGTGACGGTGTATCTGGGGACCCCATAATGGTTGATTAGGTTGGATGTGATGAACTTAGCAACATTTTCTTTTTTCCATTGCCTTACTACTACAACCTCTATCCTACAACCTCTACCCATTTGGAAAAGTAATCAGTCCCTGCGAGGATGTATACGTTGCCTCCGGATGACTTTGGTAGAGGTCCGACCATGTCAAGTCCCCATGCATCAAATGCCCATGATGCAGTTGTATGATGTAATGGCTCTAGGGGTTGATGAATGAAGTTTGTGTGATACAAATAGGGTTTACATGATTGTGAATAATCCATGCAATCTTTCACCGTAGTTGGCGATAATATCCATCCGTTTGATTGGGCTAACGGCCCCGAAGCGATGCACGCACGACATACCAGAGAATGTGCTTCCTCCATGGCCAGTTTAGCCGGCCACGAGCCAGAATATATAGACAGGGTGTCATTTAGCGGGGGCTTCTTGGCAGAATAATAAAATTTCTTAGGCGGTCATCGGGGCTTCCCATTGCTATAAGTAATCAATGAGAGGTTGCCTCGATCACCCAAAGTTTTGGTTGCTAAGTAGTGACAACACGGTTCCTCCTTCCTCCCCCATATGTATGCATACTCGTGACACAAATGAAGAAGGTATAACCCGTTTCGCATCTTGCCACCTTGACTTATTTCCCAGACACAGTGGTAAGGCTAGACTTACTAAAGCATGTACTTGTTTGTTCTTAACTTTTTTTTTTTTTTTTAAAGATGGTTGATAGGAATCAAGTTCATCGATGGCGTTAGTCTTTTCGGCATAAACTGTGATATGGGATCAACTGCAACTTCGCGCACAATTGGTTAAAAACTAATTTGTGAATCTTCGTATACTCGGTGGGGCAGGTAATGTTTCTTTTTCCAACAGGATGAGTGTAACGATATTTGCTTATTGTTTGATCATTTGTGATTTAAAGAAGGTAGATGAGGAAGAAGATCTTGCTCTGAGTGATGAAGATAACTCTAGCTCCTAAACCACGGCCTTGTCGCTCCGTCAAAGTACATCTTCAAAGGTGGCATACATATTCATATAAATCCTCATTTGAATTAGATTACAAATGGCGTTCCCCACTTCTGCAAGGGATGTTGCGCCAAGAACTCTTCTACTATTTTCCCTTTTCCATTTTGGCTGGAACATATCACGATGTCGAGCTTCTTCTTGATTACAAATACCGTAATTGTAACGATTCGACAACACACCGGCTTTGACATAACATACTTGATCGGGTTCGCTTGGGTTGAGTTATACCGTGTGCTTGAAAGTAGTGCTTGACTTCTAAATAGTGAAAATTAAAGCTAAGCACAGCTTCGATAGTGTATATTTCAACTGGATTAGGTGTCATCTATGTAACGACCCGCCCAATCGACCTTCCCCGAGGTTAAGATCTTAAGGCATGTCAGAGTCCTGTCGATTGGATAAATGCTTGTCTGGCTGATGACATTATCAAAATAAAACTTCTACATTCATGCAGCCAGCCGTCCAACAAAATAACAGAATGACGAGAATACAAATCAAGATCTGACATGGGAAAGTATGACAACTAGACCCGTCAATAAAATACAACGCACAGTCTAAAAATATACAAATCGACAAAAAATAGTGATGAGGACTTCCTTCTACCACTTTTCGCCCCCTATAGTCTCATGACTCGGCAAAAGCAGATCCACAGTAAAATTAATCTAGATACATCTCCAATAGAGAATAGAATTGGTATTAAGTTAGGTGAATACAAATACCACCAGTGATTCCATCCGCAAATATTCATGCTTATATATATATATATATATATATATATATATATATAACATATACCGTACATTGTCGGTCACTTAATAAATGGCTATACACGTATCACATAGATTTCTCTTATACAATGTTGACTCACATACACATGAGATTATAACTAATGCATATATTCATTTTAAGAAACAATCTGTAAGTCATCAAATGAGGAATCCACCTCCACGGATAATACACATATGAGGAATCCACCTCCAAATAATACACATGAGGTCGCCTCCAAATGTCGCGTATGAAGTCCACCTCCAAATAGCGGATGAGGCCTCCTTATCCTCGACAGCTACGCACTTGATATGCATATCATGCCAAACCTCCGAATCCGCAGGGGCTACCCACGATAACTACACCGCACAAAACCTCCCGATTCATGATAACACATAAGCAATCAAGCGCGTCGCCGTACAACCTGCGGCCACCTGCTGCTGATTTCACTAACATGATCATTTAAAACTATTTCCGTATCTCAATTACCTCATAACGTACCTCAAAATCATAGTTATCTCGTAATGTCAATCAAATCAGTTATTTCGCAGCATGCATCATAAATCACAATTTCAAACAATATGTCTTGATGCGAATACACATATCAGGAATAGTCTCAAACAACACATGAAAAATTTATATAACATGTTATATATGAAGAATCCCCATCGTGAGATCCCGGCTCGACTCTATTCAAAGAAATTAGACGATATAATACGTTCCATAGAATAACCTCTATATATAATGAGTGTTATACAGATCTCCTGATTCAAATTTACAAACTCTTACTTGATAAATCCCTATTCCCAAGATTGATATACACTTCTAACATTCCAATGCTATATTCAATCGCCAACTTATTAAAATCTGATATTAGTCTTTATTACCCCAGAAAATATCTTAAATTTCATTAGATCCATTGATCGATTGACAATTAATTAATCCATTAAACCTGACCTCAGTTTGCTTTTCAATCTTTATCTGAGGCTTTTCACCCAA
The DNA here is from genome assembly GCA_019722365.1 of Lithospermum erythrorhizon. Taxonomy (NCBI): domain Eukaryota; kingdom Viridiplantae; phylum Streptophyta; class Magnoliopsida; order Boraginales; family Boraginaceae; genus Lithospermum; species Lithospermum erythrorhizon. Next base: position 7,207 of record JADFUC010000389.1, read on the forward strand.
ACTTTCTCGATCAATCTCTATCATCACATCCAAACCAATAATTTCATTAAATATTTATATTAAAATTAGCATAGCCATATTACAGTTAGAGTTAATTTAAGAAAAAAAGTCAACAAAGTCAACCACCGACTTACAGCTTTCCTAGCTGTAATAATCCTCAAAATCACCTCATGCCCTAAAACTAGCTTGATAATATTTATATACCATAATAAAGTCAAGATCTAAAGTCAACCTTGAAAGTCAAGTATATGAAAATCGATTCAAGCTTTACAAATGGTGAAGTTGAAGGTTAATTTCATGGATAACCTTAAGATGGAACAAGATTTGAGGTGGAATTTAAAGTTTTACCAAGAAAAATGGAAGAAAATCAATTAAATTTGGGGGTTCGGCCATTCCGGCCCCGGGAAGAAAGAAGAAAAGAAGTTTTTTAGTAGCTCAAAGATGATAAGTATAAGTACTTAATTGGAGGTGGAGTGGGAAGTGGATACCAAGTGGGTTGGTCTCGTTTAGTTCGCAAATTTAAACTACACTCGGTTCTGCGACTAATTCGAGCGAGTCAAATTAAATTTCTATTCATAAAATGATATTAGGCCATTATCATTATTCCATTGAAATTTTAACTTTAACATGAAAACACTCGGTAGATATTAAAATGTGAAAAATCTTTATCACAGACGGGTTATTTCATCTGAGGAGGTAGTATAGCGAGTTCTCCTTCGTTCTTACGTTATCACGGGCTAGCGATGCTCCCGGCGTTGTTCTTGTCTTGCAGCACAAAGGATGAGTGGTTTTCCTTATCTTTGGTGCAACAAAATTGCGGCTTCATTAAGTAGGACTTGATGTCTTGAAGCGGCGGGCAATTGCGTCCATGCATGCGGAGGCATGTCCTTGTTAGTTTGGTGAATGGTGGCATTTCCATGCTAAGTTTGCTATGAACCGTCGTAAATAAATAACTTCCTACAAACTCTTGATTCATGTATGTGGCTCGGGCATATTTGATGTAATGCTGCCTACCGATTTAAATGCTATGTCTTTGTAACGGCCAGACCACAGAAACTTTCGGATGTTTAAAATGCACACTTAAGGGGATTCAAATGGAACCGCCTTAGCGTTCAAACGCTACTCGGAGATCTTGAGGATGATACGCTCGACCCGCTGACTTGACCACTAGATAATCAGTAGCGCCGCATTCGCCATGTAACATATCATTCAAATATACTGCGTTGCTCATTGATATGTAGTCCCTAACCTTAGTCCGAAGGCATAACTTTATAGCAATAAATTCTTTAAGTGGAATATTGCAGTGAGTTCTTAGTTTTCCGTGGCCATGCGAATGCAGTTTGTAGCCTAAAGATCCATCTGAAAGTTAGTGCCTCTCAGCTCACTGTCGTTGCATATATCTTTACTTAATTAATCATCATATTATTATACTCATAATCTTTTAATAATTACAACAACCCAAATACTCTGATACACATATTCATAATATATCAAAGATTAGCATTGTGATATAAGTACTACATACCCAATGAAGCCAAATATCCCTTCTTGATGCTGTTGATATAACTTTTCTTGAATCTTGTTAGAAACTTTGGGATTATGATGGGAAAATCACCACAAAAGGAAGAGAATTTTTGGAGAGAAAGTAGAGAGATGGTTCGGCCATCCTTGGAGAGAAGAAAGAAGAAAAAATGTTTGTTTTTTATAAATGTGTTGCCAACATGAAGAAAAATAAGCCGGCCGAGGGTGGCCCGACAAGTAGAAGGTGGCGCTGGCAGGAGGAAAAGATGAGTGGTATAACTACGCACTTGAGGTTCGGAGTTTGTTTAACTAGGGTAATACTCAATTATTACTCAAATCATACTTGGTTATTCGGCTTGACGGCTTTATTTGATTGATTTGAATGACTTGGTTTGATTTGATTTGGATAAAGCTTGAGCTTGATTTGATTTGGATAGAAGCTCGGGCGAAATTTGGATGATAGATGTCACGGTCTTGATGGACTTGAGGCCAGTGCGGACTTGGATATGGTCCGAGCCGGGGGAGCACCGCGGCGTATTCCGTGTTGGTTGTATGGACTTAGATCTTCGGTCTTGGACTTCATCTTCGGTCTATGTCGCGGTAGAACTACTGAAACGTTTGTAGTAGTTTCGGCATTGGATAAACTACGCTTGATTCTTTGGGATTTAGTGCTTCCCACTTTTGTGGTGGGGCTTCGTGGCTTAGAGGCCGCTGTCTTTGATGGAGCTTAGTGCCTTGATATGACACTTGATTTGGGATAGGACTCCAAGCTTCGGTATGTGGAATGATAGCAAGCAAGTGTTAAAGCAACGTTCTTGCTGCTTTATCTTCTGACCTTAGCGGCGTGTTGTTGTTTAATAAAGCGAGTTTGAGGATATGACCAGCGTGGGACTTAGTGAGATTTAGCAGGACTTAGTGAATTTAGCTCGCTTGGAGCTTGATTTAAAACTTGGAAGTTCGTCACTTCCAACTATGACGGCACTTGAACATTTTGTGATGATCAGTATGAAGGTGAAAGCATTCCGGCACTTTGTTGATGATGCGATCAAACTGAGGCATAGCGTGTTTGCCTAGAATCCGGTATAGGGGCGAGCAGCTTCGGTTTATTCATATACGGGGTTGGCTCAATTCGAACTGAGTATGGGGTTTCATCCAGTTTATGAATAAATCAGGGGCTATATAGGCCCCGTCGAATATTCGAAGTGTTCTTGAGAATCTTATGTGATTCTGCAGTTATTAAACAGAGGATTATTAGTTATGATAATCCTTGTTTAATCATTTTTGCTTGCTTTGGATCACCGTTTCTGTGGTGTTCTATTTGGCGGTCTTAGCATGTTAACGAAATTTCGGAGAAACGTTCACATGTTGTTTTCTTAAGGATTTGTGTGTTGTTGTTTGAATGAATTTGGATTTTTGTCTCTGACCGGTCAAAATGAGGGGGTATTTATAGGTTTACGGGCGCCGAATGTTTCTTACGATTGGCGGGTTTGATTTTGCAGTGAATCGCAATCTTGTGAAATCAAATTTTGAGGGAAATATTGGATAATTTGGATTAAATAAGTAACCACAGGCTTGTTTTGATTAAAGAAGGTTCGGATTCTTTTTATGGGTCGAAACATATTTTCATACCCAATGCCGGGCTGCGGCCTTGATTTTGCATATGACCACGAAGGTTAATTTTGAACCCTTAACTTATGGAGCCTTGATTTTTTGGATCTAAAACTTGTGAGTCTTAAATTTTAAGCCACGTGGTTTTATAGATTAACTTCATTTATTACGTGGCTTTCGAGACATCCCGTTAGGCGGGTTTGATCAGGCAAGTGGTTCGAGCCCCCAATTTTATATGGCGTTTAATGCGAGGCTATTTTCTCGGAATTCCCATTTGGTTGACTTAGGGTTAATTAATGCGACCCTTATTTTTTGCCGATTAACTCCGGGCTTGATTTAGGAACCCTCTTTAGATCCGGTTTGGTTGATTTAGGGTTTAATCGAGGGCTAATCAGCCATGGCATTCTTTGTTGGTTGACCCTTAATTAGCAGATTAATTTGTCTTAATCAATTTTATATTTCTTGATAATTTCGTCTCTATCATAAGCAAAATAAGAAAATAGAAGACTGCTTTGAAACTTTTTTGTATTATATTCTGTTCTATTTTAGGCGACTGACATAATCTACGTAATATATAAATATTAATCTGTGTAGTTTAGACCTCTGTACAAAAAATCCTTTGGAGCACCCTGTAAGACGGGCATGTTCATGTCTACTCTTTAGTTTTATATTTTTTTTTATTAGTGTAATAATAATATTAATTTATTTGTCATCCTTATGTAAATTTTTTTTGATGAGCCATTGTTGTAACATAACTATAATAAGCTTAACTAACAAAATACAAATTCTTATTCCGTGGCAATTATAGTTGCGAATTACCATGCTTTTGTTAAAGATAAGAGCGAACAAAGAAGAAAAGATGGCACTCCATCCATTGCCAGCAGACTCATGCCATGCATGGACCATCACCACGCTTTTCTTAGATATCGGATAGAGAAAAGATGCCAATTTCATCCAGCAAGCTCATCATGCAAAGGACCATTTTAATATTTTATGCTTCATTGTCAACTCTTACCTCAGAAACACCAAAGATGGAGTGGGGTTGAAGTTGTTTTCTTTGGGGCTGGAAAGAGACCAATGATTGTTTTTGGAACTCGGTGTTTCTTTTTTAAATATTTTTATTACGAAGATTAATGTAAAGATCGATCAGGTATTACGTACGTTTAGGAAAAGATTAGTTATATTTCAGTGCTTGATTAATCATGGACGTGGTTATTCAGACAGTTCACCTCCCTATTGCTGTTGCAGGTTTAATCTTGTTGATAGTAATGGAATGGATATGATCTTTCAGTTGTTAGTGATATTAATTTGATATTAATTTCTTTAAATCATTTTAATAATTTGAATATTTAAGGTAAAAATTCCATCATAAATATCATTTTTCAATACAACAAATGATGATAATTATTGAAATCAGATCTTCATATTTTAATATATAGTACTTCATTAGTTATTAGGTCTTCTTTACTTGTCGTTTTAGTTTAAATAATCTTTATTTTTTTTAATCATCATTAATCAGTTTTCTCTAATTTATTTTTCATTTTATTTTCAACATAAAGTCACAAAAAGTAAAAAGAGAATAATAAAAAAAAGTAAAATGTAGTTATTTTTAATTAATTATTGAATGCCTATCAAATTAAATGGTTTAATATTGTACTCGTAATTAGTATGAAAATGTCTAGATGATAAGTAATGAAAAATGGAGGGAGTAGATAGAGAAGGTAACACATACAACGAAAAAGAAATAAGGAAAAGGAAGTGAAAGAACTGAACATAGAGAGACAACCCATGTGCCTTCCCAACATAGAATAATAATGAAAACGCATCAAAGACAACTTGTATATTATATAGCAGCGTTTAATCATAAATAATCAATCATGGATATATCCTCTTCCTTCCATGAAATTTCTTTCCAGCATTTGTGCTAATTAATACTGAAATGATTCGTACTTACTGATAGTTTTATTCGTTGTGCCTCATGTAATAAATAGTACTGAAAGTGTGTATTCTATTGTATACTGAAAATAAAAGATCTATAACATACTACACATATTATATCGGATGTCATAAGAGCTAGTATAACATTTAAAAACGGACATAACATAACAGAAATTGAGTGTTGAAGCTTAGCGATGTTAGCGATCTTGGATTAAATACAATGAAGTTGTGAAAGTAAAATGTATTGGAAATATAATAGCGCGAAAATAATGACGAACTTCCCGGCTAAATCAGAAAGCTGGGGGAGTGAGGGGGCAGGTTCTTCTTGTAGCCTCCTTGCAGAAGGTACATTCATGAAGCATTTGGATGCATATGAGGGGTTTGTGAGACCTTATATTGGAAGTAACAACGCCTTGAAATGTGGCCTGGTTCGGTCTGGCGATGCTGCACAGTCACGGTGCAGCGGTAAACATTCTCTGTGAGATATTCTGAATGAGCATGTGAATGATGCCATTCACCAAATGGCTGCTGATACGGTGAATAAATTACAGGCTCATGAAACGGCATATTATTCTCTCTTGGTATTTGGCTTCTACGATGTAAAAGAAACATCTGAGAAATGTTGCAGTTGTTGACAAACTAGAGAGTTTTATTGATTAATTATACGTTGTCACACAAACAAAAACTCCTTCGCTCAAATCTTTTGGTCTCATTCTTAAAATATAGAAAACACAATTGTTGAAGTGACAATCATATCTGTCTGCAATGAGTCGCTTATGTAGATGTAGGCACATGGCCGATCATAGCATGTGATTGTCTGCAGTTCGCTTTCGCCAATAAATTACCATAAATCTTTCGACTTTTTTAATATGATGTCATGTCCAGTGGTGAATCTTCATAGTTTGGAATAATACAAATCGATAAATATATTATAGATTCGAAAATATCTCCTCAAATTATCAGCCCAAATTCAACGGTATCGAAAATACTAGCATGTTTCTGCAACGATGCTTATTTGTTATGCCATTATCTTGACATAACTCCGACACTTCGTCACTACTTATAATTTTTTCCTATAAACAAAATAATAGGTAAATAACTTTAACAAATGCCTTTAATTCAAAAAATAGAATATTAATGGTGGTGTAATCTTTGAAGTCTCCTAAAAGAATGTTAATTGGGTGATTCGTCATATTTAAATGGTGACTAGAGAATTATTGATGGTAGAAACAGAGAATTTGGGTAACTAGCCCACCCCAAGCCGTTAATTTATCTTGTTTTTTTGTTAACGTCTGATAAGCGCTATCATGAAAATCTTGAAGTACCCACAAAAACCTAACGCCGCACCGTCCTCATTTTCTTCCTACAGTTATTTCCGCCCACCACGCTCGCGGCTGCCGAACAACCACCGCCTCTTGTGATCCCTTTAGTCGTGACTGCCTTACACTCTTCCTTTGGAAGACCCAGCGCCATACTGAATCGCAAAAGGAAGGGAGGGGGAGATGATTTGGGGGAGGCTTGATGGTAGTGGAGGAGGGAAGGGGTGGGAAATAGAAGTAGGGAGGAAGGGAGGTGGGGGAAGAGGGTGGTTGGTGGTTGGTGTTTGATAGTGGTAGTGGTGTGAATTGAGAGGAAGAATATGAGGATGAAAGGGTGTTAGCTTTTTTGGTATTTTTGTAAAAAAAGATGCTAGAAATTAAAATGAATTTGAAAATATGCTTAGTTATCCAAGTTCTGAAGAACATGGTCTTATATTATTCTGAATGTGGTTCTAAAGACAAACCGATAAATACATTGTCCGCCTCTAGTCAAAAAAATGCAATACTAAAAGCAATACCACAATACACTCCCAATCTCAAACCTAAATGAAACATTGATCATTATAATTTTTTAATTGTATTTTTCAAAAATTGATTTAATAATATATGTTTGGAAAATATTAGTTATGATATTTTAATTTAAATAAAAGTGTTTTATATTTATAATTGGAGGAAGTAGTAAATATTAATATAATTACTATCATTGTAGATGACACAAATAATACAATTATTCATTTTTGCAACTGGTATTTTCTACTATATGCAATGACAACAAATGAGCAATTGATGGAATATATGTAAGCAGATGTTGGAATATATTTACTCAGAGAAATTTAGAAGAGTACCACAAATCAATCTAATAATTTAAAATTTAATATACTGAAGCAATTTGTTTTGTTTGATACATATACAAAGTTAAATACCCTTTCTTTCTTCCTCTTCTCCAATCCTCCAACACCACCAGCCTCAATCCTCACTGCAGAGCCACCATTCTGACCCCTCACCACTTGCTTGCTGCAAAATTCCCCCGCCTGAGCAATGACCACGCCCCATCCACCACCTCTTATCCATGTCCCCATACGATCCACAGCTGTCCCTCTTCCACCGCTTACGATCCCTCGTTTCCCCTCGCCAGCCCCACTATCCTCTACGAAAAATTACGGCTTCCCTTTCTCTCCACGAAATGTGATCCTTTCCACTCCCACGAAATCGCAGTCCTTTCCCTCCACGAAAGTCGGCCCAATCCTACTCCCACGAAGTGGCACAGAGAAAATTACTATGGATATAGGAGTATAAATAAAATTCATAGTTCGAGGGATCTTTAAAGTGCATATTCAATATAAAACACTAAATTAGTGAGGAGGACTAGATGATTAATTCACTTAGTCGCCGCTTCAAATTAACGGCGTGAATTTGGCTTCAGCTGTTGTATGCTCCAGTCCTTAATTATCTACAGATCGGTCAACACCCAGGGAGGGGGTTGAGATAAAGAACTAATCTATGCTAGTAAACAAGGATGAACAAAACCGAGAGAAAAACCCAAAATTCTTGGGAATTTCGGCCAAAGGGGCGGCTACTGAGGTTTTTGGTGAAAAGTTTTTACAAAAACTTTGTTGGCCTAAGTTTGCTTTATATAGGGCTCAGGTTAAAAACGAAGCCCGATAAGCAACTTAATAAATAGCTTGACTCGTTAACTACATTAGTTCGTTAAGACACTAATGAGTTGCTAATGAAATTAATATTTAATTAAGCTAATTAAATAGTAATGATCCATCTCAATAATCTTTCCAAGTTATCGATAAATACTGAAATTACTCGGGCAATTGATAACTATTCTATTTGTTCAATCGATATTCTACACAAAATGTAGAACCCCATGGTGAAATACATTTCTCAATTATATGGTCTCTTTAATTTAAATACATGAAATATAACTCCAAAATCTTATGTGTGACGCCAGAAACGAGATAATAGTAAAGTTTGCATAATAATAATAATTGACCAATTACTATTATTATAACGATTAATGGTAGATCTAGCAATCGCTCGCCCTTAAATTATCATGAACCCGCGCTAGTAATATACAATTACTAAGTTGAACACTAAGTTACGATAATGATGACATTTAACTTATTTGGTAAATGAATTGCTTTCTATGATTAATACATGGCGGGCATAATGGAACCAATTCATTGATTTCAGCGCTCCCACTTTGCCATAGGCCGATTATCTTACAGTCCTTTATCCACGCGATCTAGTCATTAACCATAGAAGTGTATTGGCTGACCTTTGCACAGTATGAGCCCGAATAAGCGTTTATGGCGTCCATCGTGTCGGTACCAAGCGCAGAGGGAGGCTGAATCTTTCCTTGTATATGAGGGCGGACAAATCCACTCCCCGATATATCAACATCTATCCTTTATCACTACATTGTGTGATGACGTATGCGTTATAATCCCAGCAAATGAGACGTTTGGTCATAGTCAAAATACGAGCTTGTATAACCACAGATAGTTATATATCGTAGGTCTAAATTGTGACTAAAATTCTAAACAAATGTCGCAGGACAGATATACGTATCCTTCTATGAATTAGTTGGGGTCATGCAAACTCCAGAGTCGCTTTGACCCGTGACCAGCGGTATTGAATCTGATCTGTAATTGCGTGATCAATCTTGATCACTAATCAAAACACCATGTTCGTCGTATGATCTTTATGCATACAACTTCTCGGCGTCGACCCGAGGCACTTTTGGTATCCTGTGTTCTAGGCTTGAAGAGGTGTAATTAACGGTTCATGTTACCAGAAAACATAGGATTTAACCTTTCACTCATCGAGGAGGATACACTACATGTATATTATATGTAGAGACAAACATATAGTCATAAGCGAACAAATATATTAAAATATAAAAACAATAATATTCAAATATTTGTTCACATAATACAATAGATACATCTTGACTCGGCAACCTACTTGGCAGCTGCGACATACGTCTACAAGACCTATGTTCATTTGCATGTATCATGCTGCTTAGTGGTTTTTGTAAAGGGGTCGGCCCAGTCAGCCTCTGTTTCTACTTACATACTTTGGCATCCTACATCGAGCATATCTCTGTCCGGTGATACTTTACGAGTACGTGCTTGGATTTGTGATGTGCTCGGGGATTCCTTAGCCCGAGCTATTGCCCGATGTGTCACAAAGCAACTCAGCGCGGTCCCTGATGGGGTACCGCACCAAGTTCGGTCACGAACCGCCTCAGCATGCTTCTTTAGCGGCTTGAGACAGCTGCGATATGCAGTTACGTGGTAAGAATGAGCAGCGATGCCTACTGTTTGAAGACCAGAATCTTGCTCCGTTGAGACAAAATACATACCGGTGGAGCGATGGTCGTCTACGTGGTTGGCCCCAGCGCCAGATTTCCTTCTTGCTTTGCTGTCTCGCGTATACCAAAAGCATCTTTAGTTGGCTACCGGATGCTTGAGATGCACTTCCTTTGCAATCGGTGGCTTTCACGGATTGGCTTGGTATCTCTTGGTTACGCAGTGCGCCAAGACACATCGGGTCTAGTGCGCGGCGTAAGCATATGATGGATCTTATAAGCCAGAGCGTAAAGGTATATCTTGGTCCAAATGCCGGCTAGTAGTGCTCTGGCGGGATTGAACTCCGTGTCATGGGGAGATTACCCTTATGGAATTACTCATGTTGAACCTTTGCGGTACCCTTATTCATGTCTGACAAAATTAAATGGCTCTGGCGATCCGGTGGATCTTTATTCAGTATATCTTGTCTTCGCCTAAGTCGCCGTTGAAACATTTGCGCGGCCAATCCTTGGCGAGTTTAGTAACTCTCGTTGTTTCCAATGATAAGTATGTCATCGACATACGAGGATGAATGATACATGCTTCCACGGCACGCAGCCTTCTTGTATACGCGAGATTAGCCCGTTCTTGATGAAGCAAACTCTGGTTGGTCAAACAAAGCGTAGATTCAACTAGGATGCTTAAGACCATAAATGGACTTTTGCAACACATACCTTCTTAGGTCCTTTAGGACATGTAAAGCACAGAGGTTGTACCATTATGCATCTTCCTCCCCAAATTTCCATTCGGGAAGCGGTCTTTACATCCATTGCCATATTCGTAGTCATGGTGACGATGATAACTAAGATTATCCGGATGGATTTAAGCACCTTGCAGATGCGTAGGTTTCGTCATAATCCACTCAGTGAACTTGTTTTGGAAACCATTCTGGTAGCTTTGAAAGCATCAGGTTTCGTCTTTTATCATGTTTAACTGCTTAAATACCCATTCACGTTAATGGGCCCCATTTGGTAAATCGACAAGGACCGAGCCTGGTTTGGTACATAGAATCCATCTCGGATTGCATGGCTATTTGCCATTTATTAAATCCTTGCTTATTCATTTAACTTTTTATAAGAAGTGGGCTCGTCGCTCTCGATGATGAAAGCTTAAGCATACAGGCACGGTTCGTGGCGATCCACCCATTGGATCTCTGGAGTTGGTTATGGATCAAGAGCTGAATCTTCTATGAAAGAAGGTTTAATTATGGTGTGGTCTCTGCGTTGATCGTGATATTGGCTTCATGGCTTGACTACATCAAGATGAACACCGTTACTTCTAGTCATACAGACGGATATTCCTTTTCAAGGAATATACATTCACGGCAATGAAGGTTATTCTACCTTCGGGTAGAAGTAGTAACAATGCCGCGTTATCTATGAAAATATAATTTATGTCGATTTGGGCGCAAGTTTATCTTTTGTTAATCTCTTAACATAAGCTAACGACCCCAATCTTTAGAAACAACGGGAATCTTCCCGAGCCACGATTGATGGGGAGTTTTTATCTGCAAACGTTGGACATCATTTTAAGGTAAGTCTTGGCGAAAGCTTAAGTGCATATCCCGGAAATTAAGCGGTGAATCGGATAAATCATATGAAAGGTTCGATTTCTCCCTTTCGGACACGCCGTTATCTTATTAGGCGTCCTGCTTTAGTGAGTTGTGAAACAATACACTCTCTAAGATGAGTATTCGTGACAATCTTCTCCACCATCGGACCCGGAGAATCTTCTTGTTCAATTGGTTTTGTACCGTTTGGAACTCCTTGAATTTCTCAAAGGACTCGTGTTTGTGTCTCGGACACAAAACCGTATTTCTTTGTAGTCATCGATAAATGTAATGAAGTAGTTATAACCTCCTCTTTGCGGATGTGTTCATTGGCCCCGCGTACATCGTTGTGTATGATCCCCGATAAATCAACACTTTCATTTAAGCATTTTGGTCATTACTTGGAAAGCCCAGAAGACTTCAGCATATCGTATGATTCATGAAACCTTCAAGTATTCGTTGAGTTCTTGATTGGGTTCTCGTTAATGTGACTGGTCTGCTGATACCATGATATGTTTGGTTTTAAGTCGTTAGGCTTATTCCGTTTTAAGTTTATGTTATATGACTTCGTTAATCGTGTCTAAAAGCGTATAGACCATTTTGAAGGCGGTACCAAATACTACCCGTTCTGATCTGTGGGATCTATTGAAAATGAAAAACCATCATTATTCAAAGCGAAATACAGAAATAATATTCCATTGCGGTACATAAGCGGAGATAAGTTCAAAGCTGAAGAGGCCCGAACGTTAAGCTAATGGATCCTCTTGCCAAGGTAGCAGGTTCTGCATGTCAGGCAAATATGTCTAGCATCCTGAGTAGAATTAGAGTTGTACAAACTTCAATAACATATACATACACAGCCAATGTTCTTCTATCATCTGTGAACTTCCTGCTTGGTCGACTTCGGTGGCCGGGTTTCATGATAATGGCGCTTGTCGTCCCTGCAACTCCTCCACTTTCCGGCTGACCTTGGGATTACTTTCAGACTTGCTGAGTGCTTTTGCCGGCAAACTTCTTCTTCTTGAATTTCTTTCTTGTTTTGGACCTGTGAGAGGCGTAAGTTTTAGTCTTATCCGATTCTTCGACGTCGTGATCATCTTATGCGGTTCGTTTAGAATAACGAAAGCTTGTGCATATTGAGATTCATGACAAGCGAAATTTATCTGGAAAGACTTGAGGATGAGATCCACAGCCAGTTCTTTGGAGACAACGGGTGCCCGGTGGTCGATCGACGAAGCGATCATTTTAATGTGATATGAGGGCTTGCGGCAATACGTTCCCGAACACAGCGTCACGAAACCTGACGGTGTCATATCTCGTTTCTAGCTTCCTTTGAATAATTCCTCCAAGTTGCCGGTATAATATCTTTTCCTTTTCATATTGAATTTGGATGAAGGTTTCCTTATTAATGACGTAGAGACATTGGACATCCAGGCTGTGCTTTTGTGGATCACTTTCAGGTGAGGCACTATCGTTAGGTTCGCGAGACCTTGTTGTTAATATATTCAGTTCTCTGCGCTTTGAGAATGATTCTCAAGTTTGAGACCACTCGTCAAAATTCGAGTTAATCGACACTTTTCGAGTCTTTGTGACAGTTCTAGAATACCTTGATAGTGGTAGCCATATTAAGAATAAGTAAATAAATAACGGACTTCATTAAACTATCGAAACAAAACGCACAAATAAATTGTAAAGTAAATACTAATACTTCAAATCTCCACGAAATATATTAGTATCGAGACATTACACTTAATTTAAACTGGCCCAGCCTTTGCTACATTTTTGAATCCAGTTATAATAGTAGGTTGCAACCAATTATGTAAAACTACATAACTCTTTGTGTGTCGCTGGCGTCACTACGAGGATGCTACCCGACATTGTATCTCAGCAGCCGGTTAAGCGTACCAATTAAACGAAAGCGTTACTTGGATTGATAAATGCGAAAGCCAGCAGCGTTAGTGGAAATCAACAACGCAGTCCATTGTCATATCAAATGCAACATTGTAACACCCGCCCAATCACGGTTATTGCCCAATTGATCACGATTGGTACACAACTTTAAATGACTTGATACTTTGCTTAAATTTTAATTGGGTGAGATTATTATTACTTTGTTTTGGTTACCAAAACACGTACTAGCCGCATGTCGAAGCAATCGTACAACATGAAAATAAAACAAGTAATGCGCATTCGAGAGATATAGATGTGGCTAGAACCCTATTTATCAAATACTAACGTAAGTCTAATTCTTGTATCTTGTACTTGCGGATCATCGAGTCCACAGTGTCATACCCAAGTGAAATGATCTTGATATCTTCATATTTACAATATTTTATACTAACCCATCTTGACATGAGGCTTGTGGGTAAAATAATGTCGTAATACGAAAATGACTCGAGAAGGTCATTTACAACATTACGGTTCGCGGACGAAAAATAATAATGATAATATCTATGTACATCGTTCAGTCTAAAATATGACACTTTATTAGTAGCATAAATGAGCTTAATAAATATTTTAAATGGCATTTGGAAAATCACGTATTTGTAATTATAAATTAATTAATCATTACACATATTAAAATTAATTAATATAAACTCGATTATCATCTAGCATGTCAATTAATAATTGTGCAATAATTATTAACCGTATACATATTATAGAAAAATATTCATCACAAATATGTTTAAATACATTAAGTAATTAGAGTATTTACCATAATTGTTATATCGCTTTTAAATTAATTTAAAAGATATAATATAAAGGAAGTAATTAATTGTCATGCATAATTAATTACAATTAATTAGTTGATTAAAATGACAAATAATCCAATAAAACGAAATAAATGATCACATAATTTTATAAAACCAAAATAAGGAATAAATTCGAATTAGGGTTTCAAATTAGAGCGCTTTGTCATATGGGCTCGGGCGGCCGGCTATGGAGGCTACGGTCGTAGCGGCGCCCCGTTATTAGGTGTCGTCCGACCGTCATTTGGTACCAAAACCCGATCCGACACGGTGCGCCCGTAGAATCGCCCGAGAGTCGATCGGCCGTTATAGTAATATCTGTATTTAGCTGGGTTTTAGTTGTTAGTCATTTAAAATCATTTTTGGAGGCTTTACTTTCAAACTTTATGAAATTTAGTGATTAAAATCCATAATTTTCTTGAACAAAATCCTTTAATTAGGATTCATTAAAATAAATTTTCATATTTAATTATTAATTAAACAGTCTAGAAATCTCAAAATTGTTTTGAGGCACTTAGAAAAATCCAAAAGTTATGAAATTTAATGGAGATCTTCTCGTGCTATCGGAGTTCGAAAGCAATTAGGTTTTAATTTTACAAAATTTTACACGCCCCAAACACGTTTTACAAAGCTGTTTTGAAGCAAAATCAATTAAATCGTCGGCTTTTAATTTATGAAACAAAATCCATGTTAACAAAATATGATAATACATGCATCATAAACTTGACACATGTAAATCAATAATCAAGAACATGGTGATTTATTCTGCGTGTATATTTGTAATTAAATATATGAACAAAGTGTCAATAAGTGATAAAACAAAACAAGCATAAAAATAAATAATGTAAAGCAACTTTAATTTGGCTCGTGATGCCCGAAGAAAATTACTATGGATATAGGAGTATAGATACAAATCCATAGTTAGGGGATCTTTAAAGTGCATACTACATTATTCAATATATATATATTAATTATGAGCAGAGGACTTCTGATGCGGTAGTCTGTTTTGGAGTCTTGACGTGAATTTGGCTTCACACCATTTCCTTGTTGTAATATCAAATAATGTGATATCTAGTTAGTCAGCGGGAGAATTTGAATCAAAATATCTATCTTTAGTAAGCAAGGATGAAACAATAGAAATACGAAAATTCTTGGGAGAATTTATTTGAAAGCGGCAATTTCACTCAGGGTTTTGGTGAAAAAGTTTACAAACTTATGATGAAAAATACAAAGTTTGTATATAGAAATTTGAGTTAAAAGCGAAGCCCGATAAACTGACATTAAGCTTGACTCGTTAACTCTATTAGTTAGTTAAAGGCAGCCCAATGAGTTGCTAATGAGTTAATATTATTTAATTAAGCTAATTAAATAATAGTGATAATCTTTCGTTATGATAATACTAAAATTGCCGACAATTAAATAACTATTTAATTTGATTCTATTTAATTAAATGATATTCTGCCATCATGAACGCATAATTGAGAAATACATTTCGATTATATAGTTCTCTTTAATTTCATACATGAAATATAACTTCAGCGTCATTTTGTATGTATGTGACGCCCGAGGCTCAGATAATAGTAAATTTGTATAATAATAATAATTGACGATTCTTATTATATAACGATTAATAGTAAGATCGCGTCCTTTCTTAACCCTTAAATTATCACCCAGAGAACCAGCATAGTAATATCTGATTCAAGTTAATATTTAAGTTACGATAATAATCGGTTCTTATTTGGTAAATGGTGCCCTTTCTATGATTGTCCTTGGCAGGCGTGGCCCTATCCCTTCTTGTTAATTGATGATGAGGTTGGGGGTTAGGGTTCGAATATTTGGGGTGAGTTGGGTTTTTGGATATTGGGAGTGAAGGTGGTAGATGATAATGGTGGTGATGTTAGGTTTAGGGTTTCAAAAATTTGGTCGTGATAGTTGATGATGATGGTGGTGGTTGGTGTGGGATGGATGTTTAATTTGAAGAAGAACATGAAGAGGAGGAGCAAAGAAGAAATATTAAAATGCTTTTTGAGAGGAGATGTGTGGCGTGAGGCAAAAAAATAATCGAAGTGTCTTTCAAAAATTATTGTCAAAGTGTGATAATCTTTCAAAGTTCTCCATTCACTCATGTATGCTCTTTAATTATTTTTTTGATAATTTTGTATGTTCTTTATGATGTCTATGTCTTTTGTCCGAGCATATATATTTATTCAGATTGCGCATACGATATGTAATCCATCGTTCAAAACTGCAGTCATGTCCAGAATTTAAAATTCGAACAAAATATGTAAGCGAATAATTGGATAAACAATATCAAACTTGTTTTATACTCCTAATTTGCAAGGGTACAATAGGTAGGTGTGCAATAGATTTTTGACATTACATATATATATAACCCAATATAATTTCCTGCTTGAACATTTAGTTTCATTTGACTAGAAATTACAAAAAAAATCCAGTTAAGGCGCGCGACTTCCAGGAGTTCGATTAAACACATACCCAATATAACCTAATATACTCCTAAAAGTTCGTAAGTTCAATTAAAGTTCTATTTATATTGCACCGGTTGAAATTAAAAAAAAAAATCCAGTTAAGTTTTATGTATATTGTCATAAACTCATAATACCATTTATAGATGCATAAAATTCTATAATAACAACTTGAATAGAAATTACAAAACATTCTACTTAATACAAGTAAATATAATCAAAAAAAAAATTCGACTATCAATGTAGTAATCTCCTACTCTCTCAATCCAAAATAATTTGAATTTCTCACATATAGAGTAAATCTTTGTATAATTAATCTTTTATTCTTATTAAAAAAATTAAAAATAAATATTATGAAAGTACTTTAAAATATAAATCCAATTATATAAATTTTATATTTTTTTAAAATAATGAATAATTAATAATTAATGGTCAAAATTCGATTTTAAAAAAGTCAAACGACAATTATTTGGAGGGAGTATATATTAGGCGTGCACAAAATCTCATATCAGTTGAACCAAGCGGAAACCCGTCGAAAATAACCAAGCGTTTAAATGGCAGAGCGAGCGAACCAATTTAGAAGATTCTTGGTAGGCTGTGAAACAGTTGAGAGTTTGAGATGTTCGAGCCGAGCTTGAACTTCATTTCAAGGTTCGATGGGTTCGATTCGAACTTTTAATAAATAGAACTTTAATCAAACTTTCGAACCTTTGAACTATTTTCGAACCTTGAAACTGTTGTCGAACTTTTGAACCTTCTTCGAACTATTCAAAAAAGTAATCTAACCTTTAAATTTGTTTGAAGCTATCGAACTGTCGAGCCTTTATTTTGGTTTAGTCTCGGATCGAGCCGAGCCGAACCTGATGACCGAACTTGTTCGAGCCGAACCCTTTTTAGGTTTAGTAGGGTTTGACTCGTTTACATGCCTGGTAAGAAGAAAAGAAGAAAATCAATTCGATTTGGTTCGGGTTCGGTTACCAAGCAGAAAAATTGGCCGGTTCGAGAACCAAACTAGTGATTATATTATAGTAAAATTATATACATATATATAAGAACCAACAGGAAACAGTGAAAGGAACCCTATTCTTGATACTTTCACTATAGGCCCTTCCACCACCACTGTTAGAGCTTTCGTGAAAAATTTGTGGACACAAAGGAATGCATAGCTCCATAACCGAATAATACTTTAACCCAACACAAATAGAATAGCTACATGTATTAACTGGTTTTAGAAACCTCCTAGTATGAATAACTGTGTCAGCACCAACGTGCAGGACTACTACAAACTCCGAGCCATTGATTTAACAGCTCAATCTTCTCAAATGCTTACGTCGACCTCCTAAAAGGTTGCGAAAATAGAACTACTGCTTATCAGGACTTCGGGGACAACAGTATGATGTCACAGTTGAGCATCGAAAATAAATAACTTCTCTATTAGAACAATTATGTATCCTTATGATAAAGCCTTTACTACATTAGAAGCATTCACCCAGGACTCGTCTCCTACATAAGTACCTTGAGATCATAAGACATTTAGTATCAGGTTGATCGTTGCCTGAGATACAAGCCAGTATATTCGAGTTGGCAACAAGAGCTCTAAAGTGACTCTGAGTAAATCAACTTTGTTGTATCGGTTGCCCTTGAGCTCCATAATTCATCTGTCCACTGCTCGTAGATATATATATTGGTTTCCCCTTTTATTATCTCGGCAGTCTGAGGAAATTGACACAATTCCGTTTCTACTCTTCATGCTGTTTAGTTATGGACTTGAAAAAAGTCACTTAATGACAATCGAGATCAAATATCTAGTATCATTCCACTAATAAATTGCTCGATCTTTTTTCTTTCAACTTTGGTATGGAAAACAACAGGTGGGTAACTCTTCACATATTCACTAATTGTCCGTCCACACTTGATTTTGGTTGCGCTCGGTTCTCGCTCGAGTCCAAGCGTGTGGGTACTCGGACAATAATTCTCGATAAATATTTGTATAAAAGCGTTCCCGTATTGAGGGGACTCTCACAGTAGTTAACAGATAATATTTTGATCGCTTGTTTCGCCAAACGATGGCATGACTTTCACCTATTTCGCCGCAATATTAAGCAAAACATAGGTCAAATCTTGTCAAACTTCAGCTCCTTGAATTAGAGATTAAACTTTGAGAAAATTTTGGTAGTTTCTCCCAAAATGTTCAAACATCTTATCACAACGATTCGACGTTTCATTCTACAAGATGTAGTACAACACTTGTACTTTCCGCATCTTGTGGTTGATTTCGATTGCCGCAGGGGCATCAGCGTTATGCAGGTGAGGGTAAGCAACGGAGTTCGAGATTTGCATTATGATGGATGCACCTTGCTGTGACACTTATATTACCATCCATATTTCTTGCTCGTCTCAGGATAACAAACTCAATACTTCCTTGAGCTACTAATCTCGCACCTCTTCTTGAATTACAGGGTGACATCCTCAACAATCTACGAAGGAATGGAAAGAAAATTCAACTCAAAAGAATAGAGTAAGTGAAATGGACCTCAAACAATTAGGACTCATCAATATTAAACCTAGGCACATAGCCACAGATGACTCCACACAAATCTTAACCTAAGTGCGATGCAACTCTTAAAATCGCCCGTTTGTTGAAGGATAAATTTATCAAATCTATACATCCAGTGCAGTAAACACAGGAGAAAGTGGCAAGGAAAAAACATAAACAATTATTACCCATCGTTAACTACAAAAGGTCTCAAAAACAATATCATATGACTTCAAAATATATATATATAATGTTATTAGAATATATACATCATTTACGTCGAGCGACACAAAATATCTGAAGATTAAAAGAAAGGAGTGAGAATATCAACACTTTAAGTAGACCTATAATTATATTCAGCTCCTCGCTATAAAAGATTATGCAACACGAACATCTTAACTGACTACAAATTACGGTTCCCTGGCAGAGGTTAGAGTTGCAGCTCAATGAATATTCATATAACTAGTCATTACCAACCACATATATATGTACATGTAACATAGCATAATTATATAATATACAAGAGATAATTCATTTTAATACACACTTATTATACTTGGTAAACATCATATTCAAAATATAATCACGGTATTTCAATACAATCAATGTCAATATCCTCAAGTAATTCAACTACATCACAAGAATCACATTATCAATCAAGAACTCTCAAATATATCATGTAAACAAGCAGTAACTCTAATCCAGCCCTCTATTAGAGTCTACTCCCTCCAATAAAGGAAAAATAAATAAATGAAAGTTACTCTAGCATAGAAGGACACATCGTCAAATCATTGTCAAAAATAAATAAATGAAAGTGGCGTAATCAATCATCAGGTTATTTTACTTCCCAACCAAAGCAGGGGATAACAACTCGACTGCGGTACCAACTAATCGGAATAGAGTTCAACAAGAAATCATATAAACACATTGTCAAATCATCAGATATCACAACTCATAGAATTTATAGCATCCTTAGGCTTGCCCAATAACGCAGGTTTCAACATGTAGTCTGATATCACATCATAAATCATAATGATCATTTGTAACTTCTTAATATATTCATCTTATTATTCTCATAACACATATAGTCGCATTTCATAAATATAACTCATTTCAGTAAAAATAACACAATTCCGCTGATATTATGAAATGTTATCGGTGATATAATATAACAAATCATTCAAATTAAATAATTTTACTCCTAGAAACGTACCTAATATAAATAACAATTTACTTTTAGAAACATACTTTATTTTTATAAAACAATATTAACTATTTTATAAGCTCCTTTTTATTTAATAAAATTCAAGCCTTTACTTTTAATATTTAATTATTTATATTTTATCAAAATATAGTAATTATAATTTATTTATAAAATGAATAATAAAATTAGAATTAGTTACTGACATAAGCATTTATAACTCAAAATTCAACTAATTCTAACTATTTTGGTTTTACCTAATTAATTTATTAAAATTACAAACTTACACTTTAAAAACTTTGAAAATTAGCTTAATAGTATATATAACCAATCAACTAAATTATGTCATAAAAATTAAAATTTTACTACTTTTAATTAGAAAATGAATTTATTTTATATAATAAATGAATAAAATCAATTTTTTTATAATGTCCACTTTATTGAAAAAAAAGTTCATACAAGATTCAACAGGAGCATGCCCGTGGAAAATAACTACCTGAGAAATAACCGAAAAAACTATCCTCCGATACATAGGTCAAACCCCCCCTTCTAAACAAAAGTATTAATTCTCCTTTGATCTAGCCATATTCCTGCAAGAGAAACTCTAGCTTGTATAGTTGCCATGGCTTGGTGATATATCACTTCGATTAGTCTTGGATCTTCTCTATGCTACCTTCTATTTCGCTCCCACCAAATCACGTAAACCACTAGTAAACACCAACTGCTTCACTCTTTGTCGAAAGCTCTTCCCTTCAAGATTATGCATGCACAATGTGACCTCTTCATCCCATGATTTCTATAACACTTCATATATTCATAACAAACACATGGGAAATAAATTTCAAATAGTAAAATACTCATTATTTTTAGTGGAGTGTCGAGGATCAATAGTGTACTTTCACCAAGCTATTTTGTGTATACATTTTTACATCAACTTTTTCTATTAATGGACATCCGTTAGTGTATATATGTTTGTCTTAAGATGATCTAGTGGACGACCCCTTAATCGGCTGCCAACCCAACGGACGAACATCGGCCATGAGTTTTCGCCTTAAGGGACACGGTCCGTTCACGTTATGCTTATTTGCCACGAGTAGTGGTGTCTAACGAACCGGTCCTGACCGGACTGTCCGGGGGTCGGCCACTAATTGATTCAAACGACGATTCCCAAATGCCCACGAAACGGCCCTTGGTCGTTAAGAAGTGGGGCGGACATGCGGCCAACCAATTGGGCCCAGGCTGGCTTCAGTTCAAACCCATCCAAAATTAGGTGGGTATTCGTGAGCCAGTTCGAGACACAACAAGCGTGGTACCGTTTATAATAAATGGTACCACGTTGCTTATATATCTGATATTAGGAGTATATAGTATTTTGAATACTGTAGATATTATTCAATATATTATTGACAAGTATAATACCATTTACTAATGTGGAATATAATATTGAATTTATTATTTGAAGGATTTTCTATGATAACAAATTGACTAAACTTAACATAATCATACCCGGGATCATATTTAATCTTTACAATTTAGATATGACATATAATAAAATATAGATACAACATTACGTACAGCAGCGATAAAATTTACAATCATTAACCAATCTTTCGAGCCTCCTCACGAATTCAGTGCTTGCTAGCACCACGATTTAGCGTGCCTGCGTAATGACTTGCCGAATTCGGCCGCCGAGGTTAGAATAGTCAAATCACTTGGACACTAAGTCACTGCGTCGATGGATGACTCAATTTACAAACCCACGTCTTAAAATAAACCCATAAAATAATATACAGCGGACAAGGGCAGTTCTAGAAAAAGAATCCCGTAAATGGTATTTCCTAACAGCACTTACATCGACATACAACAAGCATCACGTACAAAATATCTACTAGCAGCCCAGTCTAAATCCCAAAATACGACAATACAGACAACCCGAATACAATCCAAAAACACTTGAGACTGAGGATCTACTACCATCCGTCGCTCACCTGAGCTGCAGGCACGATCACTCGAACAAGCTTCAGCCTTCTGACACCACACATCAACTTTGGCACAAATGAAAATGTCGCCCATGCTTGAGTAGAAATTGTAGGCTGAAACTTAGTGAATATGTATCTCAGGCGAAATTTATCCTCCCACATAAGTAGTGTACTATAAAATCATTAATTTGGAATAAAATAATGTAGATGATCTGAATACAATACTAGCCAAAGAGGCTATAAATAAGGTATATCATTAGTGAGTTTGTTATCATGCCTTACATCGAGGAAGGTTATATCGATACCGTCATTACTATGGTCATTAGTTCATAGGCCCAATCTAACTAACATGCATTCTAATAAAGACAACCAATACTTGAAGATCATGCTATCCCAGTAGGCATTGACAACGATACCCAATCAAATCTGACTACACTCTATCAACCAACAATGTAAAACCTGCGACCAACAACTAAACCATCCAACTCCTCGGCCTCTACCGGCAACTTTTGGTACTACTTACGATTAAAACAACTCAATCAACTCAACCCCAAATCCGGTTCACCACAACTAATGCGCATATAATCAACCTCAAACAGAGGGGGAGAAACTTATGGCCGTCGACATAAGCTATCATCGCACTCGTAGCAGTGCGTGGCAAGCAGCAGCTTGCAATGGTTTTTCAAATTATAAGACAATACCGGGCTTGACACACTCGTAGCAGGATCTGTGAGGCAAACACAACACATTTGTACCGTGAGTACTGAGGCAATCACCACACACACTCGTACCGTAGTACAAGAGGCAACCCTGACACACTTTCGTGTTGTGAGTACAAGGAAACATGACACGCTCGTCTGAGGCCTGACACCTGCATTACCCATTAGTACAAGGCAACCACAACACACTCATACCGTAGTACAAGGCAATCACTAATTAACCATACATACTCAACAATCAACACATTGATACATACATAAACATGCTCACAACATCAAAAAATACAAGCATCCACGATAAAGTAAATTAATCTACACCGCTAAGTAGTCAAGTGCCATTTCCCACGCTCACAAAACACCGAAGTACAATTACCACTACTACCATATTAATAACTCTATTTATTTCATCAACAACAACCATTTTAATTACCAATCATTAAATTTAAAGGTGAGAAAGATTACTCATAAACATAAGCGACTATTAAATCGACAAAATTTCAACCTGAACTGGCAATGGGTCTCCACCTCCTTCAAACACTAACACTTTAAACAACTTCTATTCAACCCGATAACAACTTTCCCCAGACTAATATCTCTATTATTAACAATCTTAGTTCCAAACTTTAAATACTACTCACTTTTACTGACTTATATTAACATAATCTACACCCGACCACACAAAAGTCATAATTTATATTTCAAAACAACCATATTAAAATTCAATAACATACTACAACAAAACATTTGGAAAATCCTTCTAAAGTCAACTAACTCATTCAACACATTTCAACCCAAAAATGGAATTACAATCACTTAACCTGATATTCAAGCTTAGATGTAAATCTCTACATTTCACAAAATTAGGAAATTCTAGTCAACTCAAGTCAACTCGAGTCAACAAAGTCAAACTTACGAATAGTTCTTATGGCTCAAAGTTAGATTTGAAGATAAAAATCATACCTTTGATAATCAAGAAATGAAGGACAAGATTATGGAGTGAATTGTGGATGTACCAAGAAAATGAAAAAAAAAATCAAGGTGGGGGAGAGGGTAGGGGGTTCGGCCAACACAGCTCGAACCGAATCTATTTTCTAGGATGAAATAATCAAGAAAAACTTTCAGAGTTTTCTTGATGACTTCTTTATGGATATACATATCTTACATGATTTGTGGTCGATCATTTTCTTGATTCTTCAATTGGCTTGACCCATAATTCGTTAGAATTAAGCTCTCATGATCCCATAAAATCGATCATCAATCAATCAACATATTAGTCGTCAAAAGGCTAGTTGCCCCAAAACCGTGTCCCCGATTAGCAATAACCACGTTTTATGTGATATTCTTGTAATAGTATAGTAGTTGCTTTCGGTGGATTATTTAGAGAAATCAAAAATTTCGAAGTTGAATGATTGAAAATACATGAATCGATTAGGTTGGTAGTACATTTCGGTATTTAAGGATTTTAAAAGTTGTAGTCGAATGGAAATGATGATTATTTTGGTGGTAATATAATTTGAGGGTAGGAATGTTAATGTTTGAAGTTGGTTGTCGAGATAGTTAAAAGCAGTATCGATTGAATTAAGCATCCAAGTTTACACATAAAACAAATGGAGCCAACCCATTAACCCATAAACCAACAAGGCCCCAACAAAAAACCCCATCTTACTTTGACCGTAGAGAATCTGAGGTTTCTTTTCCCCATGATTTTCTTTCTTCAATTTCTCTTCCATCTCGCAAGCTTTGGACCTCAAATTTCTTGAGAGAGTTTCTCATAAAATACATCCTCTTCGATTCAAGATTAAAATTGGGATTTTTGAGTATTTTGTGAGTTCGGTTGAGTTGACTTTTGTTGACTTAAAATATTCGATTTTATTATTCTTAGGCCTTAAATTAGTTGTTTTTTGAGTTAAAGTTAGGTGTTTGGGCCCAGGTATTTCTTTAATTTTGAGATGTTGACTTTTTATGATTTGGGTTGACTTTGATCTTTGGATTTAAAATGGTATAGGATTATTCCCTAAGCTAAAATTATGGCGTAGGAAGTGATAACATGATTTGCTGGAATTAAAATGTATTGAGATGGATAGTTCACTTTCATTGACTTTTGAAGAAAAATGTAAAAGAATATATTTGTTGATTAAATATGGTTGTTTTGGAATGAATTTAGTTGTTTGGAGGAGTTAAGTTTGGGTTTTTAAAATATTGAAGGCATTATCTTTGGGGAATTGAATTATAATTAGTTTTAGTAGGTTTGGTAATAGTGGGTTTTGAGCATAAAGGTTGTTGAAATGGGTTAATTATTTGGAAAGTTGATATTTTGGGTTGATTGGGGTGGTTGATAATGTTGGGTCTTTTGGTTAAGGTGTTGACCGGTGTGGGATTTGAGTGGGATAGTTGAAATTCGCCATTTTAATTGTCATTGAAACATAATTAGCAATCTATACTTAAGTTCTTAATTTGTAACTAAATGGGTTTAATGTCATTGTTGTACTGTAATTCATTTGTGAGCCATGGTGCGTTATGCGATTGTATTTACATGAGTAAATGTAACCCGACTCTCACTTACGTTCTTGTGTTACGTAGCCTTGTTGGCACTGTTGTATTTTTAATGACTTGTCGGCACTTTTGTATTTTTGTCGGCACTTTGTACTTAATGGCATTAGTCGGTGGTTCTGGTTGATTGTGAGATGTTCTAGGCGTGCTTTGATGTTGTTTGGGAGTAAATGGTTGGGTTATGTCTTGGATGATTAGGGGGTTAGGTGACTCTCCTTCCTTGCGGGGATTATTGGCCAATGGCCGCCTGCCCAGTGGCAAAGTGCGGTTGGCACCTGCCCAGTGTATAAGTGCGGTTTGGCCTTATACTTAGTGTACTTAATCATGTTTGACATATACTAAGTGTATAGATGCTGATTTGGCCTTATACTTAATTATTATCGTGCGTTTGGCCTTATCTTTAGTGTATAAGTGAGTTTGGCCTTATCTTGATGTACTTATAAATCTGGTTAGCACCATAAGTGTATGATGATTGGCCTTATACTTCGGTATAATAGAGGTATGAGTCTTTATGATCACTTTGCTGTGTTCATTGGCCTTATACTTAGTGTATAAGTGCGGTTTGGCCTTATACTTCGGTATAAGAGTGGTATGACTCTCTATGATCACTTTGCTGTGTGCATTGCCCGATTATTGGATTTATACTCTACGGTATAAGTGTGGTTGGCACTTTATGCCGGTATAAGAGCGATTTAATGGAATTGGTCCATTCCTGTAGTGAAGCCCAGTTGAGCATATCTTGCATTAGAGTTAGTATAGTTGTGGAGATATGAGAGATAGATGGTTTGATGACTAGAGGTTATAGTGGTTGTTGAAGATCTCTGTGATTTTGTTGGATACATGTTGTTTAAATTTTCTGTGTTGTATGATGCTGTTTATGACGATTTGAGTGGTTAATGGATATTGTCTTGATTATACTGAATATTTGCAGTGAAATTATAGAATTAGGATCTGGTTGGTATTAATCGTTATACATCCTTGAAGGTTAAAAGCCAGGTTGGTTAATGGTTGAGATAACTTTTGAATAGAGGGCGTGGGTATAAAATTACAAACCGGCGTTCATGCTAATCTATAGATGGTGTTGATGATGTTTTATATATATGTTTTTTAGTTGTATTAAGATAATGATGCGATTTGGAGGTTCTTATGATAACATTCCTTTAAGATAGTTATATACGGAGTTGCTAAGATATTGAAATATATGTTTGGGTATCTTCTTGAAATACTTGGATGAATATCTTATTGATTAAGTCTTGTTAGTAGTTTAGTTGAAGCCTCGGAAAGATTTATAATGTGGTGAGTAACACATGCAAATAACAAAGTATATAGTCTTTAGAAGAGGTAAGGGACTTAAATTATTCTTATTTGTCTTACGGTGGGGTGGGTTAACTTCCGTGATGTAATTCTCCCTATTTCATATGGTACTGGTTCATTGGCCGGTAGCTGTTGCCACGGAGGTGGCGATGGTGGCAGAGACTGCTGTTTCTTTAGGTTTTCTTGAGTTTAGCAAATAGATTGACAGGAAAAGATTGGCTATCTTACGTTTCTAGACTTAGAGGTTTCTCATGTGCCTCTAGAAGTGAACTTTACTTATCGGTTATTATTCACCCACTCGTGAGATAATAAATGATTATATGAATGAATTATTCATTTCACATAATCAAATCGACAATAAATTGAAACAAAAGAAGTCCTTGTTCAATCATTTATTAACTTATTCCAGGAAAGGTAAAATGAACTAACTTCTTGAACCTTGCATCGTTGGTTTTAACAATCTCGATGAAATCAGCTTTAGTTCGTCAGGAAAATCTAGAAGTTATATTTGGAGATCCCTTGCGTGGATCCACCCAATCTTGCATGAAACTCTTGGTCATAAAAATGGGTTCAAATCATCTTCTTTAACAACGTATGGGTTGGTCCAGGTTGTAATACTAAGTCAAGTTTCTTTGGTTGTCATATCCATTCTCATTACATCTATTCTTTTAAAAGTTACTACCAGCGTATTTTACATTGGGATATCTGAAGTTATATATCAAATGAGAAATCATCTGTTATAGAGTTTTAATCTATCATAGATTTCAATTACCTCAAGCTCCATGACGCTATTAAGACAAAGCATTTCATGTAAGCTTACATATATATCTTGTGACTAACATAACATATGTCATATATGTAAATGGACTTCACAGATATAAAAGAATCAATTCCTTTGAGTACTCAATGTGCAAACATTATATGTCTGAGTTAATAATAACCTTTAAGAACTTCAAGTTATCTTCCTCTTCAGCCCATTTTTATTCAAATCCTTTTCAAGATGAAGATTCTAACTCTATCTCTCTATCTCAACTTTGAACTTTGGACCTTGTTAGTATAATCATTTTCATTCATATAGTTTAAGATGTGAACTTCCAACGACAATGTCAGTATCCGTCATGTGATCATTACTAGGAACATTCTTTGGATCAACTCAACTTAAGCCACGTAATACATGACATGTGGATAATCAACTATAAGAAGAAAGGTTTGGAAATGAACATAAGCATAATTAACCAATGAATATATAATAATTAAAACCAATATTTGAATAAACATTCATTTAGACTATATGTTCATTTAATGGAAACATGTATTTTTACTTGATGAAGGTAAATAGAGTTAGTTCTGCTGACTCATGTATTCCAATTCTATTTTACTCGAATGACGCTTAAGTCGCCTCTGGAGTATCGTTATTCCTTATCATTATGCATCCTGCTTGCCATGAGAATTCTCACATAATTTTTTTTGATATAACCCGAGAAGGGAGTTCTAACACTAGATTGGTGTCTCTATGAGCACTTGAATACATTCAAGTCATATATTTACTTCCACTTTCACAAAGAATATACTATATATACAATGAATTGTAATTCTTTAGTAGATGAAATATACGACTATTTTCCGATTATGTATTCAATGACATAATATAAACAATGGACATCAATTAAATTATATACACTTTGGTGACATAATACTAACTGTTAATTTAAAGGTAAGTGTAACAACTTTGATATGTGAATTTATTCCATTCATTGTGTTTCAACTACATTGAACATAATTCTTACTTGTATCACTCAACTAATGACACATCTAAGGTAGAATAAAAATTATTTTGGTATACAAAATTGAAAGATTTTATCCATTGTGTTTTAACTTCATTAAACACAATTCTTACCAATAATATCTTAGAAATTAAACTAAAACTAGAATGAGAATTCATTCTTCAGATTATCTACTTATATTAAAAGTATAGGTTAGAACTGATAGTATTATGGTCACTTTCATTACTTATCAATTTGATGCTATCGTTTAATGACTTATATCTTTGATCAACTTGTGAACACACAAAATAAATCAAGATTAATGAAACTCCCACACTAAGTCTAGTAGAGGGGTTGATTTAGTTCATCTTTGGAAGATTAGACAGAAATCTTGTTAAAGTCATTTTCACAAATCAGCTCAAAGATTGTTGTTTTTAATCTTTTGAAAGAAGTGTGAATAACATTCTTGCTAATCAGAGATACTAATACATAGATGGAAATGTGTAAGTTTCCATATTAAATATGACATCCATTTCTACTCATACAAGTCCAAAAACTTGAGTTTGAAATTTCAATTACCATAGAGGATTTAAATTGTGTGCTCTTATAATGTAGTCACCTAACATTACACAAGAGCTCACTTATCTTTCTTTATTGCCTTGTTCTCCGCTACTACTATACTTGGCTCCTGTAATCATGATCTACAACCATGAGAGTCAAAAGCGATTATTAACAGCGAGTTTAGCCACAAGAACATTCTGATTTTGTTAACAAATCATTTTAGGATCTAGGTTCTATATTTATCTTTTCTATTTCTCGAATGTTATTAATATTCTTCTTTCGTAGTTAACTAGGCTATAGTT
The DNA here is from genome assembly GCA_019722365.1 of Lithospermum erythrorhizon. NCBI lineage: Eukaryota > Viridiplantae > Streptophyta > Magnoliopsida > Boraginales > Boraginaceae > Lithospermum > Lithospermum erythrorhizon. Next base: position 36,665 of record JADFUC010000389.1, read on the forward strand.
CTTCATGCAGCGAACTTTAAAAGTGAAGTGTGAACTAGTAGATGTAATGTTATAGGTTATAAAACCATTTATATTTCATCACAATACATGAACAAAGTTCATCTTATTGGTGAAACTAAATACCAATGATATGTCTTGAAATGTAGATACATAAGATTCAAGATCATCCAATAGTGATCTCATTTGGTTACAAAAGAGATTAAATCAATTATTTAGAAACTTGTATGATGGCTCAAAGAGACAATACAACGTATTAGTTTTCATATCATCATCACCTTCGATTGAGATTAAAATTTAATTATCTCTCAATCATATCCCACGATGTTTTTAAATTGAACCTGAGTTCGGTAATGTGTCCATATGATTAAATAAGTTTAAAATAATTGCATTATTCATTACTTGTCTTTTATTAGAGCATGACCACCTTTAATGGCTTATGAAGGAAGTACGTTAGCATTTACAACGCTATATTACCCTGAAGTTTATGGATTTCTCCTCCCTTTTATTTTATTTCACATAATAGTTGGTTTTAATTTTCGATTGGAATAAAGCAGGTAACCTTAGAGTGCCAATATAGCAAGGAAATATGTCGTCATAGATAGTGCGGGTTCAAAACATCTAACATATACAATAACATGTAATATTATACCCACGTACTTCAAATCTCACAAAATGTACAAGGTATCCAATTGTACACACAACTCTTGATGCTAATACTCTAACAAAGGTGCTACACGGCGGTGTTATCCACAGGGCCATAGCGATTATTGGAAATCACGGTTAAACAACCAATTGAACAAATTCGATACATTGGAATGATAGATGAAAGCCAGCGTTGGTGAAATCACTTCAACATGATCCATTGTCATATCTACCCGCGATACTAGTACACGTCATCGCGGTGTGTCCGGTAGCCATGATAAGTTGCACAACTTTAAAATTGAAAGCGATTAACGCCCAGAATTAATAGTGAGATTAATATTATTTGATTATTATTTAACATGTTATACAACACGTACTCATGTAATATTCGCATCATGAATAATAAATAATAATAATTCCAAATTGAGGGAGATATATGATATGACCCCACAAAAATAAATAGACTATTACAACACTTTTTCAAATGCAATCGAACAAAATGCTTACTATTCTGGCAACCTTAAAGTGATCTTAATTCTTCTTTGGAAACTTCAAGTTTGCCAAGTGTTGTCGCTTAATGAAGCATATCTTGATATCTCCGAGGTAGTACATTTGACACTAACCCTAACTAAAAGATATATGAGGCTTGTTGGTGTAAAATAAATAAAACAAATGTCAAGGCTCGGCTTGTGGTTTACTACGAATAAAGCAGATTCACAAACCGTATTTAAAAATAATATACAGGAACTAGGCTATATCAACATATATACTCCCGTTTATTATAATGTATATATATACAGAAAATTATAATGTGATTAATAAATAACCTTACATTAAATAAAGAAAGGAAATAATATGCAATTAATGAATATCCATGAAAATATATATAATTAAATTAATTATATATAATATAGTAACCCAATAATTACAATAATTATTTTATCATATATAATAATATAAATACTTACAAGTAATTATATTCGTTATATATTTAATAACTAGATAATTATTATCATGTTTATCCTTTTTTAATAAATGAATAAAAGGATAGTAGCAATACATGTAG
>JADFUC010000417.1:0-106879 GCA_019722365.1 Lithospermum erythrorhizon
ATCGGTATGCTTCGTTCAGTTACGTATTGCTGGAGGTTTGGGGTGGGCCTCGTAGAGAGTGTGAATCTTTGAGGGTGGTCGAACGCGAGGGGTCGAATTCGAACAAGTTGTTTGATCGGTTTCCGAAGAGGGATCCTCCGAAGTTTGTAGGGGTTCACGGAGCAGGCTATTAATTCATCCGGGATATGAAGTGATTTTTGAGCCAATGGGAGTTGTGGGGCGAGATGAAGTGAAGTTTGCTACTTATAGGCTTCCGAGGGGTGCTCCCGTGTGGTGGGAGAACTGAGTGCGTCTCATTGCGAGAGGGAGGTTCATGTGTCTGGGGCCCATGAGCTCTTTCGGGAGAATTATTGCTTAGAAACCAGCGTAGCCTTGGAGGCGATTTCGTTGACTCGGGGTTCGAGGTCGGTGGGCGTATGAGAGGCAGTTAAGTGTGTGCCGACACTTCTGATGTTTACATCGGTAGGCGAAGAGAGGATCATTAGATTCGAGGATGGGTTGGCGTGGGAGAATACGTCACCGAGATCTATTGATGGATTTTACTAGTTTCTATGTTGTGAGGTCACGACCGAAGATGGAAATGGAGTTAGAGCCCGGGCGAGTGGATCGAGGAGAAGTCGGAGCTGAGACTTTCTATCCGGTGAACGCTTCTAGCTACAGAGTTCGGAGGGCGGACCGGCGAGAGTAAATCCCCAGGCGTCGCCGATTACTCCGGCCGGATTCGCCCGAGTTATATTCTTACTCATACGCACGATTGGGCGCTGCGAATCGGCGGGGTCGAGAGAGAGGTATCATTACCGTTGTGGTCGGATAGATTAGCGGTGACGGGATTGCCGGAGAGGTGGTCTTATATTTACCGATGCCGGTTGGGTTTCATAGAACTAAAAGGTTCTACTGGAGCTTCCACCCGAAGAGCAGAAAATGTACATTGAAATTTTGATATGATAACACAAAATAATTGCATATGTATGTTAGATTAATTTTAGATACTCAGTTGTAGAATGTCACCTATCCTTCCGTGTCTCAATTAGAATGGTTACAACTGTTTACTAGTATGTGTAAATTCATTAGTTGGGTGCATGAATCTGGGTTTTCTATTCAAAACATATTAATTTTCAAGATTTTGTCTATTGAAAGCGGGAAGTCGAGTCTTGCGTTAGCTAATTTGTCTCGAGATGTGAGATGTTGTGGAGTGTGTATTTTGAGTACAGAGTATGAGTCGAAACAGGGAAGGCTCATATTTGTATGAAGTACATACAACATATGATGACGATGAACATGTGACAATTATATGGTTTTACATGTAGACGATAATTAAATGAGAAGATTATATTCACATTATTATTGTAAGTCGATGGTTACCACAAAAGTACCGTGATAATTAGTGTTATTGTCAAAGACTGACACTAATATTGTTCAGTATCTTGTGATTGGGCGTGTACCCTTTCTTAGAGAGTTTTAATTATTGTTTAATATGATTTTGAGCATGTTACTTATTAAAGTTATTTTGAATTCTTCAATTAATTTATCTGAATTGAATGAAGCTATTATTTGACGTTGTGTTCTATTCTTGTTTTAAATGGGCCAAATTTCAAGGATTCGAAGGAGAACATGCTAATTTTTTTGGTATATGGATCTTGACCTTCTTTCCGGGCTAGATGGTCACTTACTCCTTTTCTGTTGAAAGTTCTCTCGAAGATAAAGAACATTTGAGAAGTGGGAACAATCAAATCGCATGAGTCTTGTATGATCATAAAGTATAACGTGCAGGCACTTTGTTGGAGAGGTATCGATGAGATTACCGTGCCAAAGAGTTCATAGCAGTTGAAAAATATTTTGTTAAGCGATAAGAATGAAACAAGTACACTCTTATAATGGTTTCTTTCAATGAAAATTAAATTAAACTAGCGGGAACATCGGGGGAGTACATATATTTGTGAGAAACTTAAGGCATTAAAGCTGAAGCTTGTTGGATGATTTGCTGCATGCGTTTAGTAATGTGTCTCTTCCTCAAATTTAAAGATGAATCAAAGTAAGATATAAACGCTTAAGAAAAAGTGGACTCTAAATGACTATTTCATATGATGCACAAAAAGGAAGACATGTTGAAGCATGAAAGAACAACAAGAAAAGAATTATCTGAAAGTTTTTTTTTTTTTTTGTAGAAAGCTAAGACATCTAAGAAGAATTATATCAAATATCGAGGCTTAACTTGTTAAGTGTGGAAAGACATATGCTTCTCTTAATTTAGCCGGTGCCTAGAAACACTTGGTGGGTAAGTGCATTGCTACTACTCGCGATTAGCGTTTACATGTAGGGTTGTCTCTCCTTTGAAAGTTGATTGATGTTGAAAGATAAATACATGGGTGATGAAAAATTGATTGTCGTTGATCTGATAGGATCTTTTAGGCTATTAGGAGCTGGTTTCTATTTTTGAAGTTTGAAGAACTTCCTTTGTGTACCCAAATCATGTAGACGGAATTTGATTTGTTTCTTTGTTGGGCAAATTAGGATATTGTTGTTCATTTGAAAATAAAAATTCTTTGTCTTTAAATTCAAGTATTATTGGTAGAGGTTTCTTATGTGAAATTCAATAACTTATTTTTGTGATAAGGCTCACGTCATATATGATACCCTACACGTTAGCTGCTAGCGTAAATTGAATTAAAAAAATGGCATCATTATGACCTGAGAGGTTAGGTCGTATTTGAAGAGAGAGGTGAAAGACTTGTATTTGATTAAGATTTTGGAATCGATTGACCATAAACTTTGATTTTTGTGTAAGGTATAATGAAGCAAACAAACAAAGTATTTATTCAACTAGGAAAATGAGCTATTCCAGCGCAATTGTCACGAGAGCATAATAAATGAATCGAACATAGATTGACTTCAACCTGTTGCCCTAGGATGGTTACTTTTCCAGATCATTTATATCGCTGATCTCTTATCATACGATAACCATAAGATAAGTGTTACAAACACCCACAAATTTTTCACTCGAACTTTGAGCTAAATTGATTTAAACGATCAAACCGGTTACCTTATGATCATCCACAACTCTCCGAGAGGTCAAGATTTCCTTTGTATATCGAGTTGGACAAATCTCATAATATATCAACATCTCATTCACTTACACTTATAGTATACCCAACATGTGTCTTTTATAATTCCTGGTTAAAGTAGACATTTAGACACAGTCTAAGAACGATATTCATATAACATACACTGTTATACTTTGGTGGTAGTTATTGCCATATGCATATCCATGATTTCATAATGTGTGATTACACCCCTGAGCGTGATGTATATGTTGTTCATTTTAAATTATGTTTGTACAAATAGTTTATTGATCTCGATCGACTTATTTCACAGAAAAACATCTTGGCCAAATCCCTGAAAACTACGCACCCTGAAAAAAATTATTTGAAAAAAACAGATTTGAAATTGAGCAAAATCCCTGAAAACCTAAGCACTAATAATCCTGCCGCTAGAAGAGCTGCTCACATCACCACATCTTGGCCAATGTCAAGTAACGACCGCCTCCAGCTGCCGCCAGGGAGAGTCTACACCTACAACTGCAAATGCACGCGATTCACTTTTTATATACTACCATAATTACCAGCCCACTAGATTTACTCCGCTACATATTGTAAATTTTATCAATAATACTCTACCGTCCCAATTTACTTGATCATGAAAGTAAAAATTACTTTATTAAGATCTTGATTAATATTACTAATATATTCTAAAAATGTGCTTTTATCAAATAATACTTTGATTAATCCCATAAAACAAAAATTAATTTTTATTAAGGGATAAAAAGTGAAAAGATCGAAATAAAGTTGCGTTAAATTTACATGTAATTCAGTAAAAGGAAGAGGAAATTTTTGATATATATTCGAAGTAAGTGGGGCGGAGGCAGTATTAGTTAAGAGATTGTCATATTTTATATGGGATCAAAGCCAATAAATAATAAACTTTTTTTCTCTCCAACGTCAACATTACTACTTTTCTTTAATTTTTTTTATTCTTCACTACAAAGTTGGGAAGTACTTGGAGTGTTGTAATGACTTTATTGGTGTTGTCATTTGGAGTACAAACTGCAGACTTCACCATGAATAATCATATTACTATTACTCGAGAATTCACGTTCAGCCTACTGGATACAATTTGCGTCCAAAGCCTGTCTTTCAGATCTTTCGACTGTACAATGGGAACAATTGAATTATTCTTAATGATTCTGATATTGTTTCTGATAATGGATTCGATTGATAATTTTACTAATGCTTTGTGGATAATTGATCTTTGGTCTTACAGTCGTGTGATCATTAATATTACAGTCTTGGCTTCATATTATTGATTTTATGGTTGTGCGATTAGTCTTCAGAATGGGAAATTTTACTAATGCTACGAATGTGGTAGAATTCGTTGTCTTACAGTTTGATATTATATGATGTTTCATATGTCTTGCTCAGTTCTGTATTTAATTTTGTGACACGATTTATGTGATAATGTGAATTGTGTAGTTCAAATTTACTAAGGATGTTTGTCTTATCACAGGGACCCTACTTTGAGGACATGATTGGACTTGGTGAATGTTGGAACAAACTCTATTACTTGTGTAGTATTTCGAGGGACTTTGACATTGCATGTAAATGGAAGGTGTCTTGATTTGTGGTATGGAGGCTGGGTCATCCATCAGATAGAGTAGTGTGTTCTTTACCTTTTATTTCGAATTCTTCTCATTTGTCAGATCAGGCTTGTATTGTGTGTCATCAGGCTAAACACACTAGAGATTCCTTTATTCTTGAGTGAGGCGTGGAGCTCTTTTTGACCTTTTAAATTAATTCATTGTGACTTTTGGGGACCCTATTGTACTGTGTCCTCTTGTGGTGCTAGTTATTTCTTGAAAGTAGATGATTTTTCTCAAATTATGATCTGGTTGTTTTATGGGTTGACAAAACCCCGAGTTTTGAAGTATTGATGCGGTGCTCCTATGATGATTGATAGATAGTTTGAGACTAAGGTTAAGATTGTTCGAAGTGATATTGAGTCACGGAGTTTTTTGCCCACGTGATTATTTTTCCACTCAGGGGATTCTCTTTCAAACTTCTTGTGTTGGTACTCCTCAACAAAATGGGAGAGTTGAGCGTAAACATAGGCATATATTGAATGTGGGACGCGCTTTGCGGTTTCAGGCTAATTTGCCAATTAAATTTTGTGGAGAATGTATTTTATCTAGTGGGTATTTGATTAATAGAACTCCTTTTAGTGTTTTGAGCCCAAGTCTCCATATAGTACTATAAAACATCTCCCCTTTACACACACATTTCGGATGTTTGTGCTTTCATGACAGTCCAAAATTGATAAGTTCGGTAGTCAGTCGTGATGCATTTTTGTGGGTAACTCTTTATGGGAAGAAGGGGTGGAAGTTATGTGATGCGGATTCATGTATTTTGTGTCTTGGGGTGTTTTTTATGAGAATGAATTTCCCTATGCTAGTTCTTCTACTATTGTGCCTAGTACGACTTCCTCCCCTATGCCAATTACAATTGATTATGCTTGAATTATCACGAATTTGAGAGTGGTGATAGTGTAGAAGCGTCGAAGTGGTGGATGGAGATAACAAGGTCTCGGTTCAGCTTGGTAGAGAGTACATGCGCTCTGGCTCTTTGCTCCCCGAACTTCTGACGACTACTCCGAGTCATGTTGCAAATTCGGTTAGGCGGCTAGCTAGGTGACTTGGACCTCGATTTTCGGCTAGGAGTAGCGGATGGAAGGTTGCGGTTTTGGATGAAGTTGTGGAGTTGGGAAGAGGGCTGGCAATAACCCGTTACAAAAAAAAAAAAAAAAAAAAAAAAAAAAAATTGGAAATTTTCGGTCGGCGGTGGGACCCGGGAATAGTAAAATTTTTCGATGATGATATTTTTTCCGTAAAATTTTTGAGCCGAATTTCATTTATAATTTAGTAGTGTTTGCCATGGAAGAATTTTATCTTTGAAATCGGGTTCGTGGAGATTTGAAATGCGATAAGCGAATTAACCCGGCTTGACAGGTTCAGTTTTTAAAAATATCTGATAAATACATATCACTCCTTTGTCATCCCCATGAAAAACATCGTCTTATATAACTTTCCGCGGTGGCGAAATATTCCGTCCCCCCCACGAACATTTTCTTCCATTTTCTCTCTTGATTGTCGCTCAGGCTTCAAGTCGTTTATGAGAATATCGTTCTCCCCGTCATTCCTCTTGAGTTAAGGTAAGAAATTTCAAGTCTTCGAGATATTTCTTGGGTTTAGAGATAATTGACTTTTGGTTGACTTTTACATAATTGAATTTTATGATAAATCTTAGTTGGTTATGGAGTTACATGGCGTATATATGTGATGAATTAAGTGATTTAGAGCTCGTTTGAGGGCGTTATATGGTGAGTTGACTTTTGGGGTTTTAGGTTGAAGCTTTTTTATGTGGATATTTTATAAAACTTTAAATGTGTAGGAGGTGCATTGGGACACTTTATTATAGTTGTTATGATGTTAAATTAGCGATTTAAAATTTATTTAAAGTGTTATGTTGAAAAATTGAAATTTCCAAGTTGAGTTATAATTGATATTTGGTATAGATTGTTAATTATGGACTTGATGATTAATTAGAATGACTTATAAGTTGATTTGTAATGAGAAAGTGATAAGATGGAATTTAGCGGGGATCGATTGGGTTGTGTCCGGTGGGATTATAATTCGATAGTTTATCCGTCAAGTTAGACTATTTAGAAATAGTTCCCCTAAGAATTGGTTATGTATCCTCTAGAACGCCGGTATAGTAATAGGTTTTGATCATACTTTCTGGGTATTTTGTTAGGCGTTGATCGTGGAAGAGGCGATTACCTTGATTCTCTTTCGCGAAGGTTTTCGCGGTAGCTAAGCGAGGTGAGTACTTATCTCCACGTGTATACTTCTTTTAAATGAATTGTACACATCCTTATAATATAATTATATGTGTAAATGGTGTCTAGTCTTTGTAATATAATTTTGTGAATGGTGTATATGTCATGATATGATTACGTAAGAATGAGTATACATGTAATAGTTTGCTCACGATTATGTGAGCCCTAATATGATTATGTGACTCTGATACGCAGCATTGAAGGTGGTTTGAGGTAAATGTGCTTTGAACTCGACTATATTTAAATATTATGTGGCCTTGACGACACTTGTGGTATTTATGTGGCCTTGACGGCACTGATGGTATTTATGTGGCCTGGTCGGCACTTGTGATATTATGTAATAAGCACTTGTAGTATGTGACTTTATCGGCACTTGTGGTATTTATGTGGCCTTGGCCGGCACTTGTGTGGTATTTATGTGGCAGCGGCCCAGCACATGGTATTTATGTGGCCTTGTAGGCACTTGTGGTATTTATGTGGCCTTGTCGGCACTTGTGGTATTTATGTGGCCTTTTCGGCACTTGTGGTATTTATGTGGCCTTGGCGTGATTTGTGATTGATTCTGATTGGGTGATGTATTAGTTGCTTGTGCTTTCTTGTGTTGGAAGTAAAGTAGTTGGCTATTGAGAGGTGTTCGATGGAGTTATGTATGATTTTGAGGTGACTTGAGTATTAGGATATGACCCCTATAAGTTGGGATTACTAAGGTTAGGTGGCTCTCCTTCCTTGCGGAATATGTGGCAGTATTGTGGCCTATCTTACGGTATAGCGTGCGGTTTATTACATACTCTGGGTATAGCGTGCGGTATGACTGTTGTGCTTTTGATGTGTGCATTGGCCGATGTGGCCACATACTACGGTATAGGCGTGCGGTTTGGCCACATACTACGGTATAGGCGTGCGGTATGACTCTATTTGATACAAGCTTTCTTTGTCCAATGCGTTATCGATGTATTTACTATACTACGGTATAGCGTGCGGTTTGGCCTTATACTACGGTATAAGGCGGTGTGAATCTTTTTGATCACTGGCTGTGTGCGTTAATCGATGTATTTTTATACTACGGTATAGCGTGCGGTGTGCCTTATACTTTGTGTATAAGTGCGGTGTGCCTTATACTTTGTGTATAAGTGCGGTTTTTGGCCTTACTCTTTGCCCAGGTATAAGTGCGAGATGATTGTTGATTAGTCCATTCCTGCGGTGAAGCGGATTGAGTATGGCGTTAGAGGATGGTATCTTGGTGAGGGATATGAGAGATAGGAGGTGATGACTAGATTTATAGTCGATGTTGAGTCTACGTGATTTCATTTGGGTGATTGTGTGCTTATCGGAACCCTAATTATATATATTCATGTTATATACGAGACTTCGTATGGAATTATGTTGTATGACTTTATCGATAATCACAGCTATCACGTATTTTATTACGTATTTGACTACGATGACTATTCCGCAATCATTTGTTGTCTTAGCAGCAGTGCTTTGATAGTTATCTTCATTTTAGCGTCAACCTTGTCGGCAACTATTTTTATTCGAGGATCTGGTATTATTTTCGATTTGTAGCCTTACGGCATTCTTGTCTTTTTGTTAGATATGTTATATATATCTTAAGTGGCTAATGGATGAGATACTTTGGAATGAGAACATTAGGAGGCGAAATTATGGCGAAGTTTATCTTGTCATCGATGATGTTGATGATATTTTATATATATGGTGGAAAAATAGATTCAAATGTCTTTAGAATATAGGAAATCTTGATCTAACATGACACGATACCGTGGAGGTAAATAAGTTCATTATACTAAATGGAGAATTTGGGAAGATAAATACGTACTTAGGTTATCGAATTTAAGATATATTACTCGGTCATATTAAGAAATGCATATATTTGGAAGATGCTTTTGAGGAACATCGATTTAATGGAGGAATATGATTGTAAATTGGGAGTAGTACTTTCAGAACTAAAGATGAAGTGATTGAGTTGTATATGCATGAGTTATGAGGTTAAGATATATGTTTAGAGATTATTGTGTGTTTGAGGTGTATATTATATATTTGGGAATCAGCTATACTTGAAAGATAACGGATAGAAATGCCTCTTGCCATTAGACATCTTGTGAGTAAGTTGTTGGCGTGTGTGGGTTATCGTTGTTAGTTTGAAAGCCAATAAGGAAAGTTTTATTTGTGACGAGTAACCTATGAAATAATACTCTTGGGGTATATAGTCTCTAAATAGGTGAGGAATCTAAACTATTATTATTAAAATGCAGACGGGTAGGTTAACTACGTGATATTTATTTTCACTTTCGGCTTTTAGGTAGAAACTATATTTTTTCCCATAGGCGGGCGTTTCATGCCTAGGTTGTTCGGAATGACCGAGATCATTGGCGAGTGGCTGCGTACCCGCGGAAGTGGCGATGGTGGCTGGAAGACCTCAACAGTCATCTTTTATCTTCTTGAAGTTTACATTTGTATATAATTATTATTGACTCGAGTTGTTTAACAAAGTGTTTGATGTGTATTTATATTATGATTTTACATGTTGTTGTACTATTGGTTAGTTCGCCGATGGGCCGAGTTATATTGTTTTATTTATGATGTGAAAGAAGTCATTTTTATTATCCATCGTTGGTGACTCACGATTATACGGGTTGATGGCGGTCCCAAACCTCGGGGGGCCGCCCAGGCGGTCGTTACAATTTTGGTATCGAGCCTAGGTTCATATTTTCTTGGTGTCTTGTTGTGGTTATGTGCCTAGGTTTTGAGGTGTGAGTGTGTTGTTACGTGATCGTTCTCTGGTTTGAGTCCATTTCTTTTAGAATCCAGGATTGTTGTTGAGACGCCACCTAGAAGATTTCGCCGACTTCATCGAAGGTCTGAGACTAACTTGAATTTTGTGTTCTTGTGATGTTACTTGATTGAGATGTCCTATTCTATGTGATGTGTGAACTGATTATGTTAATATGACGTACGTTGAGTTATATGTATATGTTGAGATGGGTAACTGGGTATAATATGGAGATCAGCTGGATGGGTTGCTTCATATATGATGGGGTATATTTTGAGACAAGACATGTTTGGTTTGGAATATGATATATGATATCGGAAATATTATGAGATATTGGGGTGAAGTATATTTTGAGAGAGTGTCTTAATAGTTGATGTGGTGGTAGATGGATAATGAGACTTTATGACATGAGGTAATTAAGGATAAGTTGTGATAATTAATGTACGATATATTCAAGGTGGAGTCGTAAAGAATATCAATGGGTTATAAGTAAGGTTACTGGTTAACTAAGATCTGTGATTTTAAGAAAATGTGAAACGTGGGTTTGATCAGAAGTGATAAGTAAATCGAGGTGAATACAAATCGAGGCTGAATAAGAAAAGAGTTGGGATTATACATTAATAATGTTTAAGTAAGAGTTCGGTGTTTTGAGTAGAGTGCATCTTTTGTGATAGTAGTGATCATTCTTGAGAATGTAAACTACAGGTTAGAAACGGAGATGGAATACGGATGAATATGTTTGAGGATTTAAGGAAGAACCGAATTATACGGGAAGTATTGGGGAGGAATTCATGGTGTTGAATTTGAAGTTGATAAGTTGGGAGACATTGTTAAGGGTAATAAAGGTTAGTTGAGGAGGATTACGGTGACATGTAGTGTGGGATTGATGTTGATCGTGGTGTAAGATGTTGATCTTTAAAATAGTTAAGAATTTCTCTTTGGATACTTGGAGTAATTAGGGGATTTATCGCTTTCAGTTGTTACCTTATCTATGTTGAGGTGAAGTATATGGTAATTGATTGTGGCTGTGTATACTGCGTAAATAAACTTATCGTGGCAATAATTGAAATTGTGAAATGTTGACTTGAGCGATTGGTTGTGTTTGAGATACGGGCTGTTATTTTGTGATTCGTTATGCGAATTTGTATATGATTGGGTGTGTTCAATTGGAGTATATTATTTGTGTTATGGGCGTATACGTGAATATTTTTTTTAGAATAGTTTTATATATGAAATTGTTGTATCGTGTGTATTATGGATGCTACATTGAGATTGTTGTGTGTATGGTTGGTATTATATGTGTGATTTGTAATTGTTTGATTTGAGGATATTGAGATGATGTGGGGTGTTCGAAGGGTGAGCCTGCCGGGAAAAGGATGAATTGTTATATATGATGTTATTGTGGTTTATTTTTGTAAGTTATTTTATAGTGGTTGTAGTATGAACGTGGTGTGGTGAAATTTTGCTGTTTACTCGTTTGATTATGTGATATGGAGTATTATGGTGACACGATTATGAGTGGACAATATCGGTATTGGCAATATGAATTTTAATTTTGAGTGGTATTTTGGAGGCAATTGAGGATGTTTATAATACTAAGATTGATAATGATAATAACAAGCAGAGCAATAAGATGATAAGCTTGAATAGGAAAAAATTGGCCGGTTGAATGTGTGTTATGGTGTAAGAGAGTCACTGCCTTAAGTCAATTGACATAAGATATTATGGGAGCTACGAAGACAGATACTATATTGGGGAAATTGAGTAGGTGACAAAGTGTCATGATATTAGTTGATAAGGGCGTGTTGAAAGGTGCGTTGAGATTATCGTGATTGGAGTTGGAAGTAAATTTCGAGGACGAAATTTTATAAGGTGGGTAGAGTGTAATAACCCGTTACGAAAAAAAAAAAAAAAAAAATTTAAATTTGGCGGTTGGACGGGGAATGGCAAAAAAATTTTAGGTGATATTATTCGTAAAAATTCTTGGGCAATTTCATTTATAATTTAGTAGTGTTTGCCATGGAAGAATTTTATCTTTGAAATCGGGTTCGTGGAGATTTAAATGCGATAAGCGGAGATGCCGAAACGAGCAGGGACTCAGTTTTTTAAAATATCTATTCATACATATCCTCCTTTGTCATCCTGAAAGCAGCATCGTCTTAACTCTCTTTCCGCGGTGGCGAAATATTCCGCCCATGGTATTTTCTTCCGTTTCTCTCTTCGATTGTGGCTCGAACTCAAGATCGTTTGTAGAATATGGTCTCCAATCAATTCTCTTGAGTTAAGGTAAGAGAATTTCAAGTCTTCGAGAGATATTTCTTGGGTTTTGAGATAGTTGACTTTTGGTTGACTTTTACATAATTAGAATTTTATGATAAATCTTAGTTGGTTATGGAGTCTTGTGGCGTATATATGTGTGATGAATTCGTGATTTAGAGCTCGTTTGAGGGCGTTATGGTCGAGTTGACTTTTGGGGTTTTTCCAGTTGACTTTTATGTGGATACTTTTATAAAACTTTAAATGTGTGGAGGATTACGTTGGGACCTTATTATAGTTGTTATGATGTTAATTGGTAGAATTTAAATTTATTAAAGTGTTATGTTGAAAAGTGAAATTTCCAAGTTGAGTTATAATTAGTATTTGAGCATAGATTGTTAATTATGGACTTGATGATTAATTAGATGACTTATAAGTTGATTTGTAGTGAGAAAGTGATAAGATGGAATTTGCTTAGAGGATCGATTAAGGTTGTGTCCGATGGATTATAATTCGATAGTTTATCCGTCAAGTTAGACTATTTAGAAATAGTTCCCCTAAAATTGATTTATGTATATCCTCTAGAGCGCTTGGTACTTAGTAATAGGTTTTGATCATACTTTAGAATTGTTTTTGTTAGGGCGTTGTCCGTGGAAAGAGCGATTACCTTGATTGTGCTTTTAGCGCGGGGTTTGCGGTAGCTAGAGAGGTGAGTATATCTGGCGTGTATTACCTTATGTGCTTATTTAAATGGTGTACTGTCCTTATAATATAATTATGTGTAAAGGGTGTCTGGTCTTTGTAATATAATTTTGTGTGAATGATTGTATATGTCCTTGTGATATGATTAAATTTGGGAATGTTATACATGTAATGGTTGTCACGATTATGTGTGAGCCTAATATGATTATGTGACTACATTACCCAGCGGCGTTAATTTAGGTTTTGAGGTAAGTGATGGCACGAACTCCCCGACTTACTTATTTTACGTATTATGTGGCCTTGTGGCCTTTAATGGTATTTATGTGGCCTTGTGACACTTACTTGTGTTATGTGGCCTTGGCGAGGCACTTGTGGTATTCTTATGTGACCTTTGTCGGCACTTATTAGTATTATGTGACTTTAGTAGGCACTTGTGTGTTATGTGGCCCATGGCGGCACTTGTGTGGTATTATGTGGCCTTGGCCGGCACTTGTGGTATTATGTGATCTTGTCGAAACGCTTGTGGTATTTATGTGGCTTTTGTCGGCACTTGTGGTATTATGTGGCTTTATCGGCACTTATTAGTATTTATGTGGCCTTGGCGTGATTTGTGATTGATTTAGATTTAGGTGATGTATTAGGCGTATGCTTTGCTATTGTTGGAAGTAAAAGTAGTTGGCTATTGAGGGTGTTAGATGGGTCCCATATGATTTTGAGGTGACTTGAGTATTGAGGATATGACCACATAGTTGGGATTACTAGGGATTAGGTGACTCTCTTCACTTGCGGGGATATGTGGCCAATTTAATGGCCTATCTTCACGGTATAGCGTGCGGTTTGGCCACTATACTACGGGGGTATAGCGTCTTGAGTAGCAAATCTATTTGATCGCTTTGATGTCGTTGTCGTGTATTTTTTATCTCACGGGCATAGATGTGGTTTGGCCTTATACTACGGTATAAGGCGGTGTGAGGAATCTTTTGATCACTTTCTTTGTGTGCGTTAATCGATGTATTTTATACTACGGTATAGCGTGCGGTGTGCACTTATACTTTGTGTATAAGTGCGGTGTGCACTTATACTTTGTGTATAAATCTTGGGTTTTGGCCTTATCTTTGCGGTATAAGAAGATGCTGAGATGATTGTTGATTAGTCCATTCTAGCAATTAGGCAGTTGAGTATATGCGTTAAGAGGATGGTATCTTTGGTGGGGATATGAGAGATAGGAGTGATGACTAGATTTATAGTCGATGTTGAGTCTCTGTGATTTCATTTGGAGTGATGTGCTTCGGAACCCTACATTATATATTCATGTGTTATGTCGAGACTTCATGGTAGATTATGTTGTATGACTTTATCCGATAATGCAGCCGCCATGTATTTTATTCATATTTGACTTCGATGACTATTCACGATCTTGTTGTTGTGCTAACCTTGATGCTTTGATGGTTATACTTCATTTTTAGCGTCAACGCATGCGGCAACTATTTTTATTCGAGGATCACGGTATTGTTACCGGTTGTAGCACTTTACCGGCATTCTTGTCTTTTGTTAGATATGTTATATATATTAAGTGGCTAATGGATGAGATACGCTTTGGAATGAGAACATTAAGGCCGAAATTATAAGCGAAGTTTATGCTTGTCACATCGATGATGTTGATGATATTTATATATATGAAAAATAGATTGAATGTGCTAGAATATAAGTCTTGATCTAACCACGACTGATACCATGGAGGTAAATAAGTTCCATTATACTAAATGGAGAATTTGGGAAAATAAATCGTACTTAGAGTTATGCGAATTTAAGATATATTACTGATCATATTAAAAATACATATTTGGAAGGTCCACTGAGGAACATCGGTTATCGCGGGAGGTATGATTGTAAATTGGGAGTAGTACTTTCAAGTGAACTAAAGATAAGTGATTGAGTTGTATATGTGAGTTATATGAGAAGGTTAAGATATATGTTTAAGTTATTGTGTTTTGAGGTGTATATTATATTGGGAATGTTATCTTGAGGAAAGATAACGAGATGAAATACCTCTTTGTAATTAAGATTGTCTTTGTGGAGTAAGTTGTTGGCGTAGTGTGGGTTATCGGTGTTAGTTAAATAAGGAAAGTTTTATTTTTGTGACGAGTAACCTATGAAATAATACTCTTGGGGTATATAGTCTCTAAATAGGTGAGGAATCTAAACTATTATTATTATTAAATGCGGACGAGGTAGGTTATACATGATATTTATTTTCACTCGGCTTTTAGGCCGACTTCCTATTTTTCTAATAGTGAGGCGTTTCGTACTGGGATTTGTTAGGAATGACCGGGGTCGTTGGCGGTAGGCTGCGTACCCGCGAAGATGGCGATGGTGGCGAGGACCTCAGCGGTCGTACTTTTATCTTTCTTGAAGTTTACATTTGTATATAATTATTGATGACTCGGGTTGTTTAACAAATTGTTTGATGTGTATTTATATTATGATTTTTCTATGTTGTTGTACTATTGGTTAGTTCGTAGATGGACGGGATTATATTGTTTTATTTATGATGTGAAAGAAGTCGTTTTATTGTTATCATCGTTGGTGACTCTAAAGGTTACTCTGAGGTTGATGGTCCCAACCTCGGGGGGCCCGCCCGGGCGAGGTCGTTACAATTTTGGTGTCAGGCCTAGGTTTATATTTTCTTGGTGTCTTGTGGTTATGTGCCTAGGTTTCGGGGTGTGAGTGTGTGTTGTTACGTGGTCGTTCTACGGTTTTTGAGTCCATTTCTTTTTACGAATCGGATTATTTGTTGGGGGCCTTGGCTAGAAGATTTCGCCGACTTCATCTGAAGGTGCTTCTGAGACTAGCTTGAATTTTGTGTTCTTGTGGTGTTACTTGATTGAGATGTATTATACTATGTGATGTGTGAACTGATTATGTTAATATGGCGTACGTTGAGTTATATGTATATGTTGAGATGGGTAACTAGGTATAATATGGAGATCAACGATGGGTTGCTATATATATATGATGGGGTATATTTTGAAACAAGACATGTTATGGGTTAGAATATGATATATGATATCAGTAATATTATGAGATATTGGGGTGAAGTATATATTTTGGGGGAGTGTCTTAATAGTTGATGTGGTGGTAGAGTGATGATGAGACTTTATGACGGGAGGTGATTAAGGATCAGTTGTGATAATTAACATACGATATACTGAGGAATTGGGTTGTAAGGAATATCGATAGGTTATAAAGTAAGGTTCTTGGTTAACTAAGATCTGTGATTTTAAGAAATGTGAAACGTGGGTTTGATCAGAAATGATAAGTAAGTCGGGGTGAATACAAATCGGGAGGCTGAATAAGAAAAGAGTTGAGTTATACATTAATAATGTTTAAGTAAGAGTTCGGTGGTTGAGTAGAGTGTATCTTTTGTGATAGAAATGATTATTCGTGAGGATATAAACTCTGAGTTGAAACCTTTGGAGATGGAATACAGATGAATACGTTTGAGGATTTAGGAAGGGCCGAATATACAGGGAAGTATTGAGAGGAATTCAACTTTGGTGTTGAATTTGAAGTTGTTGATAAGTTAGGCGATTATTGAATTTAAGGGTAATAAAAGGTTAGTTGAGGAGGATTTTGGTGACATGTAGTCATGGGGTTAGCATTGATAGTGGTGTAAGATGTTGATCTTTAAAATAATTAAGAATTTCTCTTGGATACTTGGAGTAATTGGGGATTTATCACTCGGTTGTTACCTTATCTATGTTTGAGTGAAGTATATGGTAATTGATTGTGACTGTGTATTTGCGTAATAAACTTATACGTGGCTTAATAATTGAAATTGTAAATGTTGACTTGAGCGATTGGTTGTGTTCGGAGGTAATGCAGGCTATTTATTTTGTGGTATTCGTAATAAAGATTTGTATATATGATTAGATTGTGTTCAATTTGAGTATATTTGTGTTATGGACGTATCTGTGAATATATTTTTGCGAGAATAGTTCTATATGAAATTGTTGTATCGTGTGTATTATAGATGCTACGTTGAGATTGTTGTGTGTATGATTGATATTATATGGGTGATTTGTAATTGTTTGATTTGAGGATATTGAGATGATGTGGGGTGTTCGAAGGGTGAGCCTGCCGGGAAAAGGATGAATTGTTATATATGATGTTATTGTGGTTTATTTTTGTAAGTTATTTTATAGTAGTTGTAGTATGAACGTGGTGTGGTGAAATTTTGTTGTTTACTCGTTTGATTATGTGATATGGAGTAGTATGGTGACACAAATTATGAGTGGACAGTATCGGTATTGGCGATATGAATTTTAATTTTTAATTAATTTTGGAAGCGGTGAGGATGTTTATAATACTAAGATTGATAATGATAATAACAAGCGGAAGCGATTAGATGATAAGCTTGAATAGGAAAAAAATTGGCCGGTTGAATGTGTTTATGGTGTAAGAAATTCGATTGCCTTAAGTTAATTGACATAAGATATTATAGAGACTACGAGAAGCGGATACTATATTGGGGGAAGTGAGTAGGTGACAAGGTGTCACGATGTTAGTTGATAAGGGCATGTCGAAGGTCGTTGAGTTTATCGGCAGTTAGGTTGAGTAAATTCAGGCGAAATTTTATAAGGTGGAGTGATTTAGCAATAACCCGTTATGAAAAAAAAAAAAAAAAAAAATTTCGGTCGGCGGTGGGACCCGGGAATAGTAAAAAATTTTCGATGATGATATTATTTCGTAAAATTTTTGAGCCGAATTTCATTTATAATTTAGTAGTGTTTGCCATGGAAGAATTTTATCTTTGAAATCGGGTTCGTGGGAGATTAAAATGCGATAAGCGGAGAATTAGCAGCTTGGCAGGACTCGAGTTTTTTTAAAATATCTATTCATACATATCCTCGCATCATCCTGGCGACATCATCTTCCTCTTTCCTTGGTGGCGAAATATTCCGCCCCTTGAACATTTTCTTCCATTTCTCTCTTCAATTGTCGCTCAAACTCAAATCGGATTGTAGAATATTGTTCTCCCCATCGTTCTCTTCGAGTTAAGGTAAGAAATTTCAAGTCTTTCGAGATATTTCTTGGGTTTTGAGATAGTTGACTTTTAGTTGACTTTTACATAATTGAATTTTATGATAAATCTTAGTTGGTTATAGATGCTTTGTGGCGTATATATGTGATGAATTAGGTGATTTAGAGCTGGATTTGAGAGGACGTTATGGTCGGAGTTGACTTTTGGGGTTTAAGTTGACTTTTTATGTGGATACTTTTATAAAAGCTTTTAAATGTGTAGGAGGTTACATTGGGACCTTATTATAGTTGTTATGATGTTAAATTGGCGATTTAAATTTATTAAAGTGTTATGTTGAAAAAGTGAAATTTTAAAGTTGAGTTATAATTGATATTTAGGAGGCGTAGATTGTTAGTATGGACTTGATGATTAATTAGAATGACTTATAAGTTGATTTAGCCAGTAGAGAAAGTGATAAGATGGAATTTAGCGGGGGATCGATTGGGTTGTGTCGATGGGATTATAATTCGATAGTTTATCAAATCAAGTTAGACTATTTAGAAATAGTTCCCCTAAGAATTGATTTATGTATCCTCACAAACGCGGTATAGTAATAGGTTTTGATCATACTTCTGGGTATTTTTGTTGGCGTTGATGGTGGAAAAGAGGCGATTACCTTGATTGTCTTTCGCTTGAGTTTTGCGGTAGCTAGCGAGAGGTGAGTACTTATCTAGCGTGTATTACCTTATGTACTTCATTTAAATGGTGTACTGTCCTTATAATATAATTATGTGTGTAAAAGAGGTATCATGACGAGGTCTTTGTAATATAATTTTGTGTGAATGGTGTATATGTCCTTGTGATATGATTACGTGAGATGGTATACATGTAATGGTTATGCGATTATGTGAGCCTAATATGATTATGTGACTCTGATACAGCGGCGTTGAAGAATTTGGTTTGAGGTAAGTGATGGCTGAACTCCCAACTTATATTCTGATATGTGGCCTTGTGGCGCTTGTGGTATTTATGTAGCCTTGGCGGCGCCCAATGGTATTTATGTGGCCTTGACGGCACTTGTGGTATTTATGTGGCCTTGTCGGAACTTGTGGTATTTATGTGGCCTTGACGGCGCTTGTGGTATTTATATGTGGCACTTGTGGCGCTTGTGGTATTATGTGGCCTTGTCGGCACTTGTGGTATTTATGTGGTCTTGTCGGCACTTGTGGTATTTATGTGGCCTTGTCGGCACTTGTGGTATTTATGTGGCTTGTCGGCACTTGTGGTATTTATGTGGCCTTGGCGGCGGTTGTGATTGATTCTGATTGGGTGATGTATTAATTTGTATGCTTTGCTATTGTTGGAAGTAAAGTAGTTGGTTATTGAGAGGTGTTCGATGGAGTTATGTATGATTTTGAGGTGACTTGAGTATTAGGATATGACCCTATAGTTGGGACTACTAGGGATTAGGTGACTCTCCAGCCCCATGCGGGATATGTGGCATTTATTATTTTTATCTTGCGGTATAAGTGCGGTTTGGCCACTATGCCTCTACGGTATAGCGTGCGGTATGACTGTTGATAAGCTTTGATGTGTGCATTGTCGTGTATTTTATACTACGGTATAGCGTGCGGTTTGGCTATACTTTCACGGTATAAGAGCGGTGTGGAATCTTTTGATCACTTTCTTTGTGGTGTGCATTGTCGATGTGGCCACATACTACGGTATAGCGTGCGGTGTGCCTTATACTTTGTGTATAAGTGCGGTGTGCCTTATACTTTGTGTATAAGTGCGGTTTTGGCCTTATCTTTGCGGTATAGAGTGCTGAATGATTATTGATTAGTCCATTCACGCAGGTAGACGGATTGATATGTAGCGTTAGAGGATGTGGTATCTTGCGGTGGGGATATGAGGAGATAGGAGGTGATGACTAGATTTATGGTAGTGTTGAGTCTACTGGCGTGATTTCATTTGGTGGTGTGTGCTTATCGGAACCCTCTATTATATATTAAGTAATGTTATGTACGAGACTTCGTGACTGGAATTATGTTGTATGACTTTATCGATAATCACATATACATGTATTTATTCATATTTGACTACGATGACTATTCCTTGATCTTGTTGTTGTGCTAACAACTTGATGCTTTGATGGTTATACTTCATTTTTAGCGTCAACCTTAGCCGACAATATTTTTATTCGGGGATACGGTATTATTTTCGGTTTAGCCTTACGGCATTATCGTCTTTTTGTAGATATGTTATATATATATATTAAGTGGTTAATGGATGAGATACCTTTTGAATGAGAACATTGGTACAGAAATTAACAACCGAAGTTTATGCTAACCTATCGATGATGTTGATGATATTTTATATATATGGTGGAAAACTGAATTCAAATGTGTTAGAATATAAGTTCTGATCTAACCACGACTGATGTGGAGGTAAAATAAGTTCCGTATATTAAATGAAGAATTTGGGGAGATAATTTCGTACTTAGGTTATCGAATTTAAGGAGGAGATATATTACTTCGGTCATATTAAATGCATATATTTGGAAGGTCTTTGAGGAACATCGGTTATCCCGCAGGGGAGTATGATTGTAAATTGGAGTAGTACTCAAGTGAACTAAAGATAAGTGATTGAGTTGTATATGCATGAGTATGAGAGGTTAAGATATGTTTAAGTTATTGTGTGTTTGAGGTGTATATTATAATAGAGATAGGCTATACTTGAGAAGAATAACGAGATAAATACCTCTTGTAATTAAGAGTGTCTTGTGAGTAAGTTGTTGTCAAGTGTGGGTTATCAGTGTGAGTTAGAAAGCCCGATAGGAAAGTTTTATTTTGTGACGAAGTAACCTATGAAATAATATAGCAGGGTATATAGTCTCACAAATAGGTGAGGAATCCCCAAACTATTATTAGTAAAAGTAGGACGGAGTAGGTTAATACGTGATATTTATTTTCACTGGCTTTTAGGCGACTTCCTATTTTCCACAATAGGCGGGCGTTTCGTACCTAGGTTGTTCCCCGGAATGGCCGAGATCACGTTAACTTGATAGCTGCTACCAGCGAAGATAGCGATAGTGGCTTAATAAGCAGTCATACTTTATCTTCTTGAAGTTTAAATTGTATATAATTATTATTGACTCGAGTTGTTTAACAAATTGTTGATGTGTATTTATATTATGATTTTCTATGTTGTTGTCTTATTGGTTAGTTCGCCCGATGGGCAAGTTATATTGTTTATTTATGATGTGAAAGAAGTCATTTTTTATTGTTATCCATGGTTGGTGACTACGATTATCTACGGGTTGATAGCGGTCCCAACCTCGGGGGGCCACGAAGCGGGTGAATTACAAAGGACAACGGGCTAAAACACCGTATGTTAGGTCTTGAGTTATGTTACGGATACTTTCAAAAATTAAGTCGTGTACTCTCCATCCTCGAGTACTCCTTATCCTATTGCAAGTTCTATAAATTGTGATCGTTTTTCAGTTGGGCACAAAAATTTTCTTGCAGCTATAAGCTGAGTGCGAAGACATGCTGAGTGGCGAGAGGCAATGCAGAAGGAGATCTCCGCATTGGAAGCCAATGGTACATGGAGTATGGTAGAATTGCATGAACAAAAAGGCTCTTTGAGTGCATAGTGGGTGTCTGAGAAGTTAAGTATAAGTCAGATGGTAGTATTGAGCGATATAAAGCTCGTTTGGTTGTGTTTGGTAATCACCAGGTAGAGGGGATTGATTATAGTGACACATTTGCTCTAGTTAAAAATGGATTTGATGAGGCATTTTTTAGCTATTGCGGTATAAGCTGGGAATTACATTAGATGGATGTTCATAACGCCTTCTTACATGGAAGTCACATCACAGTTACCACAGGGGTTTTACTCATAATCGAGCAGACCTTGTTTGCAGCTTCACCGTCACTTTATGATCTCAAAAAAGCACACCTCGCAGTTCTCTAAAATTAGCTACATCGTTGAAGAGTTATGGGTTTGTTCGGACTTACTTATTTCTAAATTACTTTCATTGTTTACTTTTACGTAAGGAGTAGTGTCCGTATTCATGTTTTTTGGTATATAATAATGACTTGATCATTTAAAGGAATGATTCATTGCTATCCGGTTTCAAAACAATATTTGTCTTCTTATTTTTCACATGAAAGATTTAGGGGTTTTGAGTATTTTCTTGATATTGGATTTTCCCGTGGCGAAGGAATATTTAAGTCATAGGAAATATGTCCTTGATATTGCTCGATGAAACTTGCGTTGTTAAA
Organism: Lithospermum erythrorhizon; assembly: GCA_019722365.1. NCBI lineage: Eukaryota > Viridiplantae > Streptophyta > Magnoliopsida > Boraginales > Boraginaceae > Lithospermum > Lithospermum erythrorhizon. Next base: position 22,001 of record JADFUC010000417.1, read on the forward strand.
GGCCTAAACGGTTAGTTCTCCGATGGAACATATTTAGCGTCTGGCGAGTTCGGCAGTGCACTCTTTAGGATGTCAAAAGATATCGGCGGTTGGTGGGTCGTGCTTATTTATCTTTTCTTTTACCGTCACGACTTGTCTTTGATGCTTGTCTATCTTAGTTTAGCCATGAGCCACGTCAAGATCAGCGGACAAGCGCTTTAGGGTGGTAAGTATTTGAGAAAAGGTTATCGAGTCGAAAGTATACTCTTAAAAGCGATTGTGATTTGCATCTTACAGGTTGGTGTGATTCTGATTGGGCTAGTTGTCTTGCTTACTTGAAGGTGGGTATGCGGATGGATAGTGTTTGGCGAGTGATCGATCTCGATTTCTTGGAAGTCTAAGAAGCAGAATTCTGATTTCGTTCTTTAGCCGAAGCGAGAATACGAATTGGATAGCGGCGATCACTTGTGAATTAAATGGCCCAGAAGGACTTAGATTGTGAATTAGTAGGCGGAAGGACCGTTAATAATTGAGCGGTGTTGCTAAGGCCACTTGGCTGTGTCGCGGTATCGAAATACCGTTGGCTGCAAAGGTTGTCCACTTGATATTGGAGTAGTCTATAGCTAAAACTAGGACATCCAAACACTTCAGGACATACACTACTCAGGCCCACGAGTGAAGTTGTCGAATTAGAACATATGTATTGAGGCCTCTTTACATCCCTTGATATCAAACGAGGTTGACCTGCAAAGGCCGCCCTCTGAAATTAGACTAGGCATCCATAGCTCATCAGCTAGGAAGTATAGATAGGTTTAGGACTACGTTGTCAGCCTAAATTGGTCCACGCGCATTGATCGAACTCTTAAGCATCACTGGTAGACATGTCAAATTCATCGAGGACAAGTCAGTCCAACTGCAGGGCAATGGTAAGACACCCTGACTGAACAATATCAAATCTACCCATATCCAACTCCCAGAGACTAATATATCACGGGCAGGTGTATTCGAGAATTTGACGTCAGGGGCCAGTATTAGTCACAATCGAGAGCGGAATTAAGCGGTCAAAGTCGAGCCCGGAAATCAAACTGGAAGCTTGGGCGTTAATATAGGTAGGCGCATTAAATTAGTCAGCTTGATTGTTTAATATAGATTTATTTATACTCTAAAAAAATTTTGTTAATTCTTTTATCTTAATAAAACTTTTCTTAGCATTACAGTGAATATGCCGATGTCAAAACGCTCTTTGTTATCATAATTATTTAGAGTCAACAATATTATAATTCTGGATGGTTTTGTTTCTGGAAAGAATGGAATACAGTCTGGGTATCATGCTACAATTGTTCATGCATCCCCACCGGCATCACAAGTTGTCCAAAATTTCCACTATATATCCTCAACTTCAAACCGTGACTATCACCAATATCACTATCCCAAACCAATGAAGCCCTCACCACTTCTCCTCTCATCACTACTCATAATTCTCTCAATCACATTTTCCCATGGCCTAACCAAGAAACCAACTGACCTTGAGGTCTTCCATATGTACAACCCCTCTTTAAAATTAAGGCCACCAACACATCCCTCATGGGATGACACTATGCTACAAATGCAGACTAAAGATACTTCTAGGCTTCAATTCTTGACTAGCCTTGTTTCTCCCAAAAAATCAGTTGTACCTATAGGATGGGGTAGGAATATAGTGCAAAATCCTACGTATATTGTTAAAGCTGTGTTTGGTACTACTGGACAAACACTTCTTATGGCCTTGGATATTAGTAGTGATAATGCTTGGATCCCTTGTACTGATTGTGTTGGTTGCTCTAATTCTGTTTTTTCTCCCAATCAATCTTCCACTTACAAGAAAGTCCCTTGTGGTGCTCCCCAGTGTGCTCAGGTAATATTGTGCTTCTTAATCACTTTCTTTGAAACGGAAAACTTATATTGTTAGGATTTTCCAAATTATCTTCTGGACACGATATCAAAATGACTTTTAGAAAATGATATCACACTGTCTGAGTCGTGTACATTTATAATCAAGAATATAATGGACGATTACAACAATTCAGTTCGATAAGCTATCTGCATGAACAAACATTTTAAATTTAAACTACAAGATCATATTTTAATGTTACAATTACAATCTATACATGCACAATTGGTTAAATATATAGTCACATCTCCTACATTATTCTTGAGGATATCCGTGAGCTACAATCTGGAGCCAAAGCAGAGAGGAGTTGCCTATTTATGACTAATAAATAAAATACACATGCATTATTATTTGACTTGAGTAAAAGCTTGTCCGATAGTGACCAATTTGGTACATGACCCGTGAACCTTATCACGAGCAACATCTATTCCATTAATTTCCAAAGGTGGACTCGATCACTCAGAGCCAAAAGGTTTATCATTACATTGAAGAAAGAATCTAATTATCCAATGGACCTATGGTTAGAGTAGTATCATCATTTATACTTTTTGGAATGAATAGTGAAGGATCGTGCGATCGTGATATGCAATCGATTTTTAATTTGATCACATTTTTATATTTAGCTGAAATAAATTCGAAAATGTGTAAACTTTCTATTTCTTTTGAATGCTTTTAATTAATATTTTTATTTTTTTTGAGGATACTTTGATCACAAATAACTCTTTAAATATGATATAAAAATTACGATAAAATAGGTATCCGTAGAGATATTATCTGAAACTAAGATGTCGTAGAGAATCACAAATATTACTTTAACAATTTGAAATCATCCTTAAATGTATTGTGAATTGATCATCAAATATAGTATAAATCGAACTTTATTTAACTTTATGTAAGCAAGTGGTATGATTTAAAAGTAGTATAATTTAAATTTTGTGTGGATCCCCGATATAAAATTTATATTTGCATGGAATTAAATAACAACAATAATAATAATAATAATAATAATAATAATAATTCTACTATAAATGCGGTTGTTAACTAATACTATTATAATAATTATATGATAGTTCTACGTATCGCCCTCGTCAATTTAAGTCCGTTTGACTTTGCTGAAAATTTAATAAAATTTCAAATGTCTCTGCATGCTTGAATTTTTTTCTCTATATCTTCTACAAATATTTGGTCGAAATAGGAATGTGTTTGGGATTTTCCAAAAATAAAAAATGAAAGAATACCCAATAGATAGGGAAGGAGGAAGTAATAAATAATAATAATAATAATAATAATAATTCTCTGAAATATATGATTATTTAACTTATACCTATTTATAATAATAACAATAATAATTCTACATAAATCATATTATTATTTAACTTCTGAGTATTAAAGATTAGAAAATAGCGTATGATGAAAACGCACTTATTGATGAAAGGAGTAATAAATTAATAATATATACTACATGAGAATATTAACTGTGAATTGAATCATAGAAAGAAGTTATACATGCGAAATTGAGCAAAAATAATTATTATTCAATCGTACACTTTTAATCATTAAACATGCGGTGGAGATAAATAAATAAAGTTAATTAAAAGGTGGGATCTTGACAGAATTATAAAGTATATATCGAAATTTATATGATGTATCGTCGCCGAGCCGTATGTATGTGTTGATGATTAAGCCCAGTGATAATCTTATGTAAATGCAAGTATAAAATATAGTGAATACTTAATCTTACCTCAGTTTTTTTCATTTAGCGTTTTCGTATATCAGTGAAACTTTGACAATTAATTACTAATTACTTATTATTTTTAGTAACTTTGAAAATAGTTTCATAGTATTATTTTTTTATAATTTTTGAACATATAGTTTAAGAATAATTGATTGTCAAAGTTCTACCTCGATATACGAAAAAGTCAAATAAAAAAATGGAGTAGTAGTTGATTCCTATTAGAACTCCTAATTTTTAGATTTTTAAGTAATTTAATAATTAATAGTGTGAAAAGGGAAGAAACACAACCCTTATTCACACTTTTATATATATTAGTGATACTCATATAAATAAAATGATCAACAAAGATTATTTATCTCTCCAACTCATTGATTACGTCTTCGATTTTCAAGATAAAATTAATTAATATGATAAGACACTAATGCCTCTTAAGGACACTCTTGTGATAATAATTAACTTGTGATAACTATCCTCTTATATGATAAATTAGCATCATATTAGTGTTAGCACAAGATCAAAATCATATTTTTTATAGTTTAAGTGTGAATCCATCATACTAATAGCTTTCCATATTATATGTAGATGAGCTAAATCCAAACAATTACTCCCCAATCCCCATATTGTTCTTCTCTTTCATTATTCCATCAATGCCTACACTGATTGATTGGGTCGTTATTTGCAGGTACCAGGACCTATTTGCAGCCAGGACAATACTTGTGCCTCTAATTTTACCTATGGTAGCTCCTCCATACAAACAAGGATTTCACAGGACACTCTAAAACTAGCTCAAGATCCAATAGCCTCATTCACTTTTGGTTGCATTGAGAACACCATAGGTGGCTCAACACCTCCTCAAGGTTTATTAGGTCTCGGTCGCGGCCCTTTATCACTCCTCTCACAAACTGACAGTCTCTATAAATCAACATTTTCTTATTGTTTGCCTAACTTTAAGTCCACTAGTTTCACTGGATCGTTGAGATTAGGTCCTGTTGGCCAACCTGTTAAAATTAAAACGACGCCATTGTTGAGGAATCCTAGAAGATCATCACTTTATTATGTGAAATTGGTTGGGATCAAAATTGGAAGTAAAGTCCTTGACATCTCTCCAAGTGCTTTTACCTTTGATCCAAACACTGGAGCAGGAACCATTTTCGATTCCGGTAAATTTCAATTATTTCATTGCACAAAATGCATATTTTTATCTTCATCGTAGATTATTGATAAGTGGTTAGAATTATTCTTTTAAATGTTTATTTTATAATTCTTCCCCATTTAGATTTTTGTATACATTAAGCGTAGCATTTTATTATGTAATATAATACTCCCTCCGAATTTATTTACTTGTCATTCTAGAATTATACACACAAATTAATAAACATAAAAGGTAGTCAAAACTGCATTAAAATGTAGAATAATAATTAATTAAATATATATTATTGGTTTGTTGATAATTTAATAATAAAAAATAGTCCAAAATTAACAATGGAAATGTAAAAAGGACAAATTTCTATGCTAGAATGACAAGTAAAAATATCGAAAATTTTCAAGCTACAATGACAATTAATTTTATCCGGAGGGATTAATATTTTGGAAAATTAATATATATTGTTTTTTTTAAACACAATAATAATTGTGACATATTCATGACATTGCTTGTGGCACTTTTTATGATATGACTAGGCACATCTTTCACTAGCCTTGTGAAGCCAGCCTACACAGCAGTGAGAGATGAGTTTAGGAATCGAATGGGAAATGCAACCATCTCATCTCTTGGAGGATTCGATACATGTTACAATGTCCCAATCCCAATCAAAACAATTCCATCTATAACATTCATGTTCGATGGCATGAATGTTAAACTACCACAAGACAACTTCCTCATCCACAGCAGCTTCGGCAGCACCACCTGCCTTGCCATGGCGGCCGCCCCCGATAACCTCAATTCGGTCCTAAATGTCATTGCCAACATGCAACAACAAAATCAAAGGATTTTCTATGACATCCCCAATTCAAGGATTGGTGTTTCTCGCCAAATGTGCTCCTAAATTAAGAGGGTCAAGTTATTCGTGTTGTAATATGATGAGTTTTTATTTTAAGGATTAAATGAGAATTGTAAGAGAATTAAGCAGTTTCTTTGGTTGTTAATTACATTAGCAAATATACCGAAAGGCTACCATATCTCATTGTATTTCGTTCTGTTGAGCAGTGCAACTGTGCCAATATCTGTTTGTCAAGTGTTAATTTTTAACAAAATTTTAATAAAATATTCAATATATAAAGCATGTCAAGTGTCAACTTTTAATAAAATGAAAGTCATTTTTAATTTATACCATCTAATCTAATTTAATTTAATATCTAATTTAATCTAATCTAATCTAATATCTAATCTAATATCTAATCTAATACTATTATAAAAGTGTGGATGTTTCATCCCTTTTTCTTGACTAAAATACCCTACACTTAAAGTCTTGTACGGGATTTACTATACTAACACCAAAAGGTCCGATAAAAAAAAAATTGAATTAAATTCAAACACTACGTACAATAATAATAAAGCAAACATTCATTAATCCAAGATGCAGCTGTAACGCGTAGAAATATTTTATTATTTATAAGTATGCACACGATACAATAAAAAGCGACTTTAGGAAATCTATCGGAAGTGAAAGAAAGTTTATCAGCTTGATTGAGGTTCATTATCAATCTATTGTTTAAGCAGTTCTTGAAGCTGCTTTGAGATCTTTGAACACGAACGTCTGGTTTTGGACATGACTCTTGATTTAAGTGACTTTGGAATAAGTAGATTTGTTAATGCAGACGTTATGTGATTACAATTTGAGCTTTGGTTGTCTTGGAGCCGTTATGTGATTAATTTGGATAGAAGTCTGGCGCAATGCGTCTGGAACTTGGATATCTTTCAGATCGAGGATCCGCAGCAAGCTTTACTCAGGTAATGGTATATGGACTTGATCTTGGTTTTTAGACTTGAGTCGTGTGACTTAGACTTGATTTGGCTATGTGTCTTCTTGGGTGCTTTAGGAGGCGATCACGTACAAGCCCAGAAGCGGGATTCGGGTGCTTAGAAGTGACACGCAATCTTGAGTCTTATCGTGTGGATATGTTTATTCTTGTCAGAGGGTGCACTTAGGTTTACTCAGGTGTTGCTTGACAAGCTAGGCGAGGCTATGCGGCTTATATCCGACTGAGATTTTACTAAGAGGCCTTTGTGGCTTGATCTGTAATGATTTGATTTGTGAGATCACAAACGCCTTCGTAATACCGTCGGTTTTGGGTGTTGTTTATGGGGAAATTCTTTGCGTTTGTGCGATAATTGACCCGGCTCTTGAATTAGGTCGCCTATTTGGTGAAGAAGTTGAAAGATTTTGTGTTTCTTCACTTCGTTCTTCAATTTAGGCGCCTATTTAGGCTTTTGGGTTGAAGATTTGAATGTTTTAATTGGTTACGTGGTGGTTTCGCGAAAGCAACAAGCTTGAGAAGGTTTTTTTATGGAAAAATACCTTGAGTTGTTTTATACTAAATTCTTTCCCGCAGTTTTTTGTGTATTTTTCGTTGTCTTGATGATTTTCGGTATGGGGGGTGGGGGTATTTATAGGCTTTTCGGGTTTCTTACAGTTAGTTGATGGCGGTAGCGTGGATTCTACGATCTTATTTTGTTGATTTTGAGGCAAAATACGAATCGTTGAACATATGGGCGCTTTATTTCACGAAGAAAGTAGGAAGATTACAGACTTTTAGGTGGTAGCGTTTCACATGTCGACCCGATTATTTTCTTGATATATTAGCGTAGCCACAGCCTTCCGGAAACCCCACTCGAACTTTAAAATTAGGGTTAATTAATATAAAACCTTCATTTTACTTCAATTAATTTTAGGGGCTTATTTTTCTGGAACCCTCATTATTTTACACATGTTCGATTCTTACTAATTTTGTCGAAAACCTAATAAGCCCGCACGTGTAACTTAATACGATCGATTTTATTTAGTGTTCACGATTAAAATAAATCGATTTTAGTGAAATTGATTAATAAATTTCACACGTCTCTGAAATGCCCATTTGAAATCGGGCACATGCTTGGTAAGTGTCGGGGGGTTAGAGCTTAGGCGATCTTTAATGTTAGCTTTCGAATTTGTTATGCTCACATTTCTTTTGACATAAATTTAGTGTCATGCCAAGTATTTGTAATAAATGATCTCAACCTGTCGGGGGTTAGAAGTCATTCATAATTAATCTCAAATCCTCTAGGGATTTGTAATGAATCAATTCTAACCAACATGAATTTTATGTCATGTTGGTCATTTGCAGTAATTAATTCTGACTTATCGAAACTCTAAAATTAATTGCACTCTATAATTAATTTCATATCGTGGGAATTTAACCCTAGTCGACATGAATTTAAGTCATGTCGAATTTTTAATGGAGTTACTTCCAATCTCATGTAGATCTAGAATTAATTTCACGCATTTTCGAATTAATTTCAAATTCTCTAGGGATATGTCGAAAATTAATTCGGGATAGGTTTAACATGAATTTAAGTCATGTTAATTTTATAGCTAATTAATTTCAACCTCATGTAGGTCTAAAATTATTTCCATATTTTTTTTAGATTTTCCGAATTTTAAAATTTTTCGAACTATTTTTGATTTTCTTGTATAGCAAGACAGATATTTTGCCCGGTAAAAAAGCAGACACAGGACCCGATCCACTAGTGGTGTTCGAACCATCTAGACGGTGGGGAGGTGGCATTTTGCTCTTTTTTTATGGTAATAGCTAATTACTTGATTACCACTCATTTTCTTGTCTTATTACCATAAGCATATTTCTTTTAAAGGTAAAAGTTGCATTACGAAACAACCCGAAAGCCTCCTGGGACCTAGGAATTTCGGTTACCCCATTTTGGGAGGGTGATGACCGAAAATTCCCATATAATGTATAGGAATCATATTTTTTTCATCTTTTTTGTTTTCTTGGTGAACAAGTTGTTTACTATTTTCATATATACTCATCCTTATGTCTATATAAAGGGAGGCTTTTCCATAACACTATATGCTTTTGAATTTGAAACGAATTTCCTCCTCTTCCTACTCACAATTTTCAAACCTAAGGTATGGGAAATGATGATTTTTTTTTGTCTTTTTGGTAACTCTTTATTTGCTATTTGAGTTACTAACTTGTAATTTTGATTACCTATTTGAATAGGATTTCAAAACCATGTGCTGATTTGGATTTTGAGGCTCTGTGATCAGTAACACTTCCTTTATCATGCTATCATATGTTATGCCAAGATTTAGAGTTCAATAATATTCTACAAATAGGGTAGTGACATATTATGCTTTGATTCCATGTTAAAACTTAGGATAATCATGAAATTAGTACTCTACAACTCTAAGTGTATGCTGAATTTTCTTCTAGCATGTTAAATTGGACTTGTTTATTTTATTTCCGCTTCATTACTTACTGGAAAATTATGAAATTTGCACGAGTCGTTCCCCTATGAATATAGAACACCCTGAAATTTTTCAATTTTGGAGTTATATAATAATGCTCTGTAATTTATTTTTAAATGTGCCACTTTTTTTGGTAACTCTTACTAAAAGCACAATTGTGAATTCTCTTCTTTTAGTTTTAAGCGTGATTCACATACCGCTTGAAGGTATTGAAGAGGCCGAGATTTTGGTACCGTTCTCTTCATGTGGTTAGGCCCTGAACAATTCGCGAATTCATTTTGCAAACTATAACAGAAAAAGTACTACGAAATCCTCGATAATGAACTTTTAGAAATTTATATTTAATAGCTCGTTTATCGAATTCGATTTAGGTGTCCATGTGAAGGTATTTTAATTGTACATGATGCGGTAAAGGCCTAATTTTTATGTGTTACCTGTTATGCAGAGGCCCTTTAGGGACAGTTGTATTTTTTGTTTGTCTTTGGTGCTTGTTTTTGCCCAGCGTGTTTGAGTTTGAGGAACATGGTTCGTTCTGGATAATGCCAATTCATGAGTATCATACCCGAGGCATAATGGGTATATTAGATACCTCATCCTTGAACCCGTTCATGATTTTTTTTGGTTCGCATTAGCATCAAAGTTCATTTGGTTAAGGATGTTTAGTATACATGTTCATCCGTATCCGTCTTCACTTTTTTTAATATGAGCGTGAGTTAGCTTTTTGGGAAGTAGGTCTTAGCGCTCATTTCATTGTTTCTCTTGTTCATGAGCTAAATGCTTCGTCATGAGTTGCTCACTTGTGATCGTGTCTTGGGGATAAAGCTTTTGATGGATATACGATTCACTTTCTATGGTTGATGCTTTGTTTCCGTGAACATAAACTTGCCACGATGAGCCTTGCGGTTTTTAATTGACGAGTCTCGAGAATCCACTTCTGCATTATTTGTCATATCTATGGAAGTATACATAGCTCGGTTATTGCTACTAGGTAGTGCTTGAACTCCCCAGTCCTAAGAGGCCCAGTTTGAGATCATATAAATCAGATTATCCACGAGATGTAGTTTCCTAGGGATTGCATACTCTTGAGGATCGTGATACGGGCTATGTTGTGTTAGAATCTAATATGAATTTAATCATGATAAACACCAATTCATACATCCAGTTCTCAAAATAATGTAAAGTGTCCAAACATAAAATATGAATGTATGAATACGAGAATTCTTGCAGCGGAAAGCAGTTGAACCCGATTCCCCGCACGTGGTGCCTAGATGTGAAAGCCCCTCGAGATCCTCTCAATACTTGTTCAACACCCCGACGAGATGTCATAGTGCAGCGCCTTAGGGGGAATCAGTAGGCTTGAACTTGCTTTAGAAGTTTTGTGATGAAATGTGAATAGGAAGATGAAATCTTCCAATTCTCCTAGAGAAGGAAGCGACTATCTCTTTGAGGGGGTGGAAGTTTTTAGCTGATTCTTATGTAAATGGCTTCCCTAATCCCTAACCATCTAGAATACAAAAATTTCACTCGTTAAGCAACTCGTTAAGAAATCGGTTTAACTTCGTTAAGTTAAGTAGACAGTTATGAATTTCTAATTAAATAATAGGATTACTAGTGAGTTGTTCTATTTTAATTAACTTAATTCAATTAAAAATACTAACGAGTCCTTTATCGAATAACTTATCAAGTTATTCATCGATCTCAGTGCTTAATTGATTAAACTTGCAAGTTTAACGATTGATGTTCATCGACATATATTTGACAAATATATAAATATTGAAATAAATTTCTCAATATACAAGTCTCGTTTAATTTCATTCATGAAATATTATTCGAACTCTATCATTGTATGTGTGGCATACAGGCTCGGATAATAGTAAGTTGTATAATAATAATAATTGACCAATTACTATTATTATAACGATTAATAGTGAATCTATGATACTTCATAACCCTTAAATTATTGAGAACCCGCACTAGTAATAAGCCCAATTCTTGAGTGAGCAATGAGGGGTCAAATGTCAGCGTTTGCTTGACCCGGTAATGAATTGATACCTGATTGTCGCAGCGGGCACAAAGGGAATCGATTCGTTGATTCGAACATGTTGGGCTTCGGCGGGATGTTCTGAAACATACATAGCATTCACGGGCTAGGATAGGCTCTCGCAGAGCCTTTTTGGGCGAGATGATTTATTCTGGCGCTTTAACGTTCCGCGGTATGTGGTGTATTTTTAATTTCCGTTACCTTATCCATAGTATATTTTATTGCTTAGTCTTATACTCTGTACTAAGATTTGTTTGGCTTTTCTTTTCGGTGGCGATGGCTTAACTCTTTACTCTTAAGTGGCAATTCTTACTTAACGTCCATGCCATTAATACGAGGGGCTATCAAACACAACCCGTCCTCACTGTATATAACTTTGTATTAAGGGGTGGCGTAGGCGGGACTCTACGATTTCACGATAGTGATGTAAAATTCGTATGGATTGGTCTCCTTATTTAGTGGATTTCGTTATTGTATCAACTTTCTGTTGGTAATCTATTACGAAATTCCTCGTAACATTAGCGCAAAAGATGAAGTTGTAGTAGCGAGCGTCTTGGGATGGCCCGATCCCAGATTCCATGACCTTTGAGATACATCCCCAGCTATTGGGTGAGGCGGAGGAATGTAGTAGGTGCTCTTCCCTTCTCTGCGGCTTATACGGAGAAAAGCAGTTCGGAGGCTTTTCTTTATGTATGATTGCTTTCCGGATAATAGTGATGAAAGCCTTTGTGAGTCTTTGAGTCCTTACAAACACTCTTATTGACGTTGGTAGCTCCTGTCTTTGTGGGATTTGTATAAGCTAGGTGGTTTCACATTAAGGCCAAATTCTTGATAGGGAGTAGTTCCTTGGTGAGTGTTTGTCTCTGGCTTCGTCTGATAAGAGAGGAGATATCAGTCGTATACGCTACTTATCCGGGCTTATCATCATTTATAATTGTCTTTCTTGGCCTCGTTCATATTCTTGTTGGATCAATTTCCGGAGTGAATTGCCTCGGGTTTATGTTAGACCTGTTGTCGACAATGGTAGAGAGCGTCTTAACTTTGTTGGGTGTCCTAACGGAATTTCACCCCACGTCGATTAGGATTCTCGAGACAGGAGGGTGTTCGAGCAACTTGGTATCCGTGCAGGCCTTGTTGAGGAGAGCTTTTGTGCTGCTTTCTTATCATGTTGGCTTTGTCTTTTTGTGCTTCCTTTAGTGCCTCAAGTATTTTTAAGATGGCTAGTTGCATGGGTACTGGAATGATTGTGAGCTTAGCCATTCAGGTCTTTGCGGTATTTATAAGGGATTATGCGTAAATTTACTTCCTCTGTAGCCCGAGTACCTCGCCACTTCTGTTACCTTTTTGGTTGGATGGGTACTTATTTGGATACTAACTTTCGAAGTGTCACGTACATCTTTGGCGGTCCTACGTATGGCCAAGTATGGTGGGCTATACAGTATAACTTTATGATAGCGTGGCGAGGCCCGTGGTCGTTCAAACAACATGCGCCCCAGTTTAGGTGCTTGAGACCTCGTCGGCAAACATCTTTCGTTTTCCTTGATCACAAGCCTCAATCTTATGAAGATGTTACTTCCTTTTTGAGCCAGCGTACTAACATGGTGGGTTTTTCATTTTTGAGGGCCAGGTTTCTTTGTGAAGATATCATCCTCGCGTTTACCACAGTCGGTTAATTTTGATCCACCAGCGTCCAGCGTATCGAGAATGAGATTAGAGCTAGTGGATATCGCTGGCCGGTCTTAGGTGGAGGTCTGCGTGATATTCGTGTTGGAGGAAAAATATGCAACTTGTTCATATTTAAACATAAACAAATGCAACGAATCGAATAGATGTATAAAATGAATTACAATATAAAATACATATATAAATATATGTGTATAAAATCGAGTACTACAACGTGAAATTAACCAAGCCCCATTCTCTGCAGAAGCCTCCGCACGATTCTCGGCTTTTAGCACCACAAAAAGGTAGATGCCTCCAATTAGTCCACACGAGGAGCGGTTGAACCACGCGATTGGACTTGCTAGAATCACGAGATAAATTGGAGAACAATTTGAGTCAAAAGCTTGACTCAATTAGCTATGGATGAGGGGAAGAGGGTGGCAGCTTTGAGAGAGAAAAGATGAAAAAAACTTGGGTTTTTCCATCTTATGTTCTCCTTATATAGCCTCTTCCTTTTTAAACCGAATAGCTCGACTCGTTAACCAATGTGTACTTGACTAGTTAGAACCGTTAACTAACCCGAAGATACTAGCGAGTGAAGTAACTAACAAGTCAGCAGCAGGCTTCTCTTGTTAAATCGCCCGATTGAACTAGCGAGTTCATTGATTCGGTTAAATCGATTTGTATTTTTATTATCAATGTAAAACTCTCGATTAGGTATCTCGTTGATTTTAATCGATTCCCGATTTAGCAATCACGATTTAATTTCATACAAGAAATAAGATTAAGCGTCATTTTCTATGTGTGCTTGACCTTTTGGACTAGAGATAATATTAGTTGTATGGTTGTAGAGATTGTGGATGCGACTATGGCCGCTCCCTCGAGTATTCAACGTATTGAGTCCATTTTTAGGGATAGTTTGAGAGAGCTTTCTTGAGTGGAGATTGTGTGTTCTCTTGTGGAGGGTAGATCGCGTAGAGCCTGCAAGCGAAGGAGAGCCTCTTGGCCTCGCTCGAGCCACTGCGGAGTTTATCTGAGGACTTGACATGTCATGACAAAGTTGAAGGCCACGCTACAGGCTCGCCGTATCAAGAAATTTTAATTGAAGGCTACTTCCTCACAAGATTCGTTGTAAGTTTATTGTTGCTAGAGCCTGCCCGGAGAAATTTATCTTCCAAGTTGCTACGTGGAAGGAAATGGTCGTGCAGCATTTACCAAGGTGGCCGGTCCGTCTGCAGCGTTCTTTACTTGATCGGAGGACATGTTTGCCGTTTGAGGCAGGGTGAGCGAGTTGGATGCTCGCGTAGAGGCCGCCATTGACAGTGAAGCTTTCAGAGAGTCCGTGATTGTTAACCTCGAAGGCGAGAAGTCTAAATACGTGCTCGATTTCTTCTTTGGAAGAGATCATTGAGAAGGGACAAGGGATCGTCTGGAATAGCTGGGCATAGAGTTAGAGAGCCTTTGCATAGATTTGAAAGGACTCTTCTAGTTTACTTTTTACTTGCATCTTTTTTTCATTCTACTTTATCGCCTCGCTGCTTTATAGCAGACTCTCCCTTGTTGGGATGAAATTTTGATTATATATATTTATATATATATATATATATATATATATATATATATATATATATATATATATATTTCTACTTGTCTTTCTTGTCTCCATTTCATTCATTGCTTGTTGATTCCAATGTTTCCAATCATTAATCTCTTTAACTTTTGAAATTGGATTCTTCAAGTAGAGCTCTATCATCTCCTTTTATTATAGACACCCTTTTTTCCCGTTGTGTGAGGACAACATAAAGCATGTTTAAGGTTATGACCGGACTTAGGGGATACCAACCGACTACGTACCCGTAGGGATCGAGTGGCCCGTAGTTCGAGGGGATTTGATCTTTAGCCTCGTATCAGGGTGGTGGGCATTTATACTCGTACTTAGGATTCCTATGCGTAAGTTAACCTCGTACCCGAGAGGGTTGGACAGTTTATACTCGTGTACAAGAGAGTCTGAGTAAAGTTAACCTCGTGCAGAGAGGTTGGGCGGTTACACTAGATGTGCAGGAGTAGGCTAGGCCAGGTTTATACTCATGCTTAGGAGGTTTGGGCAATTTATCCTTGGATTTTGAATGCGTGTTCGTCTTACCCTTGTTTTGATGAGAGTGGTTTAAATGCTTTGAGATTTGAGCCTCGATCAGTGATCACTCACGAAGATAGGATATTTATTAGGCTAACATCTTTGGGCATGGAACAGGCGGACAATCGTTCCGCAATATGCGTTCGTAGATGTGACTGTATACCCGGTCGTAGCCGATGCCGCTCACGGAACCTTTCTAATATATGCCACTTGAGGTCGATTTCGGCCGAATACTCCCGTATGGTACGTTTTATCGACATAGCATTGAATTTCCAACTCCTCTATCTCTTCTAGAGAGTATTCATTTCTAGAGCGTGTGTTCTGGGTTACGTCTGACAAGCGCCTGTTGTTTCTTTGTCCTTCGCTAACGATAGCCATGGAAGGACATAAACCTTTCTTTATCCTTTCGAGGATATGAGGCTTGCGTGCCTAGCTGTCTTGGGAAAGGTGGCCACTATAAAATATGTCCTACCGTCACATTCTTGAAGTTTGACCCATCCAGTCTCACTTCGTGAAGGTAGGGTGTTGTTTACACACGCATATCCGAATTCATTCTGAGGCGGATAATTGTTCGACAATGTATTAACCGTGAATGTCTTGGTATATTGGATCTTTCTTGATATTGCTTGAGAACTTGGCTAGGATGCAGCAGTCGGTTAATGCTGAATACTCCCACGTATGATTTGCTCGTGAGCGTAGAGTTGGATCTAGTTCATCACCTCTTACAGAGAATATCCATTCTAAGTATACATCCTTGAATTCGCGTATCGAGCATCCTACGTCTTTCTTATTAATAGCGTGGGAGGGTAGCCATAAACCTCTCCGCCGTTGCCCCAGTATGAGGACCTCGATGCTTGTTTGTCAGAGCTAGAAAGTGGACACGGCGGTATGCCTTGTTCCACTTCTTAATGTTGAAACATAGGCGTGCTCTCTTCTTCTCATTGTTCATTGATAGGGTTAGAAGTTGGCTCTCCCAGTCTTTCGAAGGCAGATTTCCTCTGGATTAGGTTATGAGCAACTCTTTGCCCCAGGTCTTAGGAAGGCCCGACTTTTCGTATATTTGCGTTCTAGCCTTCGGTGGATGACTATTCCACCACGGATATGTGGCAGTTGTTTACAATTCCTTTATCACGTGATCTCTAGTCACGGGCTAACCATAAGAAGCGTGTCATGAAAGACCCACGACTTTTTTTACTCGAGCTGAAGTGAATCAGGTACTATGAAATCCCACATAAACAGTCAGTCCTTAACTCATTGAGAGGCACGAGATGCTCTTGTATATCAGGGCGGATAAATCCTACATGGTATATCGATACCCTCTTCTTTATACTCGTTGTAATAGCCTAAGATATGCCGTTATAGTTCCGGCAAGGCCGGCGTTTGACATAGTCCAAGCACACAACGTATAACATAAGTAGTTATACCTTGAGGTCTAAGAATCATTAAACTTACTTGATTCTAAGCAAATATCATTTGACACGGATATACATATCTTACATGATTTTGCGATGATCAACTTGACTCGTCGATTATTCAAAGCTGACGACCCGTAAGATTGGTTAGGCTTCTGACTCACTGCGATCAGCCAGAATACGACCATTGACCCAATCATTATGTTGGTCATCAAATGCTAGTCGTCCCAATTATCATAACTTGACCAAGGAGATTAGGTATCTTTGTGTTTACAGACTTGAAGAGGTTCTCTTGTCAGCCTTCGGGTTGCCTCTAAGCTATAGACTAGCCTAGGGGTTTCACTTTTCACTCAACGAGGATTCAACGGGTTATATGTAAATTAAGACATATAAATACATAAACATAGAAAACAAATGTATTGATATATAAGAAGTTAATATATTCAATTATTTGTTCAATAACAAAGCCAGTCTACTTAGCTCCAGCGCAACTTCTTAATCTGCGACATTTGTCTAAGACCAATGTTCTTAGTATTAAATACATCTTTGCACGAGGTAGTGGTTGGAAAGAAGTCGACAACATTAGCCTATGTTCTTTATTTTACTATACTCTTATATCGCATCTAATAACTATATCTAATCGGGTAATACTTTACATGTATACGTGCTTGGATTTATGATGTGCTCAGGTTAACTTTTGGCTTGAGTAATGGCGCGGTATTGTCACATAATAATTCGCTGGCCATGATAGACACAACTCGAAGCTCAGTCACGAATTTCTTAATCCATCAAGCTTCTTTTGTGGCATCGATCTTTCTGATATTACTCAGTCCCGTACAAGAATCGGCTAAAGTACTGCATTTGGAGCTTACTCGAATCTTTGCTTCCCGCCGTTAAAACAAACACGTACTGGAGCTAGGACCGGTAGTCATCTGCATCGGTTTGGAAGCGCCGGTGTACTGGTAACAACCAACTTTCGTCATCTACACTTACATACCAGAATACATCTTTTGACTTATAGCAGGGGCGTACCTAGATGTATTCTTGATGAGTATACAAGAAGATGTATTCTTGGTGTACCCGGTAATAACCAACTCATCATCTCCACCATATACCAAGAATACATCTCTTTCATCCCACTCACCTTCTTGTATACAAGATTCTTCTTCGTTCGATGAATCCAAAATCTTTGATTGCTTAAATCAAAAGCAATTCTAACTAACCGGGATCTTTGCTTGAGGCAGTAAATGGACCTACGTAGCTTCTGAGCCTTCTTGGGTCTTTGGGATATAATGCACAGGTTTGTACCGTGCTTTTATCTTCTCAAGATTTCCATTCAAAAATGGTCTTTACATCCATTGCCATATCTACGTAGTCATGGAATGCAATGATAGCTAAGATTATCCAAATGGACTTAAGCATAACCAGCAGTGAATAGGTTCATCATAGTCGATCCGTGAATTTGCTTGAATCAACATTCATGAGCCTGCGCTTTGAAAACATGGGCCGTTTCATCTTTGTCATGTTTCTTCTTAAATACCCATTTACACTCAATAGAATGAACTTCATTGGGTAAATCTAACAGGACGAAACCTTCTTTTAGTACATGAATCCATCTGGGACTTACGTAGGTATCGGCCATCCTCGGCCCTTTTGCTACTTGTTGCTTCCCTCTTAAGAGGTAGGCTCGTCACTTTCAATCATGAAATATTTACCATACGAGGATGCAGTTCTTGTGATCTCTGATGGACCTCACAGGGTTGGTTCCTCTGACTTCACGTGGATCAAAACTGGATCTTTTGTAAAGAAGACACACTAATTTTGTGGTGTGTCGATCGTCTATATTAGGTGTATTGGCCAGTCTTCATCATCTTGAGTTTCCTTAAGATGAGCACGCTCACATCCATACGGACATATATTCCTTTTCAAGGAATCTTTCCTTATCTAACAACGAATATTTATTCTACCGTGCTTTAGGTAAGTAGTAACCAACGGTTTCCTTTGGATAACCAATAAAGTAGCATTTATCATACTTGGGCGCTAGTTTACCTTTTGTCAATTTCTTGACGCAAAACATGACGAATCACATTAAAATCAACTTGAGGGCGCTTCCCCGAACCACACGGTTCATGAGGAGTTTTCTCTACTGATTTGGTTGTACATTTATTCAGCGTGGTGATGCACTGTGGCGCATAACCCCGAAACTAAGCGAGGTAGATCAAATAGATTTCGTCATAGATCGAACGTAATACGAGTAAAAGTTTGATTTCTCCTTTTTTAGACACGTAGTTATCTTTGTGGAGTTCTTGCGAAGTGAGTTGTGAAATAATACCACACTCTAAGATGATTGTTGAACTCGTGACTTCAAAATATTCTCCTCTTATCAGACGAAGAATCTTTATTGTCTTGTTCAATTGGTTTTGTACTTCATTTTGAAATTGTAAATTTACTGAAGGATTCGTGTTTGTGTTTAAATCGTATACACGTACACGAAGTATCTATTGTAATCATTAGTAAGCGTAATGAAATAAGCTGTAACCACCTCTTTGCGTGTGTGTTCATTGTACTTAATACATCGGTGTGTATGATCCCCAAATAAATCAACGTCTTTCGTTGTATCGATTGAAAGGTGACTTAATCATTTTGCTCGGTGAAGCCAGATTCGCGCTTCACATTATGATTCATGTCGAAACAGCTTCAAGTATTCCACGAATGGAGTTTCTTGTCTGAGTTCTGGATTTATATGACCTAATCTACGATATAAATTTGGTATGTAGGATTTAAATTAAATTAGCCTTATTCCTTTAATATTAATGTTATATTGCTCGACAAATATTATTACAAAACATATAGACCATTTTGGAGAGATGCATTACCATATATTATACCATTCTTAGAGATCCTAAATGCATTGGGATCAATTGAAAATGAAAAACCTTCATTGTTCAAAACCGAAATGGAAATAATATTCCTGCTAATAGCAGGCACATAGTAAACATTGTTTAAATTTAAAACTAGGCTTGTAGGCAAATTCAAACTAATGGATCGTCCTTGGCGTCGTTCTATCGTAGGTCCGTTACTCTCTTTCGAGTCTTACGCGCGAAGTAGTCCCACTGCAGTTAGACAAATATGAAACCATAGCGGTGTCTGGCATGCGAAGTAAATTAAGTTGTACAAACTTGATAACATAAATACCTTTGAAGCTTGGTGATTGTTAAACCATTTTGTCTTAATTGAATTTCCTACAAGTCCCTTTCCAGTGGCCCTTGAGCTTGCAATAATGACAGATATCATCTGCAGAGATACCTTTGCCTTTCTTTTTGCGGCCAACATGGCAGCTTAACGTCGGCCAGAAAACCTTTGTTCATATCAAAATCTCATACAACCGGCGATGGTAATTTGTCTATGTATATGGCGAGGTTTGATCAACACTTGTATCTGCTATAACCTTTAGTGTACTTAGGCATCTTCATTGGAAAGGCTAATTAGCATAGTGCTGAAAAACTCTAATTTGTGATCTATCGGTATCCCGAGAAAGATGCGCACCGATTAGCTGGGTCATCGCTTGACTACGATCCTTTGTCGCGTGCTTCGGTTTGTAGTCAATGAGAGCTCGAAAGGATTCGTATTTCTCATGTTTTGCACGCTCCTTCGATTCACTCCAGAGCTTCCGATAAATGTCATATGCCTGATACTCATCATATAGAATCTGAAACTTCGGTTCCATCCGAGTAAGCATAAGACATTTAGTTTTAGAAACATCCTCACTTATCACGACTTCATGAATTCTCTCGAGGCGTACACATTCATGACCAAAGCCTTTTGAATTCCTTCATATAAGATATACTCGATCGTGTAGCAGTCTGACCTTGACTCGAGGACCATGTCTCATAATTTGCACCATTATACGTGCAGCGAGTTAAAGTTGTTTGAAGCAGGTTTTTAGGTGTTTTAAGGGCAGCCATTTCAATTCTACAAGAATAAGTATGCAAAACAACTGTTCAGTAATCTAACATGTCCAAGCATGTCAAAAGCAGTTACAAAATAAATTGTAAAGTAATACCCAATCTCAAAATCTCACAAAATATATTAGTATCACAGATCTACTATCTTTGGGATTTCAAGCAGCACTCATTACATTTTGAAAAACCATAGCGATAGTAGGTTAACTAACCCCGATTATATAAACCACGACATAATTCTTGTGTTACTAGGCTTGCCTACGGGGGATGCTACCTAACAAGTGTATCACCGAACCCGTAATATTTGTGGGAAATCACGGATTCAACAACCAATTAAACAATTTATTACTTGGAATGATCATCGAAAGCCCGAGCGTTAGTGGAAATCACTTGACATGATCCGTTATCATGCTTGTCACGATACTAGTAAACGCTTCCGTCGCGGTGTGCCGATGTCGTGATAAGTTCTATGACAAAATTGACGTAATATAGCACGTACTCAAGTAATATGCACATCGTGAAAATAAAATAAATAATACACATTTAGGAGATATGTGACTTGACCTAAAATAATAAACTATTCTGATACTTTCAAGTGAAATCTTGTATTCTTGACTTTAAGAGCTTCAAACCGCCATGGTGAAAAGCATCATCTTGATGCCTCCATGGAAATACATTTGTTACTAATGACTAAGGCAAACACGCTGACTTGTGGATAAAAGCGAAATAAATAAATAAAGGCGACTAAGGCGGTAAATTGTACAACCCGAATAAGCGGTTCGCATGCCGTATTAAAAAAATAACAAGCTAGGTCGTATCCGTATATACCCATTGATTCCATTACAATATATAAGGCAAAATTAAAAGCACTTTAAACTATGCATTTCATAAAATATTAAATGGTATGGAATAAATGACTCATAAAGTCATAAAACATTATTAATGCGACTAAGTGTGAAATCTGATAAGTATGCAATCAATACATAATAAACATGTACTTAATATGCAATTAACACTAATTACTCTCAATCAATTGAAATTTTAAATATATGATTGACAATCATATAAATAGTTTCCATTTTTTATTTTACAAATCAAATTCATATCACATAAATATACAATTAAATGTGATTGGAATTTAAATTCAAATTTGAATCTCATAATTAAATTAATGAAACATATGCAATTAAAATGCATTAATTTACATAAATTTTGTGTTCAATAATTATTACACTAATCATTTCATATAATTTAACTAGATATTGTTACCATGATCATATCATTTTAATAAATAAATATTTAAAAGGATAAATAATGAAAGTGACTATTTAATTAAATTTATTATCACCAAAATTGATAATTATAATTAGCATAATAATAAAATGATAACAATTTATAAAAAACCAAAAGTAATATTTTAAAAATTGAATAGGGTTTATTAACGACTGTCAGAAGAAGCGACGGACGACCTACATGACCGTCTGGCGACCTGGCCCAGGACCTCCGGCGACTCCGTCAGTCGCGTCAACGGTGGCGGACCATCGGGTTGGCGGCTGGGCGTGCTACTGGAGGGGCCTCAGCAATCGCGCCTCCGTTTCACTTTATTTCCGGTTTTAGAGTTCGATTCAATTATTTGTAAAACCAATTTGAAGGCTTTAAACTCATCCAAAAATTCTGAAATTCAGCAGACATTCCACACAGATTTTATTGAACCTCCTAATCGAATTTTGTCAAAAATTTTCCACTAATTAATTATACAATAAACATTTCGGAAATCGAGAAAATTGTTTGGGTTACTTAAACTATCCCAAAAGTTATGAAATATTTTGGACATTGTTCTCGTACATTCGGGAGTTCAGAAAAAATTGGTGGAATTTTGAGTACATTTAAATACCTCAAATCAATAAAAAAGCGTTTAGATTTGTTAGGTATTTTTAAAGCCCTTTCAATTCTGAAACACAAATCTAATTTCAAATTATCAAAATTAACAATATGATGAACTTGAATAATATATAATACAT
This sequence comes from Lithospermum erythrorhizon, assembly GCA_019722365.1. Lineage (NCBI taxonomy): Eukaryota > Viridiplantae > Streptophyta > Magnoliopsida > Boraginales > Boraginaceae > Lithospermum > Lithospermum erythrorhizon. The sequence goes on from JADFUC010000417.1 coordinate 44,342, forward strand.
ATATAAATCCATGGATCAATTTTCATAACATATATTCATTGTCAAGAATATATAAACATGAAAATTGAGCATAAAATAATGTTCATACAACAAATTTTATAAAATATAATAGAAAGTATAAAATTTAAACATGCTCGATACCTTGTTGGAAAAATGCAACTTGTTCTTATTTAAAACATAAACAAATCTGTCAAAGATAGATAAATGTACAAAATCAATTCTGATATAAAATACATATATACATATATGTGTATAAATAAGTACTTACAATGCGTGAAATTCACCAACTATTCTCTCCGAAGCCTCCTTTGAATTCACTGCTTTTAGAACCACAAAGGTAGATGCCTCAATTAGTCCCTTGCGAGAGTGGTTGAACCACGCGATTGGAATTCTTTAGAATCCGCGAGATAAATTGGAGAACAAATTGAGTCTAAAGCCTGACTCAATTAGCTATGGAAGAGGAGGATGAGTAGGCCCTTACAGATTTGTGTTTTCTGTTTTATATATTCTTGACAATGAATATATGTTATGAAAATTGATCCATGGATTTATATATGTATTATACATTATTCAAGTTCATCATATTGTTAATTTTGATAATTTGAAATTAGATATGTGTTTCATGAATTGAAAGGATTTTAAAAACATAATTTGATTGAAATCTAAACATTTTTTATTGGATTTGAGGCATTTAAAACGTAAAAAAAATTCCACCCAATTAGCTATGGAAGAGGGGACTCTTGTCCTCCTAGTTACGTCTTGAAGAGGCTTCTCGATTAGGGTTTCAGAAGATAAGGATCCCAAACATGCTAGAGACAATAATATGGAAGAATCGGGTTACACGCCATGACATCACAGTGAGGCGTTCAGGTCCACGGCTGTGGATCCTATCTTTTTCTTTATGTTTTTACCCATTACTATTACATTGTTAGTAATCTTGTTGTTTATCTAGGTCACGATCGGCTTTGTGGATGTATCTTCCTTTTTGAGTGGTGGTCTTTGTACTAACATCTCGTGAGGTATGTTTTGTCATCCTTGGTCTCATCTGATCATGTCTGCATGTATCATCGCCTGATTCGACCACTTCTTTCCTTTGTAAGTGCAGGAGTCGCTCGTCTGAAGGATGGGAATTTCGCTAGTGAAAATCCCCGAGGCATTCTTCTTGTATGGATAGGAGATTGTGGATGCGACTATGGCGTTCCTTCAGGTATTGACGTATTGAGTCCATTTTTAGGGATAGTTTGAGAGCTTCTTGGGTGGAATTGTGTTCTCTTGTGGAGGGTAGATCATATGAGGCTCTTCTGGCAGAAGAGGAGAGCATCTTGGCCTCCTTCCAAGCCCTTGCGGAGTTTAGCAGACAAGACTTGACATGTCATGGCAAGAAGTTGAAGGCCACCTTTACAGGCTTTCGTTGTATCAAAGAAGTTAGGTGTAAGGTTGCTTCTCACAAAATTCATGATAGTTTATTCTTTGCTAGAAGCGTCGGAGAATTTATCTTCCAGTTGCTACATGAAGGAAAGGCTATTTCGGGGGGTCCGTGCCACACTTGTTGTAGTCGGAGGGGCAGGTGCCGTTTGGAAGGGGTTGAGCAGTGGATCTTCAGCATAGAGGCCCTTCGTGATGAGTCAACTTCGAGTCCATGATTGTTATTTTCAATTTGAGATGTCTGAGATACGTGCTCCTGATTTCTTCTTTGGAGGAGATCATTGAGAAGGGACAAGGGGATCGTCTAGAAAGGCAGTCGTGGGTTAGAGAGCACTGCATAGATTTGAAAGGACTCTTCTAGTTTACTTTTTACTTGCATCTTTTTATTTCATTTTACTTTATCGCCTCCTTTAATTTATAACAGACTCTCCCTTGTCGGGATGAAATTTTGATTATATATATATATATATATTTAACTGTCTCATTTCATTCATTGCTTGTTGATTCAAGTTTCTAATCATTAATCTCTTTAACTTTTGTATTTGGATTCTTGGTAGAGCTCACATAAATCTCCGTTTATTATAAAATGACCACTTTCCCGTTGTGTGAGGACAACATAAAGCGTTTTTAAGATTGTGAGTGAACTTGGGGATACCAAGCAGCTTACGTACCCATAGGGATCGATTCAAGCACAGTTCAAAGGGATTTGATGCTTTTAGCCTCGTATCGAGGAGGGTAGTGGGCATTTTATACTCAGCTTGGAGTTCTATCGTAAATTAACCTCGTACACGAGAGGGTTGGACAGGTTTATACTCGTGTTCGGAGTGCAGGTAAGAGTGCTCGTGCAGGAAGGGTTGGACCGGTTATACTCGTGTCGAGTGGGTTAGGCGGTTTATACTTTCGTCTTGGGAGGTTTGGGCGGTTTATCCTCGATGCGTTTATACTCGTACTTAGGAGGTTTGGTAGGTTATCCGTGCTCAAGAGGATGGTCCAAACGATAATTATGTGCGTCTTTACCATTGTTTTTGATGAGTGGTTTCATCTTTGAGATTTGTGCCTCGATCCCATTGTCGGCTTTACAACGAAGATAGGATGTTGTGGACTTACATAGTTGGGCATCGTTCTTTGAGGCGGATGATCGTTCCATAATAATACGTTCGTAGATGTGTTTGTATGCCGATTAGGTAATAGATGCGGCTACAGTAACCACTTCTAATATGCCAGCAGTTTTAATTTCGGCCGAATACTCCCGTATGAATGCGTTTTATCGACATAGCGTTGAATTTCGACTCCTCGCTCTTACAGAAGGTATTAAATTGTCTAGAGCGTGTGTTCTACAGGATTCGTCTGGCAAGCCCCTATTTCTTTGTTAGCTACTTACTCATATGCATGAAAAGGTGGACATGAACCTTTCTTATATCAGCTTTCGGGGATGAGGGGCACCAGCGTGCTTCTTTGAAATTTGGAAGGTAGCGCATACGAGTATGTGCTTTCGTCTTGTTCTTGAGGTTCAACCGTCAATCTCACCCATGAAGGTAGGGTGTTGTTTACCAACATATCCAAACATCATTCTACGAGGCGGACAATCATTCTGATGTATGCTCTTGAATATCTTGTATAGTGGATGGAAATGCTTGATATTGCTTGAGGAACTTTTATAGGATCTTTAGCCCGTCGGTTGTCACTGAATACTCCCATATGGTTTGCTCATGAACGTAGCGTTAGATTTCTAGTTCATCTACCTCTTCTAGAGAATATCCATGTTCTAAGTGTACATCCTTGAATTCGCGTATCAAGCGTCCTACGTCCCCAGCATTGATAGCGTGGGAGGTTATATAAACCTCTCGCCGTTTTAACTCAGGATGAGGCCTTGTAACACTTGTCGACTAAGAAAGTGGACACATGCAGTATGCCTTCGTTTCGCTATTACATGTTGAAACATGAAGCCAGACTCTGTTCTTCTCATTTGTTCATGATAGGGTTAGAAGTTGGCTCTCGATGCTGAGAAAGCAGTTTCCTCTTGAGTAGGTTATGTCTTCTTACTCTTGCCCCCAGTCTTAGGAAGACTGACTTTCGTTTATTTGCGTTCTAGCCTTCGGTGGATGACTCTTCCACCACGGATATGTGGCAGTTGTTTACCTCCTTGATTAGGACTCGTAGAGGGGATTTAGGAACATACCAGTGTCCAGTTGAAGGACTTCTGATGGCATGCCTCTTTTGTTGTAGCATCTTACGCGTTTAAATACAGGCAGATGCTGCTTGTCACCAAATCTCCCTAAACTTTACTTCTTTAGGGTAAATCGGTCTTGACAAGAGATCGTAAGCTTTGGCCCGTGGTTCCGTGCTCAAATTTTGGTCCACTCGGCCAGTAGTTTAAACCCACTAATGGCGTTGAAACTATCTTTTTCCAACTAAGTCGATTGGTAGAGTGAGTCCTTACAATTTTTTGGTGAGTTCGTCGTCGCTTTGTTGGAAGGATCGGGGGCTTGACTTTGGCGTTCTAAGGCTTGGCTTACGTGGTTCGGTTACGCCTTTCCCTCGATAGTGTTGGCACCGAAGTGTGATTCTTTGTTGTGAAAAGTTTTCATCGACCTTAATACGTTCTTTTGTTAAACTTTTGCGATGCCGAGGAGATTGATGTAGGGTAGAACAAGCATTGTTGTTGTGGATCGATAGTCTTCCAGAGTAGTACATTGTATGTATTGTGGCATCGATCACGTGGAGCTTAGGAGCATTGATTTCCTCCAATAGTTGAGTCTTGAGGCTACTTTCACCAAGGTCGTTGGAAATTATGATTGAACCACTATCGAGATGAGAAGCTATTTAACGACTAAATCGATTGAGATACTAAGGTTTAATGTTTGGATGGAATGGAAACCCGGTAGCAATTGGCGAGATGATATCGAATTGTTGAGTTTCACGGAAAAATTAATACTCGGGACCATTTTTTTCATCAATTTAAAGTTGGGTGATGAAAGGTCATTTGGAAAGTTGGGTGATGAATAGAAACGCGGCTAAAAGTTAGATTGATCGTTCTGGCCTTTAGCCACAATGTAAAATATAAAACATGAATGGTATCTTTTGCAACTCATTTCACATTTCGGTCGACCACGCTCTCCTACTCTTCAAACTTAGTTCCTCAATTTCTCTTGAGAAACCATTTCAGAAAACTGGGTCCCTGCAGGGTTTTGTCTGGCCGTATGTTCTCTCCTTTTTGGGAAAAAAATTTGTGTGTCTTCTCTTTCTTCTAGGTCTACAGGGTTTGGTGCCTTTCTTAACTTCTTTTTACGTCACTATCCCAGCAGTTTTGTGCGCCGTCTGTTCTCCCACCTTTTGGGAAAAAAATTTGTGTCTTCTCTTTCTTCCTAGGTCTCTCTAGGGTTTGGTGCCTTTCTTCTTCTTTTTTCGTGTCACTATCAATAGTTTTTACGTAGGAGTTCTCTTCTGACTCTTGATTAAGGCTGCCTCACTCCTTACAAGAGTTCAGTTTGGTTTTTATTTTTTCTCTCTTCTTGTTTGCTTATTTGTTTCTTCTTTTTTTTGCTCTACCCAACTAGATTTCGATCTGGTTGTTTGTCTAACTTCTTTTGTCTTCCTCTTTCCCTTTGCAGGCACTGGGTACTTCTGGCAACAGGGTTTGACCTTGGGCATTCGGAAAGCTTTCCTTAACACCATCGCACTTGGATAATCGACTGTTCCATTTCTTTGAGTACGGCTGTGATCCGGGGTTCTCTTGGCTTCAGTTTGGGTGGTATGGAAGGAGATCTTGCGAGAGTGTTGGGCTCTCTTTTCTTTGGGGGGATGAATTAAGTGAGGTCATAATGCGGAGTTTGCTTATGAATCCTGGTGGCCCAAATGCAAGTAGATACTATTTCGTTTGATACACCCCCCGTATTGGGTTTAAATATGGAACCACTACCATTGGGGTATGTTGACAGGGGTTTTGGGAGGGCAGTAGGGAGTGCATATAGGAGAGAGGTGTTGGAGGTGGATAAACGGAGCATTGAACAAGAAAGAGGTTGCTACATACGGGTAAAAATAGGTCTGGAAGTGAACAATCCACTTAAGCGTGGAGGTTTAGTACCGATGAAGACATGCAAAGTTCAAGTCATTTACCGCTACGAAAAATATGTGACATGTGCCTTTACTGTGGGAAGTTGGGGCTGAGGTTTACTATGTGAGGACAAGCTAAATGACAGAGGCTAGAAGAGTCAAGCAGCCTAACAAATTGGCTCAGTGGATCCTAGCACACGGGGAAAGGCGCAATCATTCAAGGAGAAGGGATTACCCGGGAAGCCAACCAAAAAGGAAAAGGCATGGGCGATTCATTTAATTCCCCTTGGAGAGGAGCAAAGGAGAACGAAAATCCAAATTATAGAGGCACGAAAGGCACAGCAGCTGGTATATCATGGACAGGAGGAGGAGGAGGACAATTCAGGACATGCTTTAGTACGGGGACCTTTTCGATGCAGCCAAAGACAGTGAGGCAGGGTGCGGGTATGAGTTTATCCAAGAACCATTGGATAGTGGAGTTAAAAGTGACAGCTGGAGGGTGAATGAGGGTGTATCAGGGAAGCACTGAAGCAGGCTCAAGGGGAGTGTCAACAAGTAGGGAATAGAGAGGAAGGGGGGCTCTTAGACATAACGGGAGATAGCACCATTAAAATAAATAGAGAATCCTTCAAGGCACGTGAACTGGGGAAGCAAGTTGTGCCTATTCGAAATGTGTTGATGGAGCTTACAAACAGTGTCACTGGTGCTACTTCATTACAATCTGAAATGCAGACGGAAGCGACACGTATGGAGGGGGACTTTGGAGGGAAGGAAAACAAGAAAGTTGCGGACATTGGGGGAAATGAGGGTCGAGATATGAAATTGAAGCTGGGGAGTTGGAAAGATGATTATAGATTCAGAGAGCTCCACGAATACAGGTACAGGTGCAACCAGGAAGAGAGAGTGTTGGGATTGAATAATATAAGCCTTGATTATATCAGCCTTTGTAGCCTCACGAGTCACAATATCTGATGTCTGAGCAGACGATAATTGAAAATACCAGTAAAAACACCCGGATCTTTATCACGGGTTACTTCGAGGAGTGCGTCGCATTCTTTAGCTGCCAGAAATCAGAAAGCTAGGAATGAACTCCTGACGATTGTTCTGAAGTCACCATCAGTAAGTTTAAATTGAGTATCTTTATAATCTAGTATTCTCAATGACAAATCGAGTGCTAGATTTAGCTTAAATGATATCTGAGTAATCTTAATCAAGTAGAGAACAACTTCTATTGAATTTGGAACAATTTGAAAGTTAAAGAAAATTAGATTTTGGATTAAAAGGGTCTCGATAGCGGTCTCGATGGCCTCTGATGGGCTCCCATCTGAACCGGCTCCATTTGTGCATCAAGACCCCCAGCCGAGACCTTGGTCGTGGGGATCTCGATCCACCACATCTCGAACACTTGAAAATCACGTGGCTCGTGATAAACTTGGGCACCCCGAATCAAATCTTCAAGACCTCGATTTGACGGCACCTTAGGCTACTCGCTCAGAAGGATGGCGAAAATCGAATACAACCGAGCTTTCTCCTTGTTTACAACCTTTGTAAACATATATCTTGTCAACTTGAGGACCCCGTTCTCCCGTCTGAGCGTATGAAATGGAACCTCAGTTCTATGTGCTTTGTCCTCGCATGAAACACGGGAATTTTAGCCAGATAAATCGCACTCTGACTATCACGGTACAAGGTGTTACATCCATGCTCAAGATTCGGCTCTTTCAAGAAAGTCTGCAACCAATCATCTCTTTCACGGCTTCGCCATAGCGGTATATTAACGCCACTTGTTAGACAATCTTCTTATTGGTTTTAGCTTCGATCTCGAGCTAATAGCATTACCTCAAGCGTGATACGTATCCCTTTAGTAGACTTCCTACTGCTCAACCTCGCCTACGTTGCTCGGCATCTACATATCCACTTAACCCGTACTAGATTCTACGGAAACATAAAGGATTTTCGGCCTTTACCAATTCGAATTGTCTGAAATCCTTAGCGAACTCCCGATATTTCTTTCCACACAGGTTGAACATATATCTACCATGCCACGGCATGCAATGCTCAGTGCAGTGCACCACCAGCATACATAAGATACCCCTCTGCGAAGCATAAAGCCTTATCCATATACTCTAAATCATCTTGATGCCGGAGGTGAATGTTGTGCGATAATTGAAAATGAGCGACTAATGGAGTCTTCTGGGCTTGCGTCAGCGTATTGAATCGACGATTACCTTCTTCGGTATTCTTCTTGTGTCAATCAAAGAATCCCGATCTCGATTATTCTCATCCTAAATTTGCTTCGCTTTCCACTTTTAGATTAACTTCATCCCTTGAATCCCCACTTGACAACTCTTTTCTTGGCATGTTCACCTTTGGGTGGCTCCAAATCTGACATATCATCAACATAAAGAAGTAAGATAACATAATCTTTTGAAACTTCCTTATGTAAAACGTTAGTCGGTCTCACAACTTACAAACTTCAACCTTTTTGATAAAGTTAGCGAATGTAATATTCAGCGCCTCGGGCTTGTTTGGCGAAGTCTGAAACTCTTACGAAGTTTGCAGACCAAATCTTGCTCCCTCCCAACCTCCAAGCAAGGGTTTCTTCTCGAATAACTTTTCATCTAGATCGCCATGTAGAAGCCGGTTTACATCTATCCCGATGAAGGTGCGAGATCATCTCACCGCTACGATCGGAAGCGATTCGATTGTCCTGAGAGCGACTGGTGGGGAATATTTGATGTAGTCGATTCGCTTCCCTCTGTTGGAATCCTTGACAACCAAGCGAGCTTTATAGCGTTTTTTCTTCCATCTGTTCCTCCTTGATTCGGTAGACCCATTTGATACAATATTCTTCTCGGCTTCTGGCGGTGCTTACCAACTTCCCACGTCATGTTTGTCGGCAATGACTCCATCTCCCTCTTTCATTGCTAACTCCCGGCGATCGACGTCACATTTATGCTTGCCGACATAACTAACGGGCTCGCCTCTGTCGGTTAACGGCGAAGAGATTAGCGGTGAATACCTACGAGTTGGTTTTCGACACGGATCACTGTACGAGACCCGGGTAATGCGTACATCTTGATCCTTTATCGGTACAATCTTCACATTTGATCAGCAATGTTATCATGCGGACTGTCGTCTCCTCCATACATTCCATCTCTTAAAAGGTGGCATATCGGCAAAAGGATCTTGAGTTGATCTTCGGGAGCGAGGCATGATCTAAGGCATGTGTCATTTGGAAGGAACCCGAGTAAATGCGCCTTCTCTGCGCGTTTGACTTTCTCGATTATTTCGGTTGTGGCTTCTCATACACTTATTTCTCCTCCTAACGGTTTGTAATACGTCTACGTATAACACATGTTCATTGAAGACCACATTCTTTCTTCTAATGATCTTCAGGTTCTTGAATCATAGAACACGTATCCTATACCGGTCGTCGTAACCAATAAAATAGCAAATGTTAGATTTAGCTTCGAGCACATTTAGCATTTTCATCAACATGAACATATGCTAAACAACCAAATACTTCGAGGAAAGAATAATTTACCTTCTTAGAGCTCCCTTTCTCTTCGAGAATTGCGAAGTCGGAGGGGTGAAGGTCCTGTTGCTCAGCGGCGAAGTATTGATTCGTCCGCCCCGAGCGTTGAGGTAAACCCGCGGTGTAACCTGCGTGCCGGCACGTTCGATCAGCGTCCTTTTCATGCTCTGTTATTCACGTTACATTTGGGGGTGTTCAGAATTAGTCTTCTGCGTTCTTATTCCATTACCGACTGATATTGTTTGAAATCCTTATCGGCTGTATTCACCCTGGTAATAGGATCTAAACACTTCGCTCACAAATCCCGTCTCATTCTCAACCATAGCTCTCCATTTCTTGAAAGCTTCATACACCTCGGATTTATTCTTCAGAAATAAACGGGCTTTCGTCGCGTCATCATTGAAGGTTACATGTCTGATGAACTCTCGCGGGAGCAACGGGCGCGGTCCCCGGTTTATACATTGTGAAGACTAAATCCAAGCCTCTCGATTTCGGCTCAGCGCCCGATTTTAGCCATGACTTTCTTCGCTTCCCGAACACGGCTACTCGGATATGATGATCAGCAGTTGAGCTCGGGTATCACATTATTTGAAAGCAGCTAGTTTCATACCTTTCATGTAAGCCCAATCGGTTGTGCAGCGACATCGTCTTCAGAACTATCAATAGCGGCTATAGTCGTTTGAAACTCGATGGAGTGTAAGTACCTATCTTGAGATCTCGAACTCTGGTCATTGCGCACCATTTGCACTTCCGATTGCACTTCACGAGCGTCGTTCGTGCCATCCTAAATCAGTATTCCACAATCGAAGCTCTTTGCGACTTGATGCGTACCTCACTTTAATTGATCTCGGTGAACCATTCGCTGACTTCAAGTTCAATCTCACCATCCGCCCGTCTTGAGGCTGCGCGTTAGCAGATGAACCGACCCATAATCTCCCGGCCATATAATTGACATTATATCACAGTGGGTGTAGTATGAAAGCGATATACCGATCAGAATCCAGAATTTATCGAGCAATCGCGGACAAAGAGTAGAAGCATCCAGCAGTCGTGACAATATTCACATACTCTTGTTGCCACTACCGACTACGGATGCGCTTGCGTTGCCGCGTGTGACCGGTCTTGCCCAGCGTCCACGGCCCTTTCCGAGTAAGTCCTCCCGAACTTCGACTTACTCTTCCCTCTTGACTTTGACCTCCATTTATTCTTGTCACTTCCCTTTGTCATAGATTCACTGCCCACTTTAATGCATTCGATGCGGAACCTTTACCATTTCCGTCATTCTTCCGAACTAACGGACGGACATATTCTTCGACCGCCTTAGTACCTTCTCATTCCCCAGGCGAGATTACTCGCGTCTCATGGCTCCCAACTATGCGGCAAAGATGCCAATGAGTATCAATGCTTGTAATTAGTTCTCGAAGTTAACCTCAGCGATGAACAGGCGGTTACATCAAGCTATTGAAATCATTAAGGTGCTACTTGACCAGATGTTCATTGACATCACCAGGTAAACGATTGCCATCGAAACCATTACCTTATTGTTGGCGGATGGTTTCTCGTATAACCCGACAAGGCTATCATACGAAGCCCTTTGTCGTGGTCTCGCTTCATTAGCGGCAACATTTCTGAAACCAAGCGGTGCAAACACGCGAGCATCACATCAGCGTTCACTCTTGATCTCCGTATTTGCGGGCTTAGCCTAAAAACTATGAAAACGCTTACATCTGAATAATCGCCCCGTGTTAAATGCCCCGATGGGCGAAATCAACCCACATCGAATTTATCTACAGCGTATGTCGATACGCCGTACTTTGCGTTGAATTTCGGATAAACTATATCTAGACTTCGAAGCTTTCAACCAAGCTCACGTGCAATTGTTGGGATAAATAATATAACTAAGCGGATATCAACACCCAGACCTCCCGAGTCTAATATCTCAAGTAGTGCGAGCAGGACAATAGTGAGAAAATCACAGAAAGTAAATAACGCGGATCTTTATACGGGTTCCCCCTCGATATGCGTCGTGTTCTTTGCTGCGAGAAATCGACTAGAATGAACTTCATGGCGATTGTTACAAAGTCTATCGAGCTAAAGCTACTCCGATTGGGTAATACTTTATAATCTAGTATTCTCAATGACAAATCTACTCTAGATTTGAAACACAAATGATATACAAATGATACTAATCAAGTAGAGAACAACTCTATTGAATTTGGAACAATTGGAAATTTGAGAGAAAAATTGGAATTTTTGGATTAAAAAGTTATGACCTAAACCCTCTTTATCTTCTTTGAACCGCCTTTCATCGAGACCCCGCTGGAGACTGCGGATGCCGATGGCCCAGTCTCGATAACCTCTCGATGGGCTCCATACGAGACCGGCTCCGTTGTGCGTCGAGACCCCCGGCCGAGACCACCGTCGATCCACGCCTCTAAACATAGAAATGCATGGCTCAGCAGAGAGGATTCTGGGAGAGTAGGTATGATAGCAGGAAGAAGGACATCGACTAGTCAAGGAGGGGGCTCGAGGACGATACTAGAAAGAGGCGAAAGGGGATGACCATGGGGGGGCTTTTGTGGGGGCGGTGGATCGGCGTGTGACAAAGTTTCTAAGAAAGGTAGCTTGAGGGGTTGGGAGCAGATAATTTGGGGGGCAGATGGTTTGAGGCGAGGATGGGGAGGGAAATGGGGTCTGGCCTTGAGGGGCATCAAGGCTGAGAGAGAGCGATAGGACATTAAATTCACAGGCGATGATTCGTCTACTACTAATAAGAGGTGGAGGTAGCCGACCCAATCGGCCCCAATTTTCGCAGCCGGTTCGTGCGGTGAGATGTATGCAGCAGCCTGCTACCGCCCCGGATGTGTTCATTAAAATGGAACAACTTCGCTGGTAACTTCGTTGATTGGAAGCCATAGCGGTCTAATTAAGTTAACGAGGATTAAATCGATTTCTTAACGAGTTTCTTACTTGGGTGATGGCAAATATTTAAAGGAAGAGACGAGGGTTTTTCATTTAAATGAAAAAAAACCACTTTGCCTCCCACGCAGTATAACCGCCCCTCCTCCCTAAGAAATGGAGGAGAATTTCTCTTCCATTTGTTCTCATGAAACTTCTAGCGAAGTTGAGTACAGTTGGGTTCCCTCACGGTGATGCTTGTTAGGGGCATCGTTTTGGTATTGGACAAAGAAATTGGAGATTTTCAAGAGCATCCACGGGAGGCTTCTTCTTGAGGAGTTGGTTTACGTTTAGTCTTCATTTGCGAGATGTAAGAACTCTTATTCATAATTGTTAATTATGTGTTTTAAGATTAATTTATATCATTTTGAGGATCAGGGATATGTATGAATTTGTTGTTTATCACAATTAGTATACTAGATTCTAACGATGGCCTGAGGCCTACTCAAGTTTGATATATTTTATCTAATTTGATTGTGTGTTATTATAGTTGTTAGTTAATTTGATTATTTCATGATTTATATATTGATTGATGAATATATAATATGAAAAAAATCAATCCATTTTTATATATTTCACATGGCTGGAATCATCATTTCATGTATTGATTTTGATGATTTGATGTTTATTTAATTGTTTCATGAATGAAGGGATTAAAAATTGATTAATTTGCATTTTAGTGCGAGGTAGAATTATTTTCGATTTTCTGATGAGGTTTACAAATTTCAGCAAATTACTAAGAATTAAAACTATGTGTTCTTGACCCATTGAGGTTAATTTAGTTTTATATCAATTGTTTGAATTTTTAAGTACTCCAGAATTTGATGAATTTACGGATTGTTTGGGTTTAATCGAGAAAACTAGAAGTGTTTTTGATAAACTACCATGGACATGTTCAATAATGATATTTTGAAGTTCAAGAAAAATCCCAGAATTTTTAAAATTTTAGACCTCAAATCTTTTTATAAAGAAGTTCTGATTAATCTGGAAAAAGCTGGCGAAATGAATTACCAAATGGGGTCGCCGAACTTGCGAGCGGTCTCCCGAGCGCATCCGGTACGAGGTGGGCGTTCAGCCACCGGGCGTAGCCCATTAGCCTGCTCACGGCACGACCATCAGCGTGTCATTAGGTGGGTGGCGGAGGCCAGCGGTTTGATTAAGTTGGTAGGTCGTCCGTTTAGAAAACCTAAATGTATTTTATGTAATTATTTTTGTTTTAAAATTTATTGGTAATTATTAATTTCGGTTTTTAAATGTTAAATCATAAATTTTGTCATTAAGATAATAATTGAATATATATCTTGAATGACATTAAAATTTGATTTATATTTCCACTTTCATGGTATTTCATTATTGATAAATTTTTGAAAATATTTTCATGATGACTTTTCAATTTTAAATTTTAGGTTAATTGCTTGTAAGTAATTATTCCATGATTTTAAGTGGCTGATAATTATCATTAAATAAATAGTATATTTAAATTCAAAATTTACATTGAGTGATAATTAATTGTAAAATAATGGGTAATTTATTAGTCGATTATGAACACATTTAATCTCATTCATTTAATATATATGACATTAGTGCATTTATTTATTTTATTGTTTTGCCATATATATTGTTATGGAATGGAAAGGAGGTATTTAGATGTGACCAGTTTAATTTATTTATTCTGAGTCTGCGTCAAGGAAATATTATGTGACTTTGTTATGTCTTATTTCTTTTGTATTCATTTACCCGGCTGCGTGTTGTCTAAGTTGGGTTAGAGTAGTAGTATGTACTGCTGTGGTGGCATTGAAGATAGCATTTCCACAAAGACGGCACTTGGAGAACTTGAGGTTTGAGGTCTTGAAGAATCTGAAGACTTCTTGGCTTGTTAAGTCTTTGTATGGACTTATGTTGGCATTTAAACACGTTAAGTGATGTAATAGGTCTGGGGATCGTATCATATCTCTAAATGTATTGTTATTTATTTATTTTTCGTATTTGTGCGTGTTGCTTGAATATGTGCTATATATGCGTGGTTAAAATAAAGTTAAATAACATTAATCTCGCCAATTAAAATTTAGCTTATTAATATGAGCCAATTTTAAAGTTGTGAAATCGGTTGCTTTATCTGCGGACCTGTTGTGATGGGGTATTCTGGTTTGCACTTTGATATGACAATGGATCATGTTGAAGTGATTTCAGCTAACGTTGTGTAAACTTCGGATAATCGCTCCAGTAACTATTTGGTTTTTAATTGGTATACTTAACCGGTTTGTCGGAGATACAAAAAGTCGAGTAGCATTACATGTGGTATGCTAGTAACACAAGAGTTGAATAGTTTATTAATTGGTTGGTAACCTACTATTGTCTTTGGATTCAAAATGTATGCGGTGTTGGATTTGTCACGGGCACAATAGACTTTGGTACCTTGCATATTACTTTATAATTGGTTGATAACCTAGTATTATCGCAGTTAAATGTATGCAGTGTTGTTTGAATCGAGTATAGTAGATCTTGATACCTTGTACATTTTTGTGAGATTTGAAATGCAGATGTATTTACAATTCATTTTGTAATACATTTTGAACTACTTTTATTTTAAGTTGCATATTTCTATTATGTTGTACATTAAGTTTACCTATTTTATTCTACCATTCATTGGGCAAACTAAATGCATGACTTTATAATGTGAAATAAAATAAGTTAAAAAGGAGAAATCCAGATGTTGTTGATACAAAATGTTCTGTAGCGATCTCCTTGACATTCTGTCCAGGTTTGTATGCTAATAGAAGATAAAACTTTAAATACCCTGAAACATTTAAGACTTGATTCAATCATGTTGATCGTTGCATGAACTTTGGTTAGTGAACAAAAGTCATGATATGATTGAAGGATAATTAATTTTTTATTGATCAAAGGTGATGATCTTATGAAGACGATATATAAATATTGTCTCTTATACAAACAAATCTTAAATAGGTAATAGTTTGAATCTGCTTCGATTGAAAAACTATTGAATGATCTTGAATATTGTTATTATCTACGTTTAGGGACATGTGATGGGTATTTAGTTTTAACTTTAACATGATGAACATGGTTAAATGAATTGTGAGGAAACAAAACATGACAATAGCTTCAAATAAGCAAATTATCTATTCGGTTCTCCATTAAGCATGTGAACATGGACATAAGTTGAAGTTAATGATTCCACTTCATTATTTCGAACTAAAGCATAGAAGAAGGATTTAAGTAACATTTAGGAGGTGAAAGAGATTTAGATTCGTCATATCTCAGGCTCAATTTTGTTGTCAAAATTTGTAATGTCTTGTTTGGGCTATCGATTAATAGAGAATACTAGTTTTGACTCATGATTTAATCATGGATATGAGCCAAGTATAAAAATAATTTGGAAAGCGAATGCAAAAGAAAGTTATCGGAGCTCTTTGTGTAATGATAGGCGTACGTTACAAGAGCACCACGATTTTAAATCCTCCATGAAGATGGTTCAGGATTCTAAACTATTGCACTTGTAAGAGTAGAAAAGAATGTCATGTTTGACTTACGTTTCCATATCGGGTGATTACGATTAAGGAAACATACTCTACTCTTAACAAAGGCTGTGAACAACAAGCGATTGAATAATACTTATGGATATTATTTCGAGCGAGAGACAGTATAATCTTGAAAAAGATGAACTAAGTCAACTCTTACTAGACTTAGTGGGAGGTTCGCTAGTCTAAATTAAGTTTGTATGTTTACATACAAGTTAATTAAAAACGAACTTGAGTATAATCTTGAAAGATGAACTAAATCGACTTCTTACTAGACTTAGTGGGAGGTTTGCCCAGTCTAAATTAAGTTTGTATGTTTATGCAGAGTTAATTGAAGATTTGAGTTATTGAATGATACATCGAGGAGTTGATAAGGGTATGGAAAGGACCATGAATACTATCAAGTTACGAGTCGGAAGTATCATCGATATAAGTATTATATAAATCCGAAGAATGAGACATCATTCTAATCTTAAAACGTACTTGTTAAGATACGTAATTAAGGAATTGTGTTTAATGAAGTTAAAACACGGATGGATGAGATCTTTCAATTTCATATACGAGATAATTTCGACAACCTTAGATGTGTCATTAGTTGGAGTGATACAAGTAATGATTGTGTTTAACGTCATTTGAAACACAAGAATGAAATAATTTCACATGTTAAGGTTCTTCTGCCCTACCTTTAAAATTAATTTATTCATATTTCAAACGTGAGACAACTCGAGAGTTGTGTTTGATAAACAAACATTGAAACGTCTGTTATAGGATAAGTTAGTATTATGTCTTTGTAGTAGTTGCTTAGATCCAAAGTTGATATGAAGTCATTTTGTACATAACCGAGAGGAAGGCGAGGTATTTATTTCCATCCTTATAGTGTTGCATTTATTGTATATGATTCTTCATTATGAAGTACAAATAGTGAAATAAATATGTGAATTGAATGGGTACAAGTGGCTCCGTAGGAGATACCAATCCGATATTAGAACCCTTCGGTTATATCAAGGAGTATCCACTCTTGATGCATTTAAAGCTAAATGCAGTGATACAAATGACAACATGAATAAATAATACTCCAATAAATGACACAGTGCATTTAAGTGAAATAAGATGTGGTACATGGGTTGATATAAAGCTCTATTTTATCTTACGGATGGTGATTCATCGAGGAGTAGCCCGTACTATATTACTACGGATGGTGAATCATCGAAGTAATAAATGTATTCTCATTAAATGAGCTGTCAGTCATGAATAGCGTTTAATCATACGTTTGGTTGAGAAACGATATTAAACATATTATTCGTTGGTTGGCGTAACCGTGTTTATTTCAAACTTTTCTTATTGCTATTCCTGAGGGTGTAACATGTGGTATAAGCGAAATTATCAAAGAAATGTTCCTAAGTAATGATCGGCGATGATGGATACTTGACATTGTTATTGGAACTCCGCGTCTCGGCGAGAATGTAAAGAAAGTTTACATACTACTAGAGAATCTAAAAGGATTTGTAAACTTAAGATTAGAGTATAATGGAGTTATATTCCTCACTTTGATGCTTGATGAAAATCAATAAGAATCAAGTGATGAAGACATGAGTTCCTTAAAGGTTAGTGGGAGCATAAGCATAAATGAAGTTTATATACACTAAATGTTGAAGAAATCTTCTATGACCTTAGAGAGAGGGTATAGTAGTGATTAGATTCTTGTACATTTGTGAGCCCAGCTGCATATATGTGACACATACTATAATCAGTCACATTATATATATGTGAGCTTCGATGACATTTGCTTGTTAAGTTTAAGATGTCATGAAGCTCGAGGTGATTGAAATCTATAATAGATTAAATTCTATAAATAGGCAATTCTCTTATTGACAAGGGAAACTCTTAATTAGGGTCTAATCACAAGCTCAGTAAGGGTCTCGCGTTAATGAGAGTGGTTGAAGTATATTACATAATGTGATTCACTTTATGCCTTGTCCAGTCGTATGTTGTGCACATGACTATGGCGTAGCATGATTCACGATTGGAATTGTGAAGTTATACTAAAAAGGTATTCATGGTTAAAGAATCGGCTTAGTAGTAATTTTAAGAGAGAATAGAGGTAAATATAGTTACATGGAATGGATCAGGTTGTTGATCTTTGCTTGTGGCAGATGTGATAAAATGGCATTAGCGGTTGTACCCGTATATGAAAGCTATTAGCCCAAGAATTTCCATAATAGGGTAGTGTGTATAGGTGAGTAAGCTAAAAGGAAGCTTGAACTTCGATATTACAACTTGACCCGATCCAATTTGTTTTGTTGGCAGTAATGTTGTTAAAATAATATCGTTTAATAAGGCAGATGTGTTTAACACACTTGGGTGTGGTATAAACACCCGATAGAACCAGAAGAGTTTGAAACCCATTTTGATCATGAGTCGTTCTTGACTATGTCGGGGATAATCTTAGTCATCGATGATTCCTTAATTTGAGAGGCCAGAAGTGAATGTAAAAAAAAAAAAAGGCGCTTGTAAGTAGCGTTCGGATAAAGGATGTGATTATAACCTTTATCCTTTGCTTCAAATGTCTTGGAATGACCACAAGTCATCTGCGAACATGGGATCCGTGTGGTTTAGCGTGCATCTCGGAGTTGAGATCCTTTCACATTGATTCAGCGAGTTTGGTTTCACGAGGAAAGCCCCAATGAAGGCGAACATGGCAAAGTTCGGTGGGAGCTAGTTCATTCACTTTACGGAATAAGTTAAATAATTAATTAAAACAAAAGTTCCTTTGTGTGTTTTAATCGATTAACTAAGCAACATGAATGCGTGATTCGTTCATATAGTTACCCATTATTTATTTAACGTACGGTTGAAATACTAATATACATGTATTGTATCCTCGATGAGTGAAAAGTTAATCTAGGTTAATTATGATTTCTAGAAGCTGACATGAATTGTTGATTACACTTTCTGAGCATAGAAACATAGGATAGCGAAACTTGAGTCGGATCTTTGATAGTTAGGGCGACAAGCATTATATGACTAACATGGTGTTTGATTAGTGATATGGATTGATCACGTTAGCTGCGAGGACTAGAGAAGCGATACCGTGGTTTGATTACACGGGGCTGGCGTAGCCAAAGCAATTCATAGAAGATATGTATATACATTTCTATGATATTTATTTAAATTTAGGATTCGACAATTCTTAGACCTACGATATATAATAACTTCTCGTGTTATATGAGCTACGTACTGACTATGACGAAGCGTACGCCTTAGCGGGGATTATAACGGCATATGTTGGGTCCTTGCTTGATGAAATATAACGATAGATGTTGATATTGGGAGGATTTATCCGTCCTTGATATACAAGAAGATCTCGGGCCTACCATGCGGTTAGTGCGATTGGTTTATGGGGACGCCATAAATGCTTATTCGAATTAAATACTCGGAAGTAAAAGAAAGTTGTGGGTGTTTGACCGCCTTTCTTATGGTTAGCTACGGCTGAGATCGCGATAAAGGAATTGTAAAGGTGTCGTCCAAGGGCAAGTGGGGAGTGTTGGAAATCAATGAGGAATTGATTCCTTTTATTATGCCGTTGCGACAATTGTGTATCGATTCATTTACGGGTTAGTTAAATCGATTCTTGGAACTTAGTGTTCACGCGAAGTAATTGTATATTCTTAGTTTGGGTTCATGATAATTTAAAGGGTTATGGCGATTGCTAGATCTTACTCATTAATCGTTATAATAATAGTAATTGGTCAATTATTATTATTATACAACTTCTTATTATACGAGCACAGAAGGTCGCCTGTCTGATGATATTCGAATTATATTTCATGCATGAAATTAAAAGCGAGACTTGTATATTGAGAAATGTATCTCTCCCGATATTTATATATTTGATAAATATATATTGATGAATAATTGGTTAAACTTGCAAGTTTAATCAATTAGCGATTGAAATTGATTAATAACTTGATACAAGTTATTTGATAGTGACTTCGTTAGTATTTTTAATTAACTGTTAAGTTAATTAAAATGGAACTGACTTCGCTAGTAACTCATTATTTGATTGGAAGCCATAGCGGTCTAATTAAGTTAGCGAGTTAAACCGATTTCTTAACGAGTTGTTTAGCAGTGGAAATTGGCCAAATGGTATTTAAAGGAAGAAATGAGGTTTTTCATTTTCATGAAAAAAACCCTTTACTCCCTTGAGTATAGCCGCCTACTCCCTAAGAAATGGAGAATTTCTCTTCCATTTGTTCTCATGACTCTAAGCAGTTCAGAATCTACGGTTTGATTCCACTGCGGTGTCTGTCCCAAGGGCGTCGTTTGGTGTTGAATGAAATTGGAGAGATTTTTGAGGGCATTCCATGAGCATCTTCTTGAGGAGTTGGTTTCATTTTAGATCTTCATTGCGAATGTAAGAACTCTTGTATTCATAATATTGGTAATTATGTGTTTTGATTAATTTATATCATTTTGAGGATCCGGGATGTATGAATTTGGTGTTTATCCAAGAAATTGAAATTCATACTAGATTCTAACGATTATGTAGTCTCGATAGGGGAATTGAAAATATTCGGGCGGAGCACGCTACGTTTTGAGCGTGGTACGTGCGGATCATTTCTTCTCCATACATGTGTTCATATGGAGAAAGTAAAAAGGCGGTATAGGTGGGTTGGGAAGGATGGTTGTGAGAAGGTAGTGAGATTGGCATAGGGGAAAGAAATTCAAGGATCCCACTGGTTTCGAGTTAGTAAAAAGATAAAAAATGTGCGGATGGCCTTGATCGAATGGTGCAAGAAACATAATTTCTTCGAGAAGCTTAGAATTGTCACGGCTCGGTGAAGATCAAAGAGTATGTTTGAAGGAATTGTGATTGGGTGGAGTTGTTGGGTTTGGAGGTAGAACGATTTGCGTGGGGGGGAGTTTTGGAGGTTAAGATCGAGGAGAAAATTTTGAAAGATGGAGACAAGAACTCCAAGTTCTTCCATGTGTCGGCCATCATAAGGAGAAGGAAGAATATGTTGATGGGTATTGAGGAAAAAGTTGGGGAATGGAAAGTGGGTACTGCCGAGGTGGAAGAAGTTGTATTGGACTATTTTGGAGACATGTTCAAAGCTAATGACAATTGTGACCGGATGTATTATGAATCTTGTGGATAGCAAATGCCGAGAGGAAATGAACAGTCGATTAACCAAGAAAGTCACTAGCAAAGGAGGTGAAAGCGAGCGATTTTTGAGATACCCGTGACAAGTCTCGAGGCCTAGATGATATGACAATTCTTTTCATTCTTATTGTATATTATTTATGTTGATATAGTTAAAGCTGTTAATAGTTTTTTCTTTAGTTTTAGACTTTTGCGTACTATAAATCATACTCATGTTTGTCTTATTCCTAAAAAGTCTTCCCCTACTAATATGAGTGATTCGAGACTTACTAGTCTGTGTAATATAGTGGCTAAGATGGATTTGAGTAGAGTCATGACTAATAGGGAGGTAAAGACATGACTAATAGAGGCTGCGTTACATTCGATGGAATCATTTCGGAGACACAGAGTGCCTTCCTCCCGGGTTGCATTATCTCGGATAACATACTAGTGGGAACCGAAATTTTACACCACATAAATAACAATAAAAAGAGTAAAAATTCGTTTATGGCCATTAAGCTCTATATGAGTAAAGCCTATGATACAGTAGAGTTGAAATTTCTAGAGGCTATTATGTTGAAACTTGGTTTTTGCCAACTTTAGGTGGATTGGACTATGTGTTTTGTTTCCTTAGTCTCATATAGTTTCTTGATTAGTGGACCCCCGAGGGGTTATCTTTTTGTCCAGAGCAAGGGGATCAGGTGAGGTGATCCACTGTCGCCATATATATTCTTTACATTGTGCGAGAGGGCTGCTGAGTATGTTCTGAGGCGTGAGTATGAAAGCTTTGAATGGTATAAAAATTGCTAGGGGCGTGAGGCGTCGACCACACATTTCATTTTGCGGATGATAGCTGACTTTTTGTCGGCAGCGGAGGAAGGAAAGAGCGTTGATGACACTGCGGATGATTACGAGAAAGCCAGTGGCCAACGTGTCAATTTGGGGAAAAGCTCAACTAGCTTCGAATCAAGTGTAAATCGACAAGTGCGGGATCAGGATGTTCAACTACTGGGGATGCGTGAGGTTCAAGACCAAGGAAAATACCTTGGGCTACCATCACATATAGGAAGATGCAAGAAAGATGTGTTCAGCTATCTAATAGAGAAGGTAGGGGAGAGAATCAGAGGATGGAAAGGGAAACTGTTGAATCAAGCAGGGAAAGAGGTGATGATCAAATCGGTGGTTTCGGCTATCCCAAACTTTGTTATGAACTGTTTCAAATTACTTGTTGGAATCATTGATACCTTGAACAGTTTAATAACTAAGTTCTTTTGGGCTAGTTCGGGCAAGGAGCGGGGCATTCATTGGAAGAGTGGAGCTACTTATGTGAGGAGAAGTTCGATGGAGGGTTGGGGTTCAAAGACCTTGAGTGCATGAACTTGGCTTTACTCGCTAACTAGGGGTGGAGAGTAGCTACAAAACAAGCCTCTTTGCTAGCAAAAATTCTCAAAGGAAGATATTATCGACACTCAACCTTTTTAAAAGCCAAGTTGGGAAGCAACCCATCGTTCGGATGGAGAAGTCTACTTGAGGGGAGGAAAGTTTTGAATAAGGGAGTGAAATGGCGGGTTGGTGACGGAAAGGACATTGATATATGGAAGGACCCGTGGATCCCCCGGATTAACGATTTTGTGGCGCGAGATAGGGATAACGATGACTTCTATATGGTGTCACAACTTATGCGGGATGGTACTTGGAAAGAGAATGTGGTTGCAAACTTATTTGTGGATGACAATGCTAAGTGGATTTTGGCTATTCCAATTAGCAAGTTCCATCTTAGGGACAAGCTCATTTGGCATCACACGAGAGGTGGGGATTATCTAACGAGTTCAGGGTATAAGTGTGCTAGAGAGTTAAAGAAAGTGGGGAATATGCGAGCCAAACAAACAGGGGAGAGCAACAAACGAAGCAACGAGAATGGGTTGTGGAAGACAGTGTGGGGGCTTCGTATTGCTCCTAGAGTTCGGAATTTCATTAGGTGTGGTCTGCATAACAGCTTGCCAATGAGAAATCGATTAGCAAGCAAGGGAATTCTTGTTGAGCGAGGCTGTGTTTTGTGTTGTAATTCTCAAGAAAGTCTATTGCATTTGCTTCTAACTTGTCCTTTTTCCAGCAGATTTTGGTTCGCCACTCCATGGAACTTCATAACCACAGGTCAACAATGCCAAACATTTAGAGAGTGGTGGCTGTTTATAGCTAATTTGCTGCATAAACAGGGTTGTGTGGAGCTACTTGGCGAGATAGCATGTGTCATGTGGCTCTATGGAACCACCGGAACAACTTAATGTTCGAAGGAGAAGGAGGACACTCCAAACAAATTTGGACTGATGGGATTCAGATGGCAGCAGACTACTCTCGGCTGTGCTCATCCTCTCTTGAAACAGCAGCAGTCAAGAACAATAAGGTGAAATAGAGGTGGAAGCCACCAAGACAAGGGGTCACTAAAATCAATTGTGATGCCGGATGGAAAAAACAAGAAAGGCGAGGTGCATTGGGAGTGATTGGTCGAGACTCAGAGGGGGCTTTCAAAGGGCTCATTTCAATAGCTTTGCAATACGGTAGGGGCAACTTAGATTGGAAGTGGAGAGTGATTCATTACAGCTGATTCATAGTATCACTAGGCAATAGAAGACGTCTGTAATATCCGCCCGACTCGCTTGGTCGATGCGTTCAATAGATTTGATGGTGACGCCATGGCAGCGGGTCTTTCCCGGCCACGTTTTGTCGCCATTTCGCGTCTTTCGTTGAAACTTAAGATTAAGATTATTTAATCTTAGAATTACCAGGAACAACCTGTTTAACAATGGAGTTCTTATAGGATGAGCTTCGAAAAGAATCGCATCTTGATGGTATGAGTAGTACCCGTCAAATCTTATCGAAGCATGTCAGCGCGCACATTTTACGATTAGGGTATTCTGACCTCCCCCACTTAATCTTCAGCGTCGTTGAAGCCTGTACTTGTCAGGGCCGTACCATCAGGTGTGATTCTAAAGGTAGCTCTGCGGCCTCGAGAGGTGTCCATGGCTTTGTGCCAGCATGCGCTTAGTTCCAGCAGGTTCCGGACGACTTTGCTCGATGCCGTTTGTATGGCGCCATTTCGTAAGTCGGAATGCAGCTGATAGATTTGATCTTGTTGGTACTCATGTAAATCTGCGGGTCTTCCGTAGCGTTTGTCGCCATTTCAGCGTCTTCATTTGAAAAGCTTAAAGGTGGGTCACCCGTCCTAGAATTACTCCGAGGTCGGCCGACACTTATTGGAGTTAGCATAGGATGAGGTTCGAAAGAAGATGCATCTTGGTGGTATGAGTAGTAGGTAAATCTTATCCAAGCAATATCCTGCTTGGCCTTTACGCCTGGCACACACATTTTTACGGTCGAGATTATTCTGACATAAAACTTAAATCTTCAGCGTCGCTTGTTGAGCATGACTTCTAGGACCGTACCGTCCGTGTCGGATTCTAAAGGTGGCTGCTACGGCCTCGAAGAGGTGTCCGTAGCTTTTTATGCCCAGCATGCTTGGATTCATGATTCAGAACGACTTTGCTCTGATACCATTTGTAGCACTTGTTCACTTTGGTCGGTACTTATTAGATTTGATGCAATGGCCTCACAAATCACGGGTCTTTCCGGCGTGTTTTGTCTGCATTTCAGCATTAGTTCATTTGAGAAACTTCTGATAGTGCTTCCATCCTAGAATTGCAATTGAAGCGACACTTTAGCAGTAAGGTTAGCATAGGATGAGGTTAGAAAGAAGATGCATCTTTGGTGGTATGAGTAGTACTCAATCAAATCTTATCAAACATATCATGTATGTGTAGCACACGTTTTTGCGATTGGGTATTACAACCTCGACTTAAATACTGGCGTCACCGTTGAACCCGCAACCTCTAGGACCGTACCATCCATTAGCCGATTCTAGTTGTGGCTCCCTACGACCTCGAGGTGTCCGCTGCGCCATGTGAGCTTAGATCACTTGATTCGGACGTTTTGCTCGATGATACCGTTTATGCTTTGTAGCCCATTTCTTAGGGTCGGTATATTAGATTTGATGCCTTGGCCTCCACCAATGAGCCACCCACGGGTGCTTTCCGGCCGTTTCTCCTATTTCGCGTGCTGTTTTGAGAAACTTTCGGTGAGTGGCCCCGTCTAGAATGACCGAGTCGGCAGCGACTATGATGGAGTTACTTTATAGGATGAGATTCCGAAGAAGATGCATCTTGGTGGTATGAGTAGTATCGATCAAATCTTATCAAACTATCATAGCGCCTTGCTGCGCACATTTTTTGCGGTCGGGTATTACAACCTCCCAGCAAATACTCAGCGTCCTCGTTGAGCCCGCAATAGCATCTAGGACCGTACCATCGGAGTGTCGGATTACAGAAGGTGGCTCACTGCAACCTCAGTGTCCCGCACTGCGCCGCGCAGATCGCGGTTCGGACGGCTTTGCTCATTCCCGTTTAACGCCCTTGACTCGCTGGTCGGTACCTTATTAGATTTGATGCCTTTGGCCTCCTGAGCACACGGATCTTTTCCTTGCGTTTTGTCACAAGCGTGCTCGAAGAATTTCGATGGGTCTTGTCTTAGAATTACCAGAATTCGAAGCAACTTATGATAAGGTTAGCATAGGATGAGAACTGAAAATGCGTCTTGATGGTATGAGTAGTACCAATCAAATCATATCAAACATATCACCTTAGCACATTTTTGAGAATTAGAATTACAACCTCCCCCACTTAAATACTCAGCGTCCTCGTTGAGCAGCAACAACGTCCAGGAATATGCAAATCAGGTGTGAGATTCTAGAGATAGCTCTACGACCTCGAAAGAGATTGTCCGCTTTGTCTTTGCATAGGATTTAGTTCAACGATTCGATTTGACTTTGCTACGATACCATTTCTGACACCTTCGCGGGTGGGGTACCTTGTGGAATTTGATGCGGCCTCACAAACCACCCACAGTGCTCGGCCGTTTGTCTTCCTTCCGAGTGCTCAGCGAGAAACTTAAAATTAGGTCGCGCGTCACAGAATGACCCCAGTGTGGCGGCTTAACAATGGGTTTTATAGGATGAGCTTAAGAAAGAAGATGCATCTTGGTGGTATGAGTAGTACCAATCAAATCTTATCAAACATATCCACTTGCCTGCATACACTTTTACATTTTTGCGGTCGAATTATTCTGGCCTTGAGAAATCGCTTATCATGTAAGACATTCATCACTTGGCTAGATAGCGGAAGTAAAATTCGATACCGCGACTTCGAGAGTCAATAATGCGGGGCTGTTTGTTGCATTGGAACCATAGAGAACGCGAGGCTGTCTGTTTCGCGATCTAAGGCGTAGTGGAGGCGCACCGCGTGTGTTGACTAATCTTGTTATCTTTCCTTTTGTTTGATAAACGGTTTGTAATGTTGATATTTTATTTATTGATATTCTATCGATTGAGAAAAAAAAAACCATTTCGAAAACACTTCTCTCTAAAAATAATCTTCTCAAATCTCCATTATTACTTCAAATTTCTTGAATCCGAATAAAAATCTTTATTTTCTATATCGCTAACCAAAATCAATATATTTTCTCTATGCCTTTTTATATTTCGTGAAAAAGGATTTTTACGTGGTTTTCTAATTTAGTTCGATCTTAAGGATTTTTGGTAGTTGTTTTAGTTTTCATCTTAATATCTATTTGAGTTTTTGTTGGGTTTCCATACATATTTGTATAAAAAAAATTAATGGGTTTGCTAATTTACTTTGATTTTAAATGTTTTTGTTAATTTTATTAATTATTTTAGTATTCTTTGTTAATTTATTTGAGTTTTGGTTGGATTTCCATATGGATTTGTTATCGGAACTCCAAATATTTATTGTTTAATTATCATTTGCTAGGTTGTTAAAGAATTTGCAAGGTTATCATATGTATTTGTTATCACCTGTTTTTCTATAAATCTTGATGGTATTTTACAACAAAATTATGTTCTACGTTTTGGGATTTTGTTGTATGCCTATTTGATTCAGGTCGTATAATGCATTGAAATATGTTAAAATATATTATACTTTCAAGTAATACATTATAATAGATTTATTATAATACATCACGCGTATATAATATCTAAGGAATCTGTTAGCGATTCTGCATTGAGTCAATTTAATAATTAACACATTTTTTATCGCTTAATCACACAGCCGCCACATAAATTCAAATCCTACAATTATTGTTAATTGTCTATATAGTTACTAGACTATTATTTGACCAATTCTATATGTATTTCATTTCTATTTTTATTTATTCTTTTATGTTATTGGTATTTTGATTTCTTTCACTAGGATTTTCCTTTTATAAATAACTCTGATATCATAATGTAGTAATTACTCACCTATATTGTTAATAATTTTTTATTTATGAGTGTTTACATCACATATAATAGATTCAATTATTTTTCTTTAGGTATAATTTTGAATTATATAAAATCACCTTTTTTATTTTCTCCTCTTATATACTATGTATATTATATCATTTTAATTCATTATGAAAAATATATTATAAAATTAATGGATGAATTTGCACAGGTTAGACTGTGCACAAATAACTAGTGTATTATAATACATTATAACATATTGTAAATTTATTATCACATGCATGTGTGTTGTGTTTATTGTTGGATGATTAATACGAAATTATAATATATTATAATGGATTATAACATATTGTACTAGTTATCGGTGGCACAATCCAGCCTGTGTGAATTCATATTCAACAATCATTTTTATATTAATTTTTGTACAATTGATAAGTGTAATATGACGTATTAAAACGTTAGATTATAATCTATACGCATCCACATAAAGAATTTGAATTTTTGATTGAAGGTAAAAAGACAGTTGATTATGATAATTTTTTTTTTATATTTATAATAGTTAATTTTCTATGCCTGTCAAGAGGGCAAATTTATATGTTAACTTATTCTCCAAAAATTTAGGAGGCTTAGGATCATGAGAATTTAACTTTAGTACCTTCTAATTGCCTCCTTCCCATATTATATATGTTGTAAATTATAAATTTATTATCATCGCATGCATATGGTTTGTGTGAACTATCGGATGATTAATACGTTCAAGATTGACATTGTTGGAAAAGTGCCTTGAATCTGGTTTATTATTGTTGTTTCCGAGAGTTCGGGACTTGGATGGTGACTTGACGACTCCTACCGAAGTCAGGGGTTGTATCTTTATTTAAATGAGGCTTTCGGGAGATGGTTCGGGAATTAGTCGGGACGGACGAGTCACGATAGAAATAGGATCTTGGTTCAAAAGAATTTATGGACGGAGTCGGGACTTGGCGAGTCGATGCTGCATTGTATATTTTAGGGGGTTTGGTACTTATAATCTTTTCAGCTTGGTTTTAGTCACTTAACCTAAAACCTAGTGTGTAAGCTATTGAATAGAGAGTTAGGGTTCTTGAATAGCTTAGGTCTTGTTATTCTATTCTTCTGAATAGTGTAGGCTGAGTTGTATTGTGTTTTATGTCTGATGCTTAGGAGTTTTGAAGAGTTGTTAGTACAAGTGTTGAGTAGAATAGTGTGTCTAGTAATTCTATTTTAGGAATAGTGTAGGCAATAGTTACGATATGCCCCCAGGATGTAGTGATCTACTGGCATCGAGGCAGTTTTAGGTACCGAGTACGTAATTTGTTCTTTCATTTATAGTAAATATGTTGTATTTGCTCGTGGATTAGTCTAACATATTTTAGGGATCACGTAAAAATATTTGTCTCTTTATTTTTGATCTTTCTTTAATTTTAACATGTAGAATTGTGAATATGCATTTATAATGAATTAAACACCTTAGTTATAACGGTCATTGGCTTGACGCTCAAGATTACATATATATCAATTCCACTTTTTTCCCCAACATTATTTTTTACTTCACTTAATGACTTAAAACTAAAATATCGAAATCAATTTAAGAGAAAAACACCAAGAATGACTTATTTACCAACGGACTATCATTTTTTACATCACTTAATGACTTCAAACTAAAATGTACAAATCAATTTCAGAAAAAAAATATCAAACTTTTTTACCAACAAAGCTATACCCGTAAGCATTTTATACATTTTCCTAATAACACTAGCCACTTGCTACATGCAAAACTTGTCGGCAAAATAACTATGAGTATCAGAAAGCAAAATTGAATCAGATAATTTTAGAGTTAAATAGCTTTTTCTAGTGACTAATCATTGATCAAATCTTCCTAATATTTTGAGATGGAGATAATATAACATATGTTGATTATAAGCCAACCACGTGAATTCTATTCGTAAGTTTTCAAAATAACATCGATTGTATGAAATATTTTGTAGTGTCAAAAACATGTCTAGTTGAAGCTGAGTAGAAAACCTCACAGACCACAGTGGATTATGTTGAGCCACATTGTAATAATTCTTGATTTTACATTTCTTCCATTTCAAAAAGTGATCATTTGCTATTTCAAAAAGACTACCATTTATGTCGTCTGGAACCGTGGAACGGTTCATGTCCCACCAGAGCACTTGTCCCATCTATCCGAGCGCCACCAGTTCCGTTGTTTGAGTTGTGCTTCCGAATGCAGGGAAACTGCAGGATGTGGCTTACTCTTTTCGAGCAACTCTTCATTGTCCGGATCAGACCCCGATATGCGCAGAGCACTCATGCTTTGCAATCCAATATCGACTTTAGTGCCTTTATTAGGCATTGCATTGTAGTTAACAGTTGAATGAGGTCTACCAATGTTGTTGCTGCTCCAAAATGATTCCGACCGTATCTCTCTTGATTTCCATGGTACGGCAACATTGGCAACATTACCATCTAGACGAGTAGAAGTATGTAATGGAAACTCATTCTGCCTCCCTAAATCAGCTCTGGAACTGCTCCAAGCTCTTGGTCTCCATGGGACATTGACATTGCCGTCATGATGCGTAGTAGTAGTAGAAACTGGAAAGTCATTCTGCCTCCATGATTCAGCTCTGGATTCACACGCTTTGCCACGTCCCCTGCCCCATCCGACACCCGCACCTCTATACTCCACAACGTGAACTGAACCTTTGGAATTACTTTGTGGCTTATATATAGGCCTGGGGACTTGATCCCTCAGGTTGACAAGGATATTTTGCCTGCCACGCCAGTTGTTTCTGCCACGCCCCCTGCCCCCTTCCCATCCCACCCTTCTATATGAACTCTCTACTCCAGAGTTAGGACCCTTTGAATTAAACTGCACCATATTTGAATGATGAGTTCTGCCAGAATTTTCATGCCAAAGAGTTGCCTCTGAAATATCAGATTCATCTACAATCTGCATAACATGTATGATTTGATATGTTACCACATTCATCACATTAAGGATAGATTTAAGAAAGAACGGATCCTTTGGATTGGCAGTGAGTCCATTACAAATGTAAATGAATCAGATTCATATTACCTTGATAGGAAATTCAACACCTTCTAGAGGCCTAGGAAGGAAGGGGCAGCGACTAGGAGCTTTATAAAATACACAACTGCAATAAACTCACTTTATAAGATATCGAATAATGTGCAGTACTACTTTCTATTCAAACTGAATAATGACTTACAGCACATCGGTGGACTTGCAGTCCTCAGCAACATCTGAGCCTTGAACACTTAACTCTTCGGAAGTGAGATGGACGGATCCATTCAGCCCTCTGTTGCAAAGACAAACAGTACGAGGTCAAAGATACAAAAATTGACTTAAGCATAGCTTAATAAAATTGTTTGGTTTGCTTGTACAACTAAATAAATTCGGAGTGAAAAAAATAAAATTACCTCAAGCTAGCATCAATCTCAATAGCTTCAGTTTGTTTAGCAGAAGGGAAATTGCTGTATTGAGTGCAGAGAAAAACACCCAAGGGAGTTGAGTTTTCCACAAACAACAGCTCACTAATTTCAGCATTTCGCCCCATTTCGTGATCCTGCAGGATGACATATAGTTTTCAATCTTACAATAATTACCATAGTCTAAAAGAGGTGTAGAACCTGTGATTGAAATTACTTCGCAATGTATACAGGCATTTAAAACCTAATATAACCTTTATAGAACCTAAATTGAAACCCAATAAACACTTCACAAACCGTAGGAATGTTACAAGCATTGCAAAGAATTGATAAATATCTAACCCTTCTGGTTGAAATGGCCTAACCTTCAGAACACTCCGAAGCTTTCTAGTTTCCGTTAACAAGCGATCTTCTTCTATGAATGGAAGCTTGCAAATAGCCTGAAGAAAATATTTTCAAGGTAATAACGAAACCAAGCAAATGTTGGGAAGGCAATCAGCAACTAAAATTACTAATTAAAACAAAATCAATCAGCATCAAGCTCAGACAGAACATACCTGCCAAATGAATCTTTTTCCATCGGCATCAATCTCAAAATCTATATAAAAAAACAAAAACAAATTCAATGACATTAAGTACAGGCTGTACAGCCAACAAAAGTTCACAACGATCAAAGGAACAGCAGAATACCCTTCGGATAAAAGTTGATTATTGGAGAAATCTCATCCAGCATTAGTTTCTTGAATGGCCCAGGAAGCGCATGTGCACTGAGAAAATATCATATTTCGAAGAGTCACTCTTCTGGACAAAATTACGATTTATAGAAATAGCAAGTCGGAGGATAAGTGTAGCATCTTACCTCCTAGGTGGAAGCACCGCCATGAGCTGATCGAGTGGTCTAAATGGAACACCTTTTTCAAACTTCACTTTCACCTGGGACAAACCTTTGAAATCTGAGGCAAATGGGCCATAATAGTATGGGTAGAACCTAGATAACAAATGTAAATAATTAATTAGACCAGAGAGATAATATTTGGTGCTATTCCAAATTATGATAATATAATGTGATAATATAATATTCTAACCATGTCCACGATGGAACACCAGAGAAATAATAAAGAAGAACCCAGCAAAGGCCTTCAGTGTATTTCTGGACCTGCAGAAACAATAATATATGAAGATCATAAACTAAACTTGATAGGAAAAGTATTTTTTAGGAGACAGATAAGAGTTAAATTATTATATTCATATAATCATTGAAAGCAACCATGGTCTAATGAACAAGAATATTAGAAATTAAAAGAAATGGAGGCATACCAATTTTTTTCTTAAGCATTCAATTTCATCAGAGACATCAGCTGAAAATTTTTCTACATAAAATCTTTTCTTCCACCCATCTTCACCTAATCTCACCTGTAAACAAAACTCGGAGACGCATATAGAACAATCCACACCACAAAATAAAGCATGAAAAAGCTAAAGAAAAGTGATTGAGAATCAATTGGTTGAAGTTACCATGATGAAGAAACTAAGTCCTACCTTGTCTGTGTCGATACGCTGTTTAAATGTATCCGCTGAATTTCGCAGATGCTCTCTTAACTTTAGTTGCAACTCTCTAGTGTTTTCCAAAGCCTAATACCAGACAACAAAAAATCACGAAAGAGAAAGATAAGATTCTCATTGGCCTAGAGTAGATGCCTTACACAAAGGACGTAACCAATAGCACTACACAAACAAAGATAAATTGATTAATACTGGTGTATGTGTAATGTAAATCAAAACAAGAACGACGAGATAAAATGACATTCTATACAATGAGAACTTGCAATAAGAACCAGAATCATTACTATAAATTATCTTTCATACAAGAAAAAAAATTTACATACTGTGTTATTGGCATTGCATAATCTAGGCCCCAAAGATGATTCTTGAACACCATTAGAAATGTTATCACTATTTGAAGCATTGAAACTGGATAACGATTCATTTAACTGCTCTTGTGCTTCATCTATCTGGAACATGATCACCTTTCATTAAATAATTAAAGAACGTAGATAAAGAAGTTTGATTTATTTTAACTCACAGCTTTTGCATCATCTAACAAGATTCTTCTTATCTTCCGTTCTCTTATTCCAGCTCTCTTTCTGAATATTTGCTCTTCAAAAGAACCAACAGTGAGTATAAACTTCTCCACTCTTGATTGCTTCCAGAAGCCACCTTTTTTGTCATTCACCTGAAGAACAAGCATACAGTATAGTTAACACTCCTGCAGCAACAAAATGTCATAAGCGAAATAAAGAAGCTACATCTGTCATACACGGCTCATATCCACTAGATAACCTCCTAGGTTCTTAAATTCTTTTCTATACACATGCATCATCAAATCAATGGCACCCTGCAATATGAGAACTTACATCAGAAGGAAAATCTTATTATTAGTTTAAAATGTAGTTCAGAATAATAGAGAGGAAAAAACCACCTCATGGATTTCTAGAGAAGGCATATGCGGTAAGAAATCATTGCCAGCAAAGAAGCAGATAAATATGAAGTCATCTATTAGTCTCTCAAGATCTTCATGGAAATCCTTAGGAGGGTCTGTTATTTTCAAGTCAAGTTCTAGATATTCCCTAAGAATCCAAATATGCAAAAACTGCAAGCAAAGTTCAGTTGATGACAACATATTAGCCGAAAGAATATCATCCAGTAAATGGAAAAAATTTGCAACTATAAAGCCTGGTTGAGATAATATTACCTCATACGGCTTCTTTTCCATAACTTTCTTGCATGTAATAGGTGAATCCTAAGAAGTCAAAGTATTTGGATTAATGTGGTTCGAGCTATAAAAGCAGACGACAGGAATGTGGAAGATTAAGTGGGATATAACGTGGAAAATTCACCTGTGTTCCGATTTGGTTATGATTGCCTGGTTTCTGAACAATCATTTTACGAGCTGGAGTATTCTGATATATCTCGTCGAGAATTACTTTCTATTTGCCGAAACAAATTTCGATATGTATTAACCTCTACTGCAATAACATTCACATAATGTATAAATTGGGTTTCGAGACAATACCTCTCTTAAAATGGAGAAATGAATTTCATGGGTTGTCAATGCTAACATGATAAGATCTGCATCCTGCATTGCCAGTAAAGTATGAAATAATTCATTATGCCAGAACTAAATTGCAGCATGCTATCGCTAAAATAGAAGTTGGCAGATGTCAAACGAATAATTTCACTTCAATCATAATACAACAACACATTTCCCTAAAAGCAATAGTAACATTTAGTACACTACCATAAAACAGTAAAAATTAAAGAAACAGGGACTGTCATACGACCATGAGGGAAGAGCTATACCAAACCATAAAGACAGTGGCGCGTGTTTGGATCATATCCAGGGGAGCCACGCTGAGCACGAATAAATGACATTACTTTATGTTCACCTTCTCCAGGAACATTAGCATTGGAAAGTATCACCTGTACAACATAACAAGTTTTAGTAATCGCCTAAAAGAGATAAATAATGAGTTATTGAGAATAAAATATTATCTTCACCTGAACTTTCTTCCAGGAAGAATTAACACACATTCGAGATTTTAGGTAGCTTTTAAGCTTCATAGACAGAAGCTGCATAAACTCAGTCCCAGGCGTTATTACATTTGAATCCGAAACTTCGGTTTCTTCTTCTTTAGGTAGAACTATCTTTCCTTGCAACTCAAACTCCTTTCTCAGCCTTTCCTCTTCTTTGTCCTGGAAAACCACAGACAAAATTGTGTTAGGAATCCATATTAATCAAGCTAAGCAATTCGTTTCAATCAACAACCTTGCAATAAATGGAGATTGGACAGAAATTTATCATCTATATTCCAAGAAATACCACCGTTATCTTTCAAGAGTCTTTCGTGATCAGCGAAACCTCCTCGTTCTTTGTTGATTCATCTTAGCTCGAGGGGCAACACCGTCTGCTCAAGAAATTCTACCATAACTACACATCTTTACCATGTACCAGAATACTGATAACATATGTAGTCAAGAGAGAATTTTATTAATAAATAGTTATTGGTGTTCATTACAAAACTACCATTATATTACCAACTGAAGATACGCATAACTTACCTAAATAGCAATCATTATATTATTATGACATCCATTAAAGAGCAACTATGATGAGAATATGAGATAGAGACTAGAAATTAAAACTACCATCTTTTACTTACACATAAGTAATAAGAACCATTTTTGTCTCATAAAAGATCATTTTAAGAACCTCTAGCCAAAACACTTATGAACAGTGACTTACCAATAGCCAAGTACAACAGCTTCCTAGGCCTCACTATATTGAAAATACGATCAATATACTCATAAATATTCTCAAACACTTCCTCAAAGCTTGTTGGTCCACACTCCTGAAATAAATACATAACACCATACTCCTAAATCCTTAACAAAAAATGTGTCATTTTATAAACCAAATGTTTCATAACAATCAAATAATCCAAACAAAGTAACACTCTCCTCCATCTCATCAAGATTGCCCACTTTCAAAAAAAATTCATTTGTCATAACTTCTCTCATCATTTATGAACTCTTTGACATGCATTTTTGGAGACTGCTTAACTTATTATCTTTTAAATTTTTGAAAAAATCAAAACTGAACAATCCTAATAGAATGGAGGGAATAATAAACTAAAAGTGTATGAATATTACAGAATCTTCAGGATGGAAACAAGGATGAATGATTCCATTCATATCAAGATATAAATTATCAAACTCCAAGTCATTTGGGTTCTTCAGACTTGCATCCACACTCCCCCCTTTCTCTTCTAATGCATCGACACGTATTTTGGGATATTTGTTAACTAACCATTTGTAAAATGAAGGCACCCCCATTTCTTGGTTTACCACTTTCTTCTATTTTTCCCAGAATACTTTGTACAGAGTAGTAAATTATGTTCCTAGAGAAACTTTTATTTTGAGGGTGTTTTGCTAAGTTTTTTTTTGTTTTTTTTATTTTTTTACTTTATAAAGCTTACAAATCTATAAGCCGACAATATTATAATTTACAAATGTTTTATTTATGCTTATCAAATTTATTTCGACGACTACACAGAGCAGCCAAATACTACCAAATACCAAGATGCCTCCATTAGTTGTTTACAAAAAAATTTGAGGACAAATTTTTTAAAAGCCTAATTTTTCAAAGAAAAAGGATGAGACCGAAAGGGATCACAAGGCGCATATTACTCCACTTTCAATCACTTCACTTTTTTCTTTTTATTAAAAAAAAATTTGTTATTAATTTTAAACGAGTACTTGAGGCCGAAAATATTTTTTTTTTTTAAATTTTTTATCAAAGCTTACATCCTTTTCAATATCTATAAATGTATTACCCAATATTAATCTCTTTATTTCACCATCAAAATTTCTTTATCTTTTCTTCCATATTATAATTTTGTTTTATCTTTTTTAAACACTTTTTATTAAGTTTTAGCCCAATTAATGGATCCTAATCAAAATTTTAATTTCCCACCTAATTTTATGTTTCAAAACATGTGTTCTATTTTTATTATTACAACAATATATAAATTAATTATTTAAACTATTTTTTTCTTTTTTATTTTAAACTAATTTAAATTAATTATAATTAAACTAATTATTAAATAAATTATTATAATAATATTTTACCATGTATCAAAAATTTAATTATAACTATATGTAAAATTGGAAAGTGGAGAGAATGAATATATAAAGTGGGGGTATATGTTATTGAGGATGAAAGATAAAATAATTATTTTTTAAAACTACATTGGAGAACAAGTGATAGTTTTTGAAGATATTTAATGACATGATGAATAATACGACGAAGTGATATTTGTAGCTTTTTGAAAACTTGTTATCGAGATAGTATAAGATAAGTTATAATAAATTTTTTTCTACATGCAATAAATTATGTTGTAAAAAGTAAAATAATTTATAAAGATATTTTATTTATATATCACTTTTTTTATCTTTATGATATAAATAAATTAATATTTATAAGAATAAAATTAATTAAAAACTAAAAAATATAATTTTATAACTAAAAATATAATTTTATTTTTTTTCAATAAAGTGTAAAATACTAAAAAGTTTGTATAATTAAAAATTGTATATTTATGATAATTAAATGAAGGATAAATAAGGTATAAAGTTAAATATTGAAGGATAATGAAGTAATTTACTTGATCAAACCAACTTATAAATTGGAGCAAAATAAATTGAGATTTTTTTAAAAAAATCAACTTATATATATATTACTTTTTAACTTATAAGTTGTAATTAATCTCCGCCCGAGTCGCACGCCTCGAGGTCGAGAGTCGCCATCAACCTCGCATATCGGAGTCACCACCCGATGGTTGACACTAAAAACACTGCTTAAAAAACCAAGAGAACCCGATACTGATAAAATAGAATAGTTCTAAACTCGACACACGACATACAAAATTAAATCCATCGTGGACATTTCTAGCCAAACCCAAAACATAAGACACCACAACAAACTTTGTCACAAATGTACCAAAAACATCTTACAATTTCAACATTTCCAAACAAAAATAATAATCATATACCGAGAAATGAAAAGAGAGGACCGCCGGCGATCCTACCAATTGCCTTCACCTAAATAAAGTCACCGAATTACTACAACTCAATCAAGTTTCAAAGGGCACCTCACACTGAAGCTGAAAGTGTAGTTTCGATGTTTTAATAAACTGATCACCCTGGAGCAGAATTTACTGTGTCCGAATTTAAGCATACAAGATGGGATAAATACATACATATACACATATATATATACATCGGTCCTTAGTGTGGTAAATACAGCTTATACAAATATATTTAGAAATTATCATCTATTCAAGACATCATAATGTGATACCTAATGAACGAAAGTACACCTCATGTAACTCGACTTACGTGAATAATAAAAGCCATATTTCATCACATAACCAAACTAATCACCCACCATTAATGTTCACAATCACAATTAATGAATAAAACGACGCCACAACACATAATGTATAACAATTATCCTTCCTATGTGCTCACCCTTCGAACAATCAACAACAACATAGATATAACAATTCATCCTTTTCCCGGCAGGCTCACCCTTCGAACACCCAACAACAACATATATAATAATTCATCCTTTTCCCGGCAGGCTCACCCTTCGAACACCCCACATCATCTCAACATCCACAAAGCACACATACAATGTCAACACACACAACAAACACAATAATAGTTTCAAAGTAACACCTATAACACAATAATAATACAACCAAATCGCATAAACTCCGTGACTCAACAGATACACTCCCAGATACTTCCACCACACAATTTTACTCAACATGAATACAAGAATACACTCAGCATAAACATACTCAAAATTACACTAAAACGTAAATAGGCTCAAACATAAATACCCTCTAACAACCACACCATAAATCATACAAGTCAACAATTTACAGTCCCACAACTATACACACAGATGAGTACATAATACAGATACATTGTCACAATCAATTTACCATACACAACACCCAAACATAAATAAGTTAACAAGCGAGTGATAAATCCCCACCTTGGCTAGTACCACTAGCGCCCAAGCAGTCACTCGATCCTCACGCTGTTCCCACGTCCCGAGTCTGAACAGACACATTACAAAAATAAAATCACAACTCGTAACCATTTCAACCCCTTTTATCCTAATTTAAATACCATTCTTTTAACCCATTTCAGTTATAAATTTACAGTTTACGTAAAGGTTACCAGTTATGTTTCAATAGCAATTTCGATGACAACCCTCGCTACCCGGACTAAATTCGATAAACATCCTATATCTTATTCAAACTCCCAACATTTCCAAATAGTTTCACAAATTCCAATTTCACCCTTCTCCCAATCAATTTTAACCATAACTCTCAACCCTAATCCTTAAGCTCTCGCTTTACCACCAAATTCACCACGATAAATCTCTAACCTATTTGTTCCCAACACTTAAAATTCATATTTGTATCCCAAACAATCACAATCATGGATTCAATTTAACTATTTACATTAGCCACCAGATTTTAACGAAAATCAACCCACCATCACCCAAAATTCATCTCAATCAGAATTACACTTTCACCCCAAATACCGATCATTATAAATTCCTATATTACACCTCTAGGCCTAAAGTAATAATTCTATTCAATAATTTATCCAAAAATCCAAAGTCAACCCAAAATTCCAAAAAAGTCAATCCTGTCTCTAAACACCCAAAATTTCACATCAAACATCATATTTCAATCCCGTAATAACTAATCTATAACCCAAGAATCAATCGCCAATGAAATTCAAAATATCAAAAGTCAAACAAAAGTCAAAGTTTGGAGATTTCACAAACACTCAAAATATCAGACCTTACCTTGAAACGACGGGATGATGTAGAGGAGAACCCTCTCCCACAATTTTAGCTCCAAAGTCAGGAATTGAGAGAGAAAATTGAAGAAAAAAGATGAAAAATTTGGTGCTTCCTCTCGGCCGTGCTCGGCGGGCGGAGAAAGAAGCAAAGAAAAAGCCTCTGTTTGGGGTTTTGGGGCCTAAATTGGAGTTCTTAAGGGGTTTCAGAGTTGGTCAAATTAAAAAGCCCAACCTAAGTGAAAATCGGCCTTTAATTCGCTTCGATACTTCTGCTTTTAATTTAATTCGAATAACCAACTTCCGAACATAAACATTTACGAACATAAAATAATTAGTGGTTTCCAATTTTACGGAAATAAATTAATAATTTCACATTTTAGTTTATTTTATTAACGGGTCGCTACCGGTTATTACATTCTACCCACCTAACAAAATTTCTACCGAAATTTCAACTCAAAGTTACAGCGTAATAATCAAACAACCAAGACAACTTAATTTAAAAGTCAGGATGATGGTTTCATATCCTCCTCAAGGCCCCCACGTGCTTCCTCTACTGGGTGATTCCTCCATGCACTTTCACCAATTTCACTTCTTTATTCCTCAAGACCTCTTCCGATCCAAGATCCTCACCAGTCCCTCTTCATAGGTCAAATCCACACCCAAGTCATCTGGCTCGAACTCTAAGACGCCAAGGACCATCCGGAACGTACTTCCTCAAACAAGACACATGGAATACATCATGAATCCTCTCCAATTCTCTGGGCAAGGCTAAACGGTAAGCTACTGCTCCCACTTTTGTCAAAATTTCAAACGGTCCAATGTAACGGGGACTCAACTTCCCTCTTCTCCCGAACCTCATCACACCCTTCCATGGAGATATCTTCAGAAATACCCAGTCACCTACCTCGAATGACAAGTCTACTCGGCGTCGACAACAGACTTCTTTGTCTTATCCCGTACCGCCCTCAATGTTGTCAGATCACTTTTACCCTCTCTATCGAACTCTCCACCAACCTCGCACTCCATAAATCTTCCTTTCTTTCTTACCTCATTCCAACATATCGTAGGTCCTACACCTCCGGCCATACAAAGCTTCTCGAATCTGCCATCCTAATGCTGGGCTGAAACTCAAGTTTATTATAAAATGAACTCCATTTTTCGGCAACTCCTCATCCCAACCAACGGAGAAACTCAACACACAAGTTTCTCAAGATGCCCTCTAACGCCTCGAATCGTTTTCTGATAACCCCTCCGCTGAGGATGAAACGCACACTATTTGGACTCCGTCCCTAACGCCTCCCGGGCTTCCTCTAAAAACCTCGGTTGAACCTCAAGGCCCCTATCCGAAACAATACTGCACCCTACGTAGCCTCACCACCGGTCTACATACATCTTGCCCAACTTCGGCCCACGCTGTTTTTTAATAGGTAGAAAATGAGCGGTCTTAGATAGTCTATCCACAATTACCCAAATCCCATCATTTCTTTTCTGAGTTCTTGGAAGCCCAAACACAAAGTCCATGGGCGATTTTCCCACGCCCACTGTGCAATCTAGAATTGCTGCAAAGAACCCGTGGAAGGCTTATATGGTCAATCTTGACCACTGACAAATCAAACACTTTGCTACAAAATCAGCAATTTCTTTCTTCTTATCCCCACAACCGCAGTTCTCCTTAAATTTCGATACATTTTTGTACTCCCCCGCTGACGTGATACTATATGAGGCATCAAGTGAGCCTCATCCAAGATTCTCGCTTTTAGGGCTCTGGGCGAGCTGGGCACAACCACCGCCTCCCAACCGTGTATCACCGTCATCACCACTCAGAACCTCGATTTACCTCCCTGCTCGCTGAACTGGGGCTCGTGACTTTTCTATCTTCCTTTGCATCTCCCTATTTTATCTAGCAACACCGGTCTCACCTTCTATATAAGCTTTCAACAAAGACCCATTCACCCCCAACCTCAAAACACCTAATCTCGTCTAACTCCCTCTTTCGCTCCTTCAACTTCCCTACCAAGGCATCCGCCACTACATTTCAAGTTTCCCCCGGATGATATTCAATCGTTAGATCGAAGTCACTGTAAACTCGCCCATCTTCGCTGCTCAAATTCAACTCCCTCTCAAAAGTATACTTCAAACTCCTTGTGGTCTCAGAATATCCGGCATTTAACCCCATACAAGTAGTGTCTCCAATTTTTCAAGGCAAAAACACCGCGCGGCTAACTCCAAGTCACGGGTAGGATAATTCTTCTTCTCATGATTCTTCAATTGTCGAGACGACACGCAATCACCTTCCCATTCTCGCAGATCAATACGCAACCTAACCCCGATGCGGACGCATCGCCGTACACCACGCATCCCCTCATTCCCTCGATTCCAGAGTGTCAACACCGGGCGATGTAGTCAATCTCCTCTTCACCATTGAAATGTACATCACACTCTTCGCCCCAAACGAATGGTACTCCCTTCCCGGGTCAACTTAGTCGGAGCAAATATCAACGAAAAATCTGTATGAATCTTCTCTGTAATACCCAAATTTGGAAACCAAGAACTTCTCACCTCGCTCACACTTCACAAGTGCCTCCAATTCATCACCAAGCCCACCTTTGTGGGTCCACACTAACATCTCGCCTCTAGACAATACGGTAATTCCAAGAACTCAAGACTCTTCCCCAACCAAAATTCACACTTTGAAAACTTTGCGAACCGAGCCCACCCGTAGCACTTCCAAATACTTTCTCAAAGTCGTTTTCATGTTCCAGCTCACTCTTAGAATAAATTAAGATGTCATCAATAAACACAACCACGAACTTATCCAAGAACTCTCGAAAAACACGATTCATCAGGTCCATGAAAGCTGCTGGTGCATTTGTCAACCCAAACGGCATCACCAAGAACTCATAGTGCCCATATCTTGTACGAAACGCTGATTTTGATATATCCTCTTCCTTAATTCTCAACTGGTGATATCCAGACCTCAAATCAATTTTTGAAAACACCCTCGCATCCCTCAACTGGTCAAAAAGATCATCAATCCTTGGCAACGGGTACCGGTTCTTAATAGTCACTTTGTTCAACTGCCGGTAATCAATACAAAGCCTCATAGTCCCATCCTTCTTTTTGACGAACAAAACTGGAGAACCCCAAGGAGCTAGAATAATTGCCCGATAAACCCCTTCTAAAGAACTCCTCGCAGCCTCGCTCAACTCCTTCAACTCGCTGGAGCCATTTCAGACGGCGCCATAGATATCTGGAGTCGCTCCCTGCACTCACTTCAATCGAAAATTCAATCTCTCTCCTGCTCGAGGTAGTCCTCGCAAATCCTTCGGAAACACATCCTCTGAATTCTTCACAATCCCACATCTCTCTCAAGCCGAGGCTCATCTTTCTTTCAAGTCCGCATGGAACCTGACGATCCCTTGCTCAAGAACTTACGAGCTTAACACCGAGATCACACAAGACGGCCAACACTCTCCTATCCCTCCAACAACTCGTAACTCAAAGCCTACCCGGCTAGTAACACAATCTCCTTACTTATGACAATTTATTACCGCATGGTGTTTCCCCAACCAAATTCATTCCTTCAAGATCAAGTCAAGTCCACTAGTTCAACGGGTAATGTGTCTACTTCTAATACACGATTATCAACACTTATGGACAATTTCTTATAAACCTAAATTACCTCAACCGACCTCCCTACCGGGTGTCATTATTATCGTGCTGTACCTAGATGTCTGTAATTCAAGGACGTTTTTAGCAAAATTCGAGATATAAAAGAGCTGTGGCTCCGTAATCAAGCAATACGCCGGAAGATCGCTAATTCACATGTAAAGATAGAGTACCTTGCCACCATTCGAATATTCGCTGCCTCCCGCCGCGCGATCAGATTGACTGCCCTCCCGCCCGTGCCAACTCCACTCATACTGCTACCCGCTACCCCCATCGATCTACCACCAAAACCTCGGCTCACTCGTCCTCCAAACCGCCACCCCGACTACCCTGAGATCCACCTCTCCCAAACTGTGTCGAAATCCGAAAGTGGCCGCTTTACTTCCGAACCCACATACGGCGGAGACATACATTAGCAAAATGCCCCGGCTGCTGACATCGAAAACACACCGCCCTCTGGTGCTGACAATCCTTCGCTCTGTGCCCATTCTGCCCACACTGGTAACACTGAACCTGTACCTCGGCCGGAACACCCGAAATACCACCGTGAAACCCACTCACTCTAGAGGTGCCGAGGCCGGTAAAGCCCCCCCGAAAACTGGCCTCCAAATTGCAGGTGCACTCCAAACGGATTCCTACCTGGGCGGCGCCGCCGAAAGTTCCTCCGAAATCCCCGTCTCTGAATGGCCCCGGTAGCCTCCAAATACACCGCCTCCCTCTCTTTCACCCCTGATTCTACTATGTCCTCTCCACCCGTAACGCCGCATCTCAACCGGTGAAAACTGTAAAGTGAACAAAGACAGCCTCCCGAACTGTGAATCTCACTCGACGAAACCCGCGATCCTCTCGCGAAGCTCAAAGTGGGTACACTTTAATCAAACGACACAAGTCGCTAAACCTCTTTCATACCCATCAACTGCTTCTCTCCCCTACTGCATTCAACCAACTCTCTCCATCGCATACATACGAGTCTCCAAACAAAATTTCGCCTAAAAGCTCCCGAATCTAGCCTGCTGGATTTGCATTTCACCCTATCCGCCAAATCTTTTGTGGACATGGTTCCACCAACTCCTAGCTCCGCCCGAAAACCGGTACACCGCAAACTTTCACCTTCAACTCATCCCCTAAGCCCATCGGGTTCAAACTTATTCTAATGCTCCAACAATTCGACGCGAACCCTCCTGCCGCGCACTACGAACCCCGCGTCCTTCTTCGTGAAACCGCCTAGTAACTGTTTCAATTCCGCCTTGAAAGCCACCGCTCAGACTGGGCCTGGCCACCTAACCGCCTCCAAAATCCTCATACTCGACTGAATTGCACTCCTCCCGGGGACCCGGCTGGGTCCACGCCCGGCCTCACCACGCCCCCTTCCCAGCTCCACGAGCCTCTCGGCCTCTAGCACCCCTACCTCTGGTCTACCCCGGCCTCTTCCCAAGATCGGCCCCTACCCAATACCTGGCCTCCGCCTACTCTGTGAAGCCTCTACCCTAACGGGTCCGTGATTCGACATCTACGCAACTCAACTCTCAGCATCCTCGACGCCTACTTTAAAGAAAAATAAAATAATTTTAGACTCATAAAAGACTCACGACACAAAAAATTTTTACAAACCTAGACGTAGTTATCAATAATCTCAATAAATTCCCGCTTAAAACTGAAACTCACGCTCGAGCAGAGCCATAATTGTAACGACTGAAGGTCGTTACATGTTATTATTTTAAATATTAGCCAAAATTTCTTTTTTATCAAATTAACATTTTGATAAAAAAAAATAAATTTAGCCAAACACTATGAATTATTATTATACGGAGTATTGTGTAGGGGAAGATAAGAAGTTGGACATGACATGAAATGTAATGATGACCTTTTTTAGAGTTCCAACATAAGTTCAAATCAGCATGCGTGAGAGTATGAAGATTGAATGAAAACCGTTTGATGAGAAAAATGAGGAGAATGAAGATTTGTGCCACTTTGCCGCCAACTTGCTCAAGATTCAAGAGTCAAGATAATTGAGAACTCCAAAAGTCCAAAAATCAATTTTCAACCTTTCTTTATGTTCTTTCTTAAAATTGTACTAACTGATTGGTAGAAATATAACTATTATTTTATTATTAAATATTCACGATCAGTCAATATTAGTTTTGAAATAGTTACATTATAAATTAATATTTTTATTAATTTATAGTAAAAATAATTAATTTTACAAACATCTTTCAAACTTTCACTTACTTATTTGTATACAACGATGTGACGTATATCAAACGAAAGACTATTCTTTGTTAGAACCTTTCAATCTTTCACCCTATTAAAGTTT
This sequence comes from Lithospermum erythrorhizon, assembly GCA_019722365.1. Lineage (NCBI taxonomy): Eukaryota > Viridiplantae > Streptophyta > Magnoliopsida > Boraginales > Boraginaceae > Lithospermum > Lithospermum erythrorhizon. Next base: position 89,246 of record JADFUC010000417.1, read on the forward strand.
ACAACAATTTAAGTATTTATAATGACGAGGAAAATTAGAGACGAGATCAAGGCGAATTGATTTCAATAAAAATTAATGTAATAATTGAAGTTATTTTTCAAGAAACCTTCATAAATCATTCACGTAATATGTAGTATATAAGGAATTATTAATTTATATTTTATATGAGGTCTATAGAAATTATCAAAAATATATTATCTTATAATTTTAGCGAATTATTAATTTAGCACCCTATCCCCGAAGCTCTGACCTACTAAAAATATTATCTTAAAGCAGCTTTATTAAACAATCGAAGATTAATTTATCGAAATTTTCTAATTGTAGCTGATAATTGCAAAAAAAAAAAAAAAAGGAATAAAAAAGTATGAATTATTAACGTAGCACCCTATCCCCGAGTCGATCGACCAAAAATATTACCTTGTAGAGTTTATTAAATAATCATATTAATTTATCCAATTTACCGTAGCTTGGATAATTGCAAAAAAAGGAACAAAACACGAATTATAAATTTAGCACCCTATCCTCAGCTTGAGACTGAGCAAAAATATTATCTTGAGAGATTATTAAATAATCGAGTATTAATTTATCGAGATTCTACTATAGTTGACAAATGGAATCCAACTTTACCCAAGAAAACCCGGATTTAGCACCACGTTCAGAGCGCATCGGGAGGGGCTTGTGACGTAACTGCACTCCCTCGCCCCTCACCAATCCGATCAAGAAAACTAAGGCCCTCGCACGAGCCTTCTCTTAAGGAGGCGAGGTTTGACATCCCGAACTCCTCGCCGAACAAAACCAAGGGATTTCTTAGAGCGAGAGACGCAGGCGAATTCTACACTAAGCTTTCCAGATAGGCTCGCTAAAATCCATCACATCAATTGGCGCCGCCTCGGGGATCGATAAAACCCCTTTGCAATTATCGCATTCACGCGAGCGGTTCATTTAGTTAACTTCGAGCAGCCTTCAAAGTGGACACCTCCAAAGCAAAGCAAAGGTCCCTATTAGCCATCATCGCTCTGACAATGAATCTAGTCACATCAACTATGCCCCTCGAAGACGGAGGGACCATACCAATTATTTATCAGACAACGTAGACTCTGACAACTCACACACTAGGCCATCTTAACCATCGCTCTCAAGCTACGATTAACAACCTCGACATTCCGGAAGTCCTCTATCAGGGAAACCTATCTGTGAGTTATGAAAGGTCCCCTGTCAAGCAAGGTTACGCCATCATGTGCGGACAAAGATGGCCTGAAGATCTCGGCGCTTATTGCACCGGCCGCACTGGATGCTGGTAATAAGAATGCTGAAGTTGCAAAACAGCGGACGAACCTCGCATCACCGGCTAAAGCGCATCACCCCGTCGAGGGACAAGCAATACAACACCTGGCCGCTCTTTCTAGCCGACATGAACGCTACCATGATTTATGGGATTCAGACGTCCAAATCAAACTTTCGCGGATGGAGACCCGGCAATCACCTTAAACTTTTGATTCTTAAATCGGCTTTTTTGGGCCAGTTGACGATGAAGTATACGCCAGGGCATTCCTGCAGCTTGCTGGGACGTACTTTGAATGGGGTTCTACAACGCTTATCCGATTCCATCGACCGGTTGAAAACGTCAGGATCTCGTTTCTGGACAAGTTTGGGGGCGCCCATGTTGGGCTGGCTTTGTGACGGTGAGAACCTCGATGGAGACATAACAAAAAACCGGGGAGACATTGAGAAGTTTCACCACAAGATTCGAAGAAGTGGCAACCAATACTTAACGCCCAACGAGAGCTGATGATGATCTCATTCTTTCACGGATTGAGATATGGCCCTCTCAAGTGAGAAATTGGTGTTGAACCACCTAAATATTCACTCAAAGTTCCCTCGAGGGTCGGGGCGCAATAGATTTAAGTGCATAAAAAATCCCCAAAAAGGGGTCGAGTGTGAGATTGCCTCAAAAAGCCCAAATGAAAGTGGCAGAATGCTCGTAAGATAAGGGTGCGTCCCCCGGCGAAAGATGGAAGACAACATAAATTCCAGGATCCCACGTTTTATACCCCATTAAGGGTACCTGTGGGAAGGATTTACGCCCAATTGGAGGATAAGAGGATATTTCCTAAACCTCATAAGATAAAATCACCTCCTAATCGAAGGGACGAGAAGAAGTATTATGAATATCACAAGGATCATGGCCACGAAAACCAATGAATGTCGATCGTCAGTGGGAAGACAAGAGAAATTAATTCAGGCAACTAAAAAGAGTTTGTAAGAAGAGACCAGTAAGTGTTCCCTCGCGGCGAAGAGAAAGGACGCCTCCTCAGCGCAATGTCAATATTAATAAAGATCACGATGATACCCTCACATAACAAAGGCGGTCGATACTATTTCGAGTATAACTGAGGCTATATATCTCGACGCCGAAGAAAGTACGAGGAGGTTCTGTACGCTTAGCCCCATAAGTAAAGACTGCTGCATGTAGAACCCATTACCTTCGAAAGTGAGCTCATGGGCTCAAGTTCCCCTAATTTAATTTATCCTCGTTATTAGTCCTATCATCGCTAATACCGCTGTTGCCCGACGTTGGTAGATACGTGGAGTTCAACGGACATCCTCTATTTACAAGCTTATGATCGACTAGGACTCCCCCACAAACATTTGAAACCGGTATCCACACCCCCTGGGCTGTGTTCGGGGAGAGGGACATTCTGCAGGTTCGATACGGAATAAAGCAGACCGATTTGACACCGACGAAGCACCTCGAATCCACAACCGTAGTGGCCTCCTTTACTGGCCGTGGATACTCCGGACCCTTCGTATAACGGGCTTATTGGGAGGCATCTCGTCAATGCTTTTGAGGGCGGTTGTCTCTCTCTCCACGCAAATGAAGCCTCCCACACGGAGGATCGGGAGAAATTTCTGGAGACTAGGAAAAAGGCAGGCGTGGTTATCAACTGAAATATCAAGTGGGTGTTCTCTTAATATACCCCTCGCGTAAAAAGGCGAGGGTCTCGCTTATCAACCGTCAATATCAAGGGGCGTTTCTAATTTCTCAGATCCGTTTTAAATGTTCTCAAGTTCCTAAGGATAATGATCCTAAAGAAAAGTAGCTGATAAGCACTGGAGACCCGCGAGGAGCTAAAGTTAATTCCGCTTTCTCGGATGAGCGTAAGTCCAAGACTCAATAGGCACGAAACTTCCTCCTACCCATCGCAGCGAACTATACTATCAAGGCGAGATTACCGGTGTCTTCGACGGGGTCCCGGTGATTACGCCACTCGTGGATACCGAACTTTCTTCATCAAGCTTGGTAATGCCGACACACATCTTTTTAGCCTATCAAACAAAAAAGAGAAACTTTAGACTGGCAGAAGAACCTTACCATACAAAAAAGAGAAGTCGAGGAGCTTCAGAGAAGCAAACGCAACTAAGAGTTTCAGCCTCAAATGGATAGCTAATGTGGTCAGCGGTGAAAAATCCAACAAGCGAGGGATGTGCACCCCATTTCACCACTTGAACAAAAAATACCCAAAAGACTATTATCCCCTACTTTGCCTATTAAGATTGTCGATGGGAATGAGACACGGTGGCCTCGACTTTCTGCACGCCTCGAGGTACCATCAAATACCTCATACGATGACGACCAAGAAAAAATGGCTTTCATAACCCCGAGTACGGCCTCTACTACTGAGCGATGTCCTTCGGCTCAAGAACGCGACTACCTATTGTGAGGATGGTGAATCGGGTGTTCAAAGAACAGATTGGAAGAAACATGGAGATATATGTAGATGACATGCTTGTAAAGAGTCGAAGGAGCGAGGATCATTTGGAAAATTTAAAAGAGACCCTGGAAGTATTGAAGTTATCTCGCCTACGGATAAACCCCGAAAAATGTTCCTTTGGGGTCACATCTGGAAAGTTCCTTGGTTTCATGATAAGCAGACGAGGAATCGAGCCAAACCCCAAAAAATTGAGGCCATCCTGAACATGAAACCTCCTACCTCCTACAAGGAAGTTCAGAGGCTAACATGTTGCTTGGGCCGCACTCCAGCAGTTCATCTCAAAGTCTCTAATCGAAATCTACCATTTTTCTAAAATTCGACAAGCCCAAAGAACCTTCCTTTGGGATGAAAAAATGGAAAGAGCCTTCATGTAGTTAAAGAATTACCTAGATCCCCCTAAAATACCGACAAGGCCGGAGTGGAGTCAAGAGTTGTGAATTATACCTCGGCCAAGCTCGAAGGGGCAGCCAGAAAGGTCCTAGTGGAAGAGCAGGCATTCAGAAGCCTATTTACTATGTGAGTCACGTCCTTCATGGGGCGGAAGAGTCATATCCCTTAATCGACAAGTTTCAGGTTCACTATCGCCATCACCGCAAGAAAGCTTGTGAGCATACTTTTGAAGCACATCCCATCAAAGTAACGATTTTATCAACTCTAAGAGGATCATGTCCAATCCCTCGTTGACGGGAGGTTAACCACTTGGGCTATTGAGCTAAGAGTGAGTTTGAAGTTAGCTATGCCCCACGAACTACTGTGAAAGGCAAGCTTAAATGATTATCAGGAATGTACCGCCGTCCCGTAGAAATTCAGAGCTCCCTTTGGTAGTGGAGAATCGAGGAAGTCCCTGGATGGAAATTACACGTGACGGAGAAAGAAATGAAAAGTGATCCGTGTGAATTCTCGGAGCAGAAGGGCCGTAAGGCGAGGTATTCGAATACGCTCTTTCTATTTCTCTTTTTTAAAGCAACCAACGAAGCCTCGAAGATGGTGCCACATGGGTCAGACTCCAAATAACACAAGCACTAAAATTCAACGCTATTAGTTCGGAGGAGATTCAAAACTAGTGATTGAACAGATTAGGGGGATCGCTAAGCAAGAGCAAGGAACTCACGAAATATCACGCTAAGGCGCGCTGCCTTAACAAAAGTGGCCTGGAAAGTACATACTACTCGAACACATTCCCCGGGCACAAAATGAGCATGCAGACCACCACTCCAGGTTGGGAACCACATACTTTGAGGACTTGCCTTCAGGTATTCATATTGAAGTCAGAGAACATCCCATCCACATGGAGTGCAATACACTCCCGGTCTTAGAAGAAAAAATCGGATCAAGGAGCCCGAGCAATGATACGGTAATCGGAGAACTCCTCGCCGATGCGTGTGAGGCCAGAAGATGGTCACGAATTACAAGTTTCAATGGTCCAAGATGAATTGTATAAACAGTCTCAACTCGGTCCACTCCTTTCTGCAGCCCTCGGAGGCGATGATCGTATCTATACGAGGTTCACGAGGACACGCTAGGGCACCATATATAAAAGGACATTCCCAGCCGTAAAAATTACCAAGTGTACTATCGTCCACCATCATGAAAGATGGCGAAGTATGTAAAGAGGCGAGATGTGTGTAAAAAAATACAACATTCCTCGACACCAGAACTGGTATGTCCCCCATGGTATGTCCAATCCCTTTCGCCATGTGGGCATAGACCTCGTAGGTCAATTCTCAAATCACCAGTCAAGTACAAAGATGTTGTAGTCACTGTGGACTATTTCAAAGAAATGGGCCTAAAACCGGCCTTCAAAATGACATGTACCGAAGCCATCGAGGAGTTTATATGGAAAAACATTATTACTCGATACGGGTCCCCACGATCTTAAGCCCCTGACACAAAGCCAATTCGACTCGAGGGTTATCAAGGAAATGTGCACTAGACTGGGAATCGAGCACCGATTTGCCCCTGTATGTTATCCCCAATATAATGGACAGGTGGAAGTAATGAACCGAACCATATTTATGGGAATCAAGAAAAATCTCCTCAAAACGGGGTGCCAATGGTACAAGGAATTACACATGGTTCTATGGTCCTATCGATCTAATAATTCAAACTCAACGAGCGAAACCCCCTTCAACTTAGTCTATGGAGCTGAGGCCGTGTTACCTATTGACGTTTTTGCCTGCCCAATATTAGGCAGATCGGCTATAAGGAAGACAAAAATGACGAACACCTTGTAGAAAATTCGAGCGAAGCCGATGAATTAAGAGATCAAGCACTGATTCGGATGCAAGAAAGGTAAGCGAGCTATGTCTCTCGATTTTTACAATCGAAGAGTCAAGAATAGGCAATTTAACAAGGGGGCTCAAGTGCCCAGAGTGTTACAAAGTAGTCACCAAGAATCGTAATAAACTCAACTCTGCTGGAAGGCCTTATCGGGTTAAAGGAGTTATAGATTCGAACCTACGAGCTCGGTGAACTCTAAAAGCCTATCGACCACAAGGCATGTGATTTACCTCAAGAAGTATTTTGTTTGAAAAATAAAAATCCCTCAATCTTTTGTAAGAACTAAAGGGCGAGCCCCATCGTGACAAAGTGGAAAACTGATCAATAAATGGAAAAGTTCCTCTTACATGCAGATTAATTAAATAGTTCCAACTATTTCCCCTCAATTTAATTTATGGGGTTATCTTAAAAAATGACCATGTCACTCATATTAATTAAATAGTTCCAACTATTTCCCTCGCACTGCATTTGTGAAAGATCTTAAAAATGACCATTATTAAGATTAATTAAATAGTTTCAACTATTTCCCTCACACTGCATTTGGTAGGAAGATCTTAAACAATGACCATGTCATTCAGATTACTTAAATAGTCTCCAATTATTTCTCGCCTGAAACCGAGGAAGTAGTTACAAGTGACCAAGTCATTTCAAACTAAACTCAGACGTGAGGCTCGAGCGATCTTTAAATCGTATCCCTTCAATTGACCGAGGAGCCCTTAAATTGGGTTTTTCTGGACAATCGGAGAAGTAGTTCAAAATCATACTTTTGAAACTAAGTCATAAGACTTACAAGTCACGACTAAACCGCGATCAAGGCAATAGCTGATATAAAATCGCATCCCCTCGCTCTTAACCCTTCGCATACCCTCGACTAATCACTGAAATAGTCGGGAAGTACTGAATCAACCAATGAGGCTACTATTGCGAGAACTTACTAAAGAATTTAGTAAACTCCATCGCAAAGCAGGGGGCAATATGGTTAACTAGCATGCAGGCTACGGAGACTAATTAAAGAGGATCAAGCGATGATAAGCATCGATATGAATGTAGATTGTGAAATTTTATTTGAAGTCGAAATAGTGTATCTCATTACTAAACAAACCATTACTAAAACAAAAAGTTACACAAGTAATGGCACCTGCACTAGTAGACAGGCCCTGTAATCATTAACAAAAGGTTGAATAAAGATTTAAAATTTACACAAAAAGTCGGGGGCCTATACAAAATATTAAAAGGATGCAAATTATTCACATTTTCATATCGCCCCGGCTTTCTAAGCATCGCTAGTCCATCATCTAGCTTCCCATATTCTCACAAGGCTATCATCATTGGAGGTCGTTAAAGTTTCTCCACTACATAATCATCCCCCAAGCTGTAAACATACTCGAAAGCGAGATGATATACTTGGGGAAGTCAGGAAACTTTTGACAAAACCCCGAAGAAGAGTAACCGAAATAACCCGTCCTCGTATAAGCATTATTTTAATATGATTTTTAGTTGCTCATTGAGTGTTTCATGAAAAGTTAAAATTTGAACTGAATAATGATAATAATGGGTTTGACGATAATATATTTTGAGGAATAAATTTAATTGACTGCGGTTCGAATATGCTGTTAAACCGGTAAGATAAGCGAAATTGCGGAACCAAACGGTACTCCAACCTCCACTTAAAGTTCCACCTACCACCACTAAGTCTCACATCCTCATTTCATCAAAATACAAAAAATCTATCTTCTTTCTTTCCTCCATAAAGTACTCTAACCTTACCCTCCCATTTCCCTTGAATTTTTTTATTCTTGGCAAATTCAGGGAATCTACTATAATCTCAAGTCTCTCGCTCATCAAAGGTATGAGTTTTAATCTTCAAATTCTCATTTAGGCTATAAATACTATTTGATGGTTTGACTTTAGATCTTGACTTTATTATGTGATAGAAATGTTATCTAAGTGTAGTTTATGGGATTTAAGGTGACTTTGGAAAGTGATTATCAGTTGGGGAAATGGTGTATGTCGAGGTTTCGACTTTATTGACTTTTCTTAAATTAACTTTAAATTGTAGTAGGAGATTATAGGACTTTAATATAGTTATTTTGTAATAGAATTATTGTCTGGGATACGGATGTGCAGAGATCGAGTCGAGAAAGCCTGGGGAAGTCAGATAGTATTTAGTGTTTGAATCGGAGGTTGTATTTAATGGTTTAATTACTTGGCAATTCATTGTCGGATTGCTGGGGAATTTGATTAAAGTGTGTTATTGTCAGTAATAAAGTTGATGACCTAATATCGATTTATGAAGTTGGTAAGTAGAATGTAGTTACCGAATTTTATAAGTGTATACTAATTCGAGATAGATGATCAAGTAAGAGTTGTACCTTGAAACCAGGAGACGCGGGGTACGACACTGGGGTTTATATAGATGTTAAGAGGGGTTATTCTACGGAATGTGTTATAACGTATAATTTCTTTGAATAGGAGCTGAGCCCGACCCAAGACGAGACTACCTGTAGTTATCAAGCACGTTTTTGGCCTGAAAGACAAACTTCCATTTTAACCCTTCATATATTACATGCTATATATTTTGTATGTGTTTTGTCATGGAACTATTTTCACGCGTATCATAAGTTATGATTCATATTGGCTTAAATAATCGAGATTACGATTGATATTACGTGGATAGGATTATGATTCATATTATGAGATAATTGAGATTATGATTCATGTTAGAGATCAGGCGGTCATTCAGGTTATACCACTAAGGCATTGTGGCCGCGCTGGGTCAGACAAGGCTAAGTAATCCGTGTGCCGATGTATTTCGATTGCTTTGCTTGTTATTTGCGGAGTGTGCGACTCGATCAAGGTTTGGTGTGGTATGCATATTGAGCTGGCAAATTATGGGATTCGTGGAGGTTTCAAGCGATATGCATATCGAGGGGCGTAAAGATCGCCCGGAGGATGGCGAGGCCTCTATCTCGATTATTCGAGGCGATCATATGTGTATTATTTGGAGGTGGATTCTCATAGGTAGCCATTTGTGGAGGTGGATTCCTCATTTTGGTTATTGTGAGGTGGGATTTCATTTGTTGGTTATCAGTTGAGGTGGATTCCTCTATTTGTTTACTATTTTAAGCGAGCGATTCTCTATCCGATGACTTTCAGGTGTCGGTGACTGCTTCCTTAAACGAATATGCATTGTTGATGGTTATAAGCTCCTGCGTATAGTATTATGTGATATCGTATGAGAGAACTCTATGTGATTTGTGGTCAGTTATTCATTATGTAGCCTGGTTAATGTATATACATATGTTATATATATAAGCATGATTATATGCGATCAGTAAAAGTCATGGTATTTGTATTCACTCAACTTAATAGCCGACTCCCTTTCTCTATGGGCGATGCTTTATGCCCAGGTCTCTAGGAGCGATCGCTGAGGACTCGAGGATTCCAGAGGCAGAGTCGCGTGAAGATCATAGGCGAAAGCGGTGGTGGCATAGAAGTCCTCATCACTATTCCCTTTGTCGGGTTTAATTTGTATATATATTTATAGACTTGTATGTTGTACTTATCAGGGTCTGGTTGTCATACTTTTCCTATGTTGTATTTTGGATTGCTTGTGTATCCTTGGATTGTATTATTCAGGTGGGTTTGTATTCTGTTTTCTGTTGTTTTGTTGGATGTGTTTGTTAGAACACCACTAATGGAATATGTAGCTTTTGTCTTTGCTAATGTTGTGAGGTCATATTTGTTATTGTATCCATCTATTGCTGACTCTCGGTGTGGCTGTGTTGTTAATGATCTTAACCTCGTATGCCCGACCGGGGTGGGTCGCTACAAGAACGGTGTTTCCTTTCAACATCTCGACGAGTCACCCTCCCTCAAGTCTTCAACAACCGAGGTGCGTAATCTCGCCAAGAAAAATGCGGAGTTCAAATTACCTCTCAACAAGAAACCCTTCCACCTGGATCAAGTCTTCGAGCAGCTCGACCTTGATCTTCTCAAAAAACGAGGGTCGCCTTCGTAATTGTCCTTGAGGATGTCCATTTCAGATTTAAGCCTCCCTTCTAAGCGCGTGGTCGGAGATCTATTGGAAAAATTACGAACTAATTCATAATAAACATGAACAAATGTAACCAAGATCGAATAAATGTATAAAATCTAATTACAAATATACATATATAACCACATACACGATGAATACAAGAGTACTTAGAATACGCAGCTGATATTAACAAAATTCCCTCAAGAACTCTCCAACGATCCCTCAACATGTAACGACTTTCCCCAGTCGTGTGACGCCCGAGGTTAGGATCGTCCCCAAATCTCTCGACACCGAGTCACCAATCGATGGATGACTCAAATTTAAAAGACACCTGCCTTGAAACAACACAATAAGACAATATACAACGGATTAACAATTTTAAGAAAAGAATTCATCGTGGTATTCCTAACCACAGAATAGCAACCAATATACAACATAATTCCCAAGTACAAAATATCAACATACAAACAACAGTTAATCCCAAATGACAACTATACGTATTAACCGAACTACAATACAAAAAAATAATGAGACCGCGAGGATCAATCGCCACCCGCCGCTTCACCTAAGCTCTAGCACAATCACTGAACAAGCCCGAAGACTAACAACACCAATTCGCCAACCTAGCAATGAAATCGCTACCATAGCGACAATAAGTGTAAGCCGCTAAGCTTAGTGAATATATATATCTCAAGACGAAATTAACCTCCAATCACGCAATACAGTACCCAAGGTATATGATATTGCATACGATAGATAAGTAATACATAATATTATTCAACTTAAGATCTTAATACTAAGTCATTAGCAATTTCATTCTCATTTACGTATGTTCATAAATTGCCACTAGTAATAATAACATTCCAAGATGATGGCAATCAACAATAACATACGTACATTTCAAGAAAGACTGCAATAACACGCAACAATCACTCGACCTTACTCTATCAACTGACAATGACGACATCACAACTCAACAACTAACCAACTCCAAGAAGACAATAACTCAACAATTTTATCTAGTCAACAACAACCTCAACAACTCTATCAACTCAACAACTCAACAACTCAACAACTCAATATAAGTCCGGATTTCTACAACTAATGCGCATATAATCAACCTCAACCTGTAGGGAGAAACTTATGTCCGTCGACATAAGCTATCACCGAATCGTAACGAGGTACGAAGCAAAAACACCGCACTTATACCGAGGTATAAGGCAAATACCGGACAATACAACTCAACAAACACCATCAACTCATATACAACTCTTCCTAATACGACTCAACATCACCTCAAAACACCTATACGACTCATGCAGACAACAGACACAACCCAACAACTCAACCCACAATGTATATTCAACATATAATTTAACACAAAATCACATACATACACATATCCGTAATCAAGTAGTTAATCAACATCCGTGTGAGATAAATACTCTCACCTCGGCTACTATATAAAACCCACGCAATCACAACAGCGGACCTTTCCCACGATCAACGCCTAAACAAGATTCAAAATTATAATTACTACTTATAATAAACAACTAGTAACATAAAGATTTCTACTTATATATTTTATCTCGTATTTATACTCTCAAAATCACCCAACAAAAGTTCCCATTATAACCTTATTCCGAACTTAAGTTCGTGAACTTTTCATTTTAATGATTGAAGTTCCAATTACTAGTTTCAAAAGCCATAAAGTTCCGATATTAACAACTAATCATCCCATTTCTAACCATCTTTAATCTCAAACCCATTTAACTACTCAAACTTACAAAACTCATTTTATCCTAATATTCTCTAATCACATATAAATCACAACCTACACCTCAAAACAACTATAATAAAAGTCCAAGAGTACACTTATACCATATTAAAACCGTTTTGAAAAAGTCAACAAAAGTCAACGAAAGTCAACTATAATTCTCAACATATTTCAACCCCATAAACTGACAGCATCACCTCTTCTATACCATAATCTAAGTTTAGATGGCGATTCTATACCATTATCAACTTCAAAACTCAAGGTCAACTCAAGTAACAAAAGTCAACATCCTCAAGATTCATGAAATACTCCAAAAGGTTCGAGCTTTTGCCTTTTAAACGAGAGGATTTACTGGGAAACTCTCCAAGAAATTTAGGCCAAATCTTTTCAAGTACGGTAAAAGAAATGGAAGAGAAAAATCAAGGGAAAACGGGGGTTCGCCCTAATTGGGGGAAGCGAAGAAGCATGATTAGGAAAATGGATAAATGCATTTAAACGGTAACACGGAGTTCGTAAGATATTTATGAGTTGTATTTCAGTCTCGCTTGTTTCGGTTAGTTTCTCGCCTCGCTTAACAACACAACTCTAACATAAACTTAACTTCTAACCCCAAATAATATTATAAATAATGACATACGAACGGGTTATTATACAACACCCTCGTTGAAATGCCTCCAGCTAGTCCACACACCAAAAGAGCGGTTGAATCTCGCTTATTAGATTTGCTAGAATCTACGAGATTTTGGATTAAACAAGCATAGCCAAAACTCGACCAAAATGCTGTGAGAGCAGGAGAGTAAGTGGGCTGGCATTGGTTTGAGGGAGTAAGATGAAATGAAACTTAGGTTTTCTACTTCATCTCTTTCCTTATATAGCCCCCTTCCTCAAGCTAGCCAAATAGCTCGACTCATTTGTTAAATAAGCTAACCTGCTATTAACTAACTTATTAAACTGTGCAAGTAACTTAACAAAGTTACTAATGATCTTCTCGTTAAACCACAATTGAACTAGCAAGTTAATTTATTCAAGTTTCAACTAATTTGAATTTTACATTATCAATGTAAAACTCTATCAAGTATGTCGTTGATTTTAATCAAGTCCCAATTTAACAATCATGATTTAGTTCCATACACGAAATATGACTCAACGCCATTGTATGTGCGACTGTGGCTCAGACAATATTAGTTATATAATAATATAATTAACCATTATGATTATTATATCGATTATGTAATGGATCTAGCGAATCCGCATAATCCCCGATATCGTGAGTTTTATTTTAGTAATTTATACTATTTATTGAACACGTAGTTTGAGCAATCTCATTTTAACTAAAACTAGTAAATGAATTGTTACACACTGGTCGAGAATGGGCATAATTGAGAAATCAAAATACTCTTATTTCCAACACTCCCACTTGCCCTTGGATCTATTACTTTACAATTCCTTTATCACGCCATCTTTAGTCATAGGCCAAACCAAAAACACCCATGACTTTACCCGAATAACCGAATCAAATGCGACGCTCATAAACCAATCACCCCAAACTCATTGGTAGGCTCGGCATCTACCTTGCATGTCAAGGATGGATAAATTCCTTATAATATATCAACACCTATTGCTATACTCATCGGTGGTTTCAACATATGTCAGTTATAACTCCCCGCTAAGGCGCATATCTTACAGCGAAAGCAATACAACTCATAACATAAGTAGTTATATGCATGTGCCCAAGAATTCTTAAATTCTAATGGGCCAAGAAAACATCATAGACACGTATAAACATATCTTCTATGATTTTGTACGGGGTCAATTCACCATGGTTATGCAAACTGATAGCCTTATAAGATCGATCAAGCTTCAAGCTCTTTCGATCCAAGAGAACGATCATTAATCACTATGTCGTCATCAACGCTGTCGCCTGCACTGGCCAAAGATCCCGACCGCGAATGGCTACCTTGTATTTCTAGACTTCAAGAGGTTCTCTTGTCAATTTCCAAAAGTTGTCTCTCTAGAAATTATATGGCAGTCTGTGATTTCATTTTTTCACTCAACGAAACAAAAGTTATAAGTGTAAACACACATATAAACACATGTATTACAAGCGAACAAACAAATCGATATATAAGAAACCGTATTATTCAATTATTATTCACATAACAAGACAGACATTTGGCTCCCACCGAATCCAACACCACCTTATTATTTGTCTAGGACCAATGTTCACGTATATTCAATATGTTTTGCCCGAGGCATTGCCTGCAAGTGGGTAAAGTCAGATAGCCTCTATTGTTTGGAACTACCTGCAAGATACTGCCTCCACCCATATTGTTAGTTTGAAACCAGTATCGTGTACCTAGTCTGACCCAACTATTCATCTCTACCATGTGACAAGAATGCATCTTAAGTTCTTTCGATACTACAAGATGCCCTTTCACCGCAATCCACAGCATTTTTTCCTGGGATTAGTTTCGGGTATCATTGGTAGCACTTTGTTATATACTTACACATCAGTCGTGTGAACAAATACGGTGTATATGATGGTCTTATAGCTGAAAGATAAGGTGGTATATCCTTTCATTTTGTCTATCTCAAAGACTCTGTCAGGGGACATTTGACTCGTTGAGTCGAACTCATGTCTCATGGGAGATTTACCTTTCTAGAATCATTCACTTTGACCCTACTACACTTTATTGACATGAAAGTGTTCTCGGTGTCTCGACAAAGTTGGCCTCGATTCTCGATGAATTTAGATTCTTAAAAATGTATTTCTCTCAGCTTGAGTCCTTTATCGAGAAACGCCTAAAGAACCAATGACCGATTTCAAGAATTTACTTTTTTTTATAATGATTAGTATGTCATCGAATACGACTACGAATGTTATGTAAATCCCACTCCTTTGGGTATATAAGATTCTTCTTCGCCTTCAATTAATCAAAATCTTGGATGCTTTACCAAAATGAAGGCCGCAACTACGAGATACTGGGCTCGAGACCATGAACGGATCTCAGAGCTTGCAAACCTTTTAGGTCCTCTGGGGACATGTAAAGCCTGGAGATTGCACTTCAGTAATGCTTTCTCTCAGATTTCTCGCTCGTAAAAAAACGGTCTTTACATCCATTTGCTGCGTTTCATTAGTCATGGAATGCTGCAATGGCTAAGATTTATCCGAATGGACTTAAGCATAGTCATTGGTGAACGAGTTCATCATAGCTCATGTCATGAACTTGTTCGAAACCTTTCGCCACGAGTCTAGCCTTGAAAACATGGACGTTTCTGTCTTCGTCATGTTTCTTCTTGAATACCCATTTGCATTCAATGGGGCGAACCCCATCGGTCAAATCTAACAAGCACTCAAACCTGTTTTGGTACACATCGAACTATCTGACTTCATGGCTATCATTTATCAAAGATCTGCTACTCATCAGCTTCCTCGTAGAAGAGGTAGGCCCGTCACTTTCAACCATGAAAGCTTCACCATACCAAAGTCTCGGTTCCCCGAGAATATCTATTAGATCTCCTAAGGGTTGGCTCCTCCACAACTTCCTGTGGATCAAGAATTGAATCTTTTATGTAACAAGACACTAATTTCGCGCTACAATAATCGCCTCTACACTAGTAATTTGATAGTCGCTTCATCGCCTCTTTGTTTCCTTAAGATGAACACCTTTACTCCTAACCTCTAGATGATATTCCTTTCAATGAATGCTTCCCTGAGTATAGCAACAAATATTTTATTCTTATGCTTTAGGTGTAAGCTGCAACCAACGGTTTCTTTGGATAATCAATAAAGTAGCATTTATCGTACTTCAAGTTAGTTTATCTTTTGTCACTTCACATAAGATTCAAAGCCCCAAGTCCCAAAAACCCAATTTGGGAAACTTTTCAAATCAAAAACTATGAGGTACTTCCTCTCACGATATAAATGGACATTTACAAGCTACAGCTGATGCTTAGAGCGTATATTTCCGTAATTAACTCGGTGACAGACAAAAGCTCATCTTATATCGAATCATGCCTAAAGCAAGGTTCGATTTCTCTTCGACACTGCATTTCTTGTATTCATATAGGAGCGATTTAGAACAATACCACTTTTAAGATGACGTTTAACTCTCATGACTCAAGTAATTCTCCTCTTTCTATCGATCAGCACTTATAATCTTATTCAAATTGGTTTCAGGTTTACTTTGAAATTTCCTAGATTTCACATTTGTGTTTCATTAGATATAACCACATTTACTCGTGAATTACCGCAAATGTAAATCTAAGTAACTATACTATCTTCGCAAATATGTTCTATCGTCCACATACATTGATTTGTATTTATCTCCAATAAATTGTCGTCCTTTTATCAGATCCAATGGCGGTGATTTATTCATTTTCCTCAAGAGACGAAATTCATAATTTATCGATGATGCATAATCGAAACCTCAAGTATTTCACCGTCAAGTTCCTTGACGTGATTCTCGCCATAATGAATCTATACTACAAATGCCATAGTTACGAGGCTTTGCCGTTAGGCCACCTCATCAATGCGATAGCCTTTCGATTGACGGTCTAGAGCATTTAGACACATCTTGGAGAATTGTATTACCCTATATTACACCTTTCTTATAAAGATCCTAAATGCATTGGGATCACTTTGAAAAATGGAAGGAAAAACCCTTCATTATTCAAAACCGAAATGTAGTAATATTCCTACTAAAACAGGTATGTAGTAAACATTGTTCAAATTTAAACACACGGCCCGGAGGAAAATTAAACCGACGGATCCTATCACGGCTATAACTCAGATCGCCCCTTTACGCCGATCAATCTCCTCGAGTCATTTCTACTTGCCCGTAGCCGCGCACACGACAAATACGAGAAACCACAAGGACAAGAACCCATTTAAGTAGAATTTAGAAGTTATACAAACCAATGACATATATACATATACCGTTAGGTCGAGCGGTCGTTGTAATTCATTATTCCTATCTTCCAAGAACTTCTTTATGTGCCTAATTCCTATGGGACTCCATGCTCCCACAAGAATGACACTTATCCTCCTTTCTCGGGATGTTTTCTGCCTAGCGCTTTTGATAACCTTAGGCTTTTCAACCCTTAGCCTTGCTCATTAAACTTCTTCTTGATTTTCTTCTTGTTTCGGGACCACCATAACAAAAGTAGTAGGATTTTTAACCTTTCCTCGTGATTCTGCCTCGGCATTAGTCATCATCTTATGCGCTTATTTGTGAGATAGCCTCAAACTTATGCATATTCAAGTTGGACACAAACCGAGAGAACTTTTTGGAAGAGATTTCAGATAAGGTCTACACCATTTTTTCTCGAACACCCGAGCCCGTGACATTGAGTTGTTTGACCGCCCTATCATTTTAATGACATGGGCTACAACCCCGTCCCTTTCCCAACTTGTTGTCAATGCAGCATGCATGCTGTCATATCTCTCTCATTTCTGGGCCTTCCTTTCGAATACAACTCCACGAAAGGCCTACATGTCATATGCTTTCACCTTCATACTAAGTTTGGAATGCAAGTTCCATATTACAAGATAAGACACTGTGACATCTACAACACGTAATTTATGCTTCTATAGGCCCCCTTTCCTATTAGTAGCTAAAGTGTCATCAGTCTAGACGGGACCTGTGAGTTCAACACCATTATCTCGTTTCTCTCCCCGCTGCAATCCTCAAGTTTCACAGACCACCATCAAAGTTCGAGTCAGTTGGAGCTTGCAGCAATACGTAACTGAACGAAGTACTGAG
>JADFUC010002101.1:0-187248 GCA_019722365.1 Lithospermum erythrorhizon
ATCATTGTACTTCGTTCAGTTGCGTATTGCTACTACTTATAATAAATAAATAAATAAAATTTATAATTTATATATTTATACTACTTCAAGATATGTTTGTTAATATATTTATATTACTTTTTAATATGTATTTAGTATGTTTATAATTAAATATGGCAAATTACTTCATTCCTTTATAGTAAAACAATGCGATGGAATTGTTTAACGTGATTAACTTCGATGTTCGTTCGCTGCTACATTGTTCAAATTCTCACAGAAATTCGTTCTTTTATATCGAGCATTGGCGGCACCCATCCCCCCACTCTTAGGGAAAGAAGTAGTGAAACGGTTTGCTTTATTGATTTTGAAAGAAGAAAAAGGCGAATGCCTTCATTAAAGTTAACCGGATACTATACTTTTATCCAATATATGTAACTTGGCAACTTGGCAAGGGAACTTCATATGACCTCTAGCAATAAGGCAAACAAAGAATGTTGTTTCTTTAACTGCAAGATCAGACTAGGCATTCAAGTAGAGATTAATCATGCAAGAAGAGCCCAAAGCCGCAAAACACATACAGGAAGCAAGCAACAAAATTGGTATATCTTTCTCAATACGAAAAAATAATCAATTATACCCTCATAAAAAAAGGAATTCAAAAAAATAAGAACTTCGTAGTATATATTAAGACACTATCAATGCCATTGTCATGAAAGATATCACTGAAGATCCAAAGTATTTTGTAATTCAAAAGAGAGAATTCCATCACAATTATCATTCTAATAAACAAGTTGAAAATGGCAATGAGACCAAGAACTTTCGGAGGAGCAAACAACTCTACCGCCAACCGCCAACGGGGGGCCGTGGTCCGGCCGGTCTATGAAGACTTCAAGCCTAAGTCAGAATGGATTCAAAATCAAGAGTCTGATAATTTACTTATCTACCTCCCTGGTATTCTAACCTTAACTACTTCTAATATCTTATCATTCATTATTAATGAATCTATCTTCTAGCAATAATGGCAATATGGGCATGGCATCAATGCATCATAATAGTGCATATTCTTATTCAAATCAGTAAAAAGATCCAATTTGTTACTAATGGTTAGCACCCTGAAATATATGAATCATTTATAGTTCATCCAATTTATTACAAATATTCGGATTTCATCAAAACTTCGAAGTAAATCACACTTAGGAGAGTACAATATATGATAGGTTGTCCTCTGAGAAGTCATTTGACTACGCAAACAAATTACTCCTAATTGATTGGGTTTCCGTCTCAATCTTTTTAAGATAAAATTATTTCATCATCGTTGTTTCGAGAACCGTGCGAGACTTTCGGCTCATACGACACCTCGGAGATCACAAATAAATCTAAATAACCTTATCTATTTTTTAATCTTGAAATTTCATAGATATAGAAATTCGAATTACACCATATATAGAATTATGTATTAGTTTTAATAAACAAAAAATTACTTCTTATCTTATGCTTTCAAGAATTTTTAGTTTTCTTTGTTGAGTAATAACTAAATCTTTGAATAAATAACTTTAAAAAAAATCACATAGATTCTATATTTCAACATATAATTTTATTTAAGAAAAAAACTTAACTAGACGCCAAATTAGACTTGATTTGGTCAAAATCTTCACTGACAAAAAAAAAAATTAACGATCTCATACATCTTGAATTATGCTCAATTTTATCTCAATTCCTAGTTCAATCTTAAATTTGTCGATGATTTTTTTTCGTGTGGTTCACTCAGGATTCACAAAGGAAAGTCTCAAGGTTTCAACTGAAGGAAGAAACATTATCAAAGTTCGAGGAGAGCATTTAGTTACAGGAAATAAATGGCAAAGGTTTCAGGAAGATTTTCATGCACCAGATTATTGCAACATAAGAGGCATTCGTGCCAGATTTGAAGGAGGAATTCTAACAATTACAGTTCCAAAAAATACCATAACTCCTCCTCCTAAAGAAGTATCCAAACCAATTGATAAACCAACTACTTCTCAAAAACCCTCAGAAATCCTCCCTGCTAAACCTCCCCAAATTCCCAAAGATCCACTCACTCAAAATGTTCAAGAAACCATTCCTCCAAAAATCACTGCATTGAAAGAAGAAGATAAAGAAAAACATGTTCAAGAATCCATTGTTCCTCCAAAACCAATTTCACCTCTTCCTTCTAAGGTTCCCAAAGAACCATTGTCTCAAAAAGTTCAAGAAAATATTCCTCCAAAAATCACTGCATTGAAAGAAGAAGATAAAGAAAAACATGTTAAAGAATCCATTGTTCCTCCAAAACCAATTTCACATCTTCCTTCTAAGGTTCCCAAAGAACCATTGTCTCAAAAAGTTCAAGAAAATGTTCCTCCAAAAATTAATGCTCCAAATAATAATGATAAAGCGAAAACTTTTCAAGAATCCCCTGTTTCCTCAAACCCAATTTCCTCTGTTGCCGATGACAAAACAAAATATGATCAAACATTCTCAAAGCAAGAGAAACTTCCTAAAAAAAGTGATGCCGAACAAAAGCAGAAGGTTGATTCAGGAGCTTCAAAGGAACAAGAAACAATGAATGAAACAAAGCTCAAGGAATTTTAAAACCAGAGTTTGTGGAGAAAAATATTCAAGAAACTGAAAGAAACAAAGCACACAAAACAGCTTTTGTGGATGAAAATAAGGCTAAGTATCCAAATAAAAGTGTAACAAGTTCTGGGACAGGGCATTTTGGAGTAGGGAATTTGAAGAAGGCTGTTAAAAGTTTAGCAGAGTTGGATCAAGAAAGGAAATTGCTGGTGAATATGGGTGCAGCTGTGGTAGTATTCATGGCACTTGGAGCATATATCTATCATAATGTGAAAAATTAGATCTAATAGAGCTCAATTTTATTGTTTAAATACTACTTCTATGTTCGCCATATGTATTAATGATGGTATTCATGATTTTAAAAAAAAGCTAAATGTAAAATTGAAAACATTAATGATAAATAATTGAAGTTATACCCATAATATCTCCCTATTTATAAAAGTGTGATTATTAGTAAAATACACGTACGTTGCTCATAAGTATTTATATTTCAAAAACATAAATTATATTAATTTTAACTAAATTAATTACTATATAAGTCAAATTATTAAATTGTACTCCCTCTATTTGTTTTATCAGTTGTGCTACACTTTTGCACAATAACTAAGAAATAATATATATATTGTTACTTGTATACCCTCATATATAGGAGAAGAAGCAATAAAAATATATCGGATTCTCAGGCAATATTCAAAGTATATAAGAAAAAATGACTCATAGACATTTAACGTCTAGAAATGTAATAAAAAAAATACAAAAAGCTTTTGACAAATGTATATAAAACGACAAGTAAAAAGAATAATATTGAATAACAATAAAATTAGGAAAATAGCCTTTTTCTATATAGTAAGCTATGAATATATTTTTGTTAGTGCTAGTTTGTCCCATACAATCGTTTTATTTATATAATTTTTTGTGATATATTTGATCATTTTGTTTTCATGGTGTCTTTCATAAGTGTGTCTTTATACTCCTCATTACATTTTATAGAGTTGCTACACATTTCATAAGAAAACATAGAAAAAATGACAATAATGAATCTTATAAATTGTATAATTTATTCTCTAAACTTGATTGCTTGAATAATGCATTAATGATAATAGATATGTAAAATTATCAATCGTGGATGATTCCACCTTAAATTTGATGAAATTACATTCTTATTATTACCATCTTATAAAAATTGTATAAACTTATTTTCTTATCAATAAATTTGTTAGAAGGATAATAATTATAGTTTATTATATTTATCCTATAAGGAACAATATGGGTATATATAATTCCATCCGCCCCCGTTATCGAAAATTTTTGCGGTATTTTACCTTTACCTAGCGCAACATGTGCTCGAATGGCTGCTCCGGTACGACTCCAAGCAGCTCGATTGACTAATGAGTACCTTCGTACCTTGAAGGGTTACTAAATAAATATTATATTCTTTGAAGTACTTCGATTAATATCCAACCAACGCTCGATGTATTTCTTAGCCTACTACACATATGCTAAACAGAAAATTTATAAATTTTATTTGGATAATTAATTTGTGAAATTATTTGTGTTAAAGTAATGTTCATCATGTTTAGAATCTTATATATTGAGTTAAATTTCAGAAATTTAAGTATTTATGTAAATTAATTTTTTTAAATTTTTTTATTTTATAAACATTAATTTGTTAAATTATTTTTATTAAATTAAATTTGTGCGTAAATTATACGCTTTTTACATTACATAAACTTCTGATTATAATAAACATTTTAGTTGTGCACTATAGTGTGTGCTTCACATGTTGGATATATTTTTTGTATTTTCAAATTATTATCTTAATTTTAATGAATTATAATATTTTTATTAGTTATTTATGCTATTTTTTATTGTTTATCTTTGAAGTTAATAATGTTAAAGTGAATGTTTATAAATTTGTCAAATTCCCATGTCTATAATGTTAAATTAATGTTCATCATGTTTAGAATCTTATATATTGAGTTAGTTTTCATGAATTTATGTATTTATATAAATTAATTATGTTCATTTATTTTATTTTATAAACATTAATTAGTTAAATTATTGTCCTAAGTAATTAATATATTTTGTTTGAGTAATTACTTTGTGAAATTATTTGTGTTAGCTAATTATTATAAATCTAGCAGCGCTTGATGTGTACTTTAATCGAAGCTTATTGACACTTGATATATGCAATTTCGTTCGAAACCCGATTAATATAATAAACATTTTAGTTTGAGTACTTGATGCATGCGCTCGTTATAAGTTCCAGTGTATGCATCATATAAGGCTTCATTCGGTCACCAAAAACAAAGCGAAACAACGGAGACATATGTTATACTGCGCTTCGTGTTAATTTTAATTACATGTTGATACTTATTTCGTTCGAGGCGAGTGGAAGAAGTTTGACTTTACCGTCAAACCTTGAAATAGAGTTGGCCCAATAATTACCACGAAAGACTTAAATTCATTAAATTTCATGAAGAAATTTTAGGATAATGTTGGGTGATTTTTAACTTTTG
Source organism: Lithospermum erythrorhizon (assembly GCA_019722365.1). Classification (NCBI taxonomy): domain Eukaryota; kingdom Viridiplantae; phylum Streptophyta; class Magnoliopsida; order Boraginales; family Boraginaceae; genus Lithospermum; species Lithospermum erythrorhizon. The sequence continues at coordinate 5,091 of JADFUC010002101.1, forward strand.
AATATGAATGTAAAATAATTTATTAGGAAACATATTTATCACCACTCTAAATTCCATAATTGTAGGATAAAGTTAGTTGTTAACATGTATATTTACTTTTATTAATATGTGTTCTTGGGGTATAAGGTAAAAAAAACCCATAACATAATTGAGGTAATTAATATGTGCTCTTGGGGTACAAGTTAAAAAAGAATACCGTGTGCTAGATTGCGTTAAAAAAGAAAAAAAAATAATAATAATTATATTCATATATTTGTAACCAATGTCACAATTGAGGTAATTTTTTTGATACTCTATAACCTACATATGTTATAATTTGGTATTCGTATTGATACACAACAGTAGTTGAGCGCGTCACGATCCGTAGCTATAAAAAGAAACAAAACTTGCGTCATTATTTAGAAATTAGAATCTTTTGGAAATAAATAATTTTTCATAATAAAAATTTAAATGATACTTGCAATTAAAGAGTAAAAAATAATGTATAACTACAATATGTATTATATATGGGTACATGGTTCGATCTCCCTGGTAGAGTTGTTTCCTCGTTTGTTGTTTGTAGACTTTGTCTTTATATGTTAAATCTCTGTGAGTGTGTGACGATTTAAATGCTTGTGATAACTTCGTATCCGTCTACGATGCAACTTGACAATAGACAAACGGATATACCACTAATTGAGATATGACAAAGAGAAAGAAAATAATGTGGAAATAAAAACATAAGGATTTTACCTTGGTTGCCGCCGATGTGAAGGAATGCGTACAGCATAGCTGTAATAGTAATAATATCATGAAGATTGTTACGGAGGACTCAGAGCCTCATGACCTCTCAGTGGATGTGTTCTCACGGAAAACTACAGAGCCTTGAAATCTGCTTATATATCTTTCTCTTGAATGGCGAAACTGCTTACATGGCCGCCATCAGAATTATAATAAACTCTCATAATTGCTTGCAGAATAAGAATAAGCTAACCGCATTAGCACTTATAAGGTTGATTTCCAACTTACGCCATTGGGGTCTTTGGTGTTTCCACACACACAACGATGTTTTGCCTTTTTAAAGACTCTTAACCGCCGTATATATGAAGCGAAGAGATATAACTTGAAGGCCCAAGTTATTAGGTAGGTACTCGGAATGTCAGCATACTCAAATAAGGTCATCTCGAGACCAGCGTCGGCCTTTGGTCGGGTTGACATGTCGATCTTCCCTCCCGAAACTTATGCGCCCCAGAAACATCTCCCCGGTGGGACACAAGGTGGGGAATCACCCCCTGATCTTCTCTATAATTGCCAACTAAATTTGGCTTCATCAACTCCAACACTATATGCATTGCCATCCATACTACCATTTCAACATAATTTTAATGAAAATACAAAAGAAGTTGCCACTAATAACTTATAACAAATTATACGAAAAGAGTGTCGAGATGTTACACGAAAAGAGTGCCACTCTAATGTCCAATCAAGTTAACCGTCTTGAAGACATCGAGTAAATTGTAACTATCGACAAAAACAAAATAATTGTGAAAAGAAAATGAAACCGGAAAATTGTACCCTCATTATGTAAGATGAGTTAATACCTCATCGTAAGAGTCTTAGGATAGGCATAAGCAGTTCTAACCAACCAACAACCTTCAAAATATGATACAATAGATAAATTCATATAGCCAAAATGACAAATAACTAAAATTGTAGTTACGATTCCTACATTCTTAGGTAGATAATGCTACATATGCACAAACCTCTATCTCGGAAAATTTCTGAAAAATTCAAAACATATACATTAATTAGTAAAGGTAATGACGAATTGCGAGCATGAGAAACATTTCTACAACATAAGAGAAATGTGACAGTTATTCCAAATTTACTTTGGATGATTATCTAAGACGGATGGAGTAGCAGTCTTCTAAAGAAATGTAATTTTTTTCATGAGATTGTTCTTGATTGTGAATATAAATGCCAACTGCTCAAAATTTTATAGCTAGTAATTACGATTATCCACATCAAAATAAAATAAACTACTCCCTTAGAGCATGTGCATCATCAAAATAATAATTAAATCATATTATCATTTGTTTTTTTATCCAAGATGTATGAGGGTCTGTTTGAATCAGGTCAATCCGAACCTGAAATTTGCCCAACTAGAAAGGCATCTAAACCAAAGAATCCAAACTCAATATTGTGAAGTGCGTGGAATCTGCAATTTTTTATTCTTCTGTTTTAAGAGTGTGGTACGTGAGTGTTGGCCAGAATATCGGGGACTTCCGCCGGGGACTTGATTGGGACTTCCGCTAAGTCCCGATGGAAACAAGCAACTTCATGAAGAGATCGGGACTTGGATCGTGACTTGGCCAAATCCCGGCCGCTTCTTACGAGGCGGTTTGAGCGCCATAAATCACCTCGCGAGTTTTTGAGTCTTTAATCGCAAAATCCCAATTGTATAGGTTATAGAATGAGAATTACAGTTCTTGAATAGGCGAATCTTTGTTATTATTTACGAATAGTGTAGGATGAGTTGTATTCGTTGGGTTTCTACGTTCATCGAATATTGTCTTCTGTGAAGTGCAGAAAGTATAGTGCAGGTTATTCTATAAATCGAGGCGTAGTTAGGCTACGTCAAGAGCTGGTTTTGAAAGCTTAAGTATGTAATTTCTTCCTTTCAGGTATAGTGAAATACGTTTTGTGGGCTACTGTAGGTGGATTAGTCTGCTTAGCGTTGTTGGAATCTGACGTAAAATGTCAGACTCTTTATTTATAATTACTACTTAATTTCTTATCTTAGATCGTATGTTTGTGCAAATTTGTACATTTTTAACCGAAATGGTATTAGAGGCTTTGGATTCGGATACTGCGAAGATGGGTGGTGAAATTATGAAAATTCAGAAGTTGCTTTGGGAGGAAATAGTTTTAGTCTCTACGGAAAATGAGAGCAAAAGGTGATCTTGGGTTCTGTGTTACACGATAACATAGGCTAGTCTAGAGGAGAAGGCCGCAGTACCGACATTGATTCTCGCTTTGAATGATGAGGTTATCATAGAGGTTACGGATGCGGATACTACTGCCGGGTTGTGGCTCAAGCTTGAGAATCTCTATATGACGAAGAGTTTGACCAATAAGTTGTTGTTGAAGAGACGTCTGTTTGGGGTAAGAATGTAGGAAGGTACATCTCTTAAGAACCACTTAGATCGTCTTAATAATACATTACTTGATTTCCGTAATATAGATAGCTTCCTTGATATTATTAGCCTCGGCAATAATAAGTATACTACTTGATTTCCATAATATAGATAAGCGCCTTGATATTATTAGCTAGATTCACTGTGTCGCCCTTAGGGACTTTTAGAGAGTCATGATAAATGGTAAAGATTAGATTATCTGCGGAAGAAGTTAGGTCAGGTCGTTCATAACGGGGAAATGTGTATTAATTGTAGTGGTGGTTCTACGTCTAGTTTGGGTCCCTCGTGATGCGCTAGTTCTTGCTTATTTAATTCGAGGGGTTGTGATACTCACAGTAAGAAGTTCTCCTAGAAGGCCGAGGGGAGGGTCAGGGACGGTGATAGGAATGCGGTGGTGTGAGGAGTTGGGACATTGAAAATAGATTATCCCTAAAGGGGATGTGGAGAGAAATGCCTCGAGTAATCTTGTCTCCATTGCGGTGATATATTTCCAGAGGACATAGACTTACACCAATGTGGGGGTTCTGGATTCCGAAGCATCATATCATATGTGTCCTAGGAAGCAGTGGTTATCAACGTATAAGCAGTTGGATGGTGGCATAGTTTCGATGGCCAATGATTACGTCTCTGGCCAGCGGTTAGGATTATTCGGCTAGAATGGGCAGCGTGGCGATAGATTCTATACATCGAACAAGGTTAGGCAACATGCCTCGCGTGACTACAAATTTGTTATCTTTGATGCACATTAGACGAAGGGTTCTGTTTCTTAGGAGAAGGTGGAGGGTTGATTGTCTACAAGGGTTCGAATGTGATTCTGAAAGGTGTGAAACGTGGAACTTTATATGTTTTAAAAGGTATGAATTTTATGGATCAGATTGTTGTGGTGTTGGGAAGCGGGTGGAGGCGAAGCTAATTGTAAGGAGTCAATAGTGGCCCGAGCAAACTTAAAGCCGTTACTGTTTCTTTCTCCCGAGCATCACAGGCGTTACACATATTTCAGCCTATAATGCACCATGGCTATCACATAGCTAACTGCAATATAACAAAGTGAAGCATCCCCGGCCGGTAGTCGAAACATCCATACACAATACATCCACAAAATACTTAAGATAACATCCTCTCAACAAACATAATACTCAGAAGCCGAGGCAATATCGCCTCAGTTACAATTCCAAATCTTTAACGTATAAATCTGACTACACATTGTTCTAAAGTCACAAAGTCTACAAATAACACAACTTCAATAAATAAAAAAGTAAATAATAGACAGCTTGAACTAAAACCAACAGCAATCTGTCCAATCAGCGTAGGTACTACCGCATCGATCCTAATCTGTGGAAGGTGAGTGAGGGGGGTGAGCTATCAACAGCCCAGTAAGTAATCATAACCTATCTAGATGGTAAAACAGTCACACACATACATATACAATACTTTCAAATTATTTATATTATTCATATATAATATACAAAGTTAAATCAATACGTAGTGTAATCAAACCATTTGAAAATATTTGTGCCCAAAGAGTTTTGTAAAGCTCACAAACAGTATCATGAAAATATATATTTAAAACCATGTTTAAGTTATGTAGAAACCTCCAAAAACCTATTTCCTTTATTCAAACATAACTTGTCTATCTCGAGATATTCCACTAGAATGAGGCACTAATCACACTTTTCGGTGATCGCTACTTTTGTGAGACTTGAATAACACCTCACAGGTATCCTCGATATCCCGTGACAATGGAACTTCATGATAGTCAGCCAAATCACATTTAAATAATCTCCACAAAATATAATTTAAGCATCAGCGTCCATTGTGCCCATGTAGTATATAAACCGTTCAAAAATCTCGCGTCGATGTGCTTTCGTAATGAATTCAAGGCCAAATCGCCCCGAATCACATTTAAATAATCTCCACAAAATATAATTTAAAACATCGCATCCATGTGCCCATATCAAGTATATAAACCTGTTCAAAATCTCGCATCAATGTGCCCATATCAAGTATATAAAACAATCTAAGCATTGGATCAATGTGCCCATATCAGATGCACAATTCCATATATTGTATCAAAGTGCCCATTTGATAAATCGTTTTCATGATTGACCAATTTAGAATACATACATACTAGTACTAGTCAAAAGAATATTTCATAACTGAAAGTACATTTTCCAGAAGTATCATTTCTTTCCAAAATGGGTTTGAGAACATGATTTATAAAATATATATTTTTTAAGTATCAAAATAACTAAGATAGTGCAACCAGTACATTGGAAATAATATACATAACGATTCAAAACTTTAATAAAAAATTATATTATTTAAGATCTATTAGGTGATTATCTTTTATGAACTAAATTATGATGTAAAAACTTATAGAGATGGCGGCGGAAGCCTATCAGCAAATCGATTCTTGGCTCGATTGTAGTCGTCAGTTAGTCAGCACTTGAGGAGAGGTTGAATCTCGCACTTACGTTTGCTAGAACAATAATTAGATGATGAGCAATCCAAATCTTGACTTTGTTCGAGATGATGGTCGGCCATTCTAAAGAGGTGGAGAATTTGAATTTTGGTTTAGGTTTTGCTTTTGATATGTCTCGTAGAAACCTAAAGTATGCTTATATAGTGGTCCTCGAAAATAACCTAAAAGCCCAACGGGCCATTTAATGACTAGAGCTCGTTTAATTTAATTAAACCATTAAGTAAATGAAACACTAACAAGTTGTATTAGTAAGTAGCAGTTACTAACGAGCTCAACTAACTGAATTAATTTAATTGACTAATTAATTAATTCGAGGGGTTATCAATTTATATTTTACATTATACGATGTAAAATTTACGATTAATATTAGTTGATTACAATCAATGCCAATTTAACAGCGTTGTTTAATTTCATTCATGAAATATAATTCAACATCCTTTGTATGTATGTGACCTTCTAGGCTCGAGATAATAGCACCTTATAATAATATAATTGACAATAATTATTATAATGATTATGCATGGTTAGCTTCTCTGGCATAACCTACATTATTATCGTGAGAATCACAACGAATACGTACAACTTACTATGATTAAATGTTCCGTTTGTGTAATGACATTCACTAAACTAGTAAATAAATTGTTACAACAATTGTCGCCCAATGGCGTAATAAATGAAACCAACCAACTATTGATTTCCAACCTGCTACGCCTCAAATAACAAATCTTCTTCGTCCAGAATCTCCTAATCGGAGTCTCGATCAGTCTCTCGAGATCTAAAAGAATATATGACATTCGTAAGTGACCGATTTCATATGAAGCCTACCAATACCTTTAAATTCTTAAGTAGGCCTTAACCGCTTTCATTATCAAGCGTGCATTTATCTTATACTATAACCCAGCGACTTCGAAACCGCATCATATATACTTAAATCCAAAATTTTATACTTTCAAGACAACTCAAAATAAATAATAACCAACAATAGATCTAACCTTTTAAACTCCGATTATTTAAGTCTATAATTAGAAACCATATAATTAGTAATGAATACTATACTCATAAAATTCACCCAGCAATTTAGCTAACTGGCAATGACTTAAAATTTAAACCACGAAAATAGTAATCGGTCAAACTAAAATTAGCAACACACAGCTCTTCGATTATGAGGGGGATTGACCCAAGTCTTGTGTAGACCTGTGAGATTTGCGTATAGGATAAGGAAATAGGATAGCATTTGTTGTGGTTGGGGTAGTGAATGCGTCTGCGGAGTGTTGCGGGAAGCGGTTGATTTGCTTGGAGTGCATTCTTTGTTGGGGTTCTGAGGGGGAAAGGAATCGGGGAAATGGTTTGGTTTAAGGATCTGGCGAGGGGGATTTTGGGTAGTTTATATTATTTTTTTTTCCTAAAGTACACTTTTTACTGAACTTTCAAAAGTCATATTTTGACTCTCAAATTTCATATTCTATTCTAAGGGTCTTAATTCTTTTCCATTATAATAAACTAGCCCAAGAGTAATATAATCTCAACTAAAATCATGTCAATACCTAAAATTTCCAAATCATTTTAATTAACCACTACAAATATCCAGATTACATTATTCCCTCCTTTTTAGAATTTCATCCTTGAAATTCCACCTCACCTATAGCTAAAGTTCAATGTCGATTTTGCTTCCACTTAACCGCTCTGATTCAACTTAAGTTCATTTAAAATCCAAGTCACTTATGCAGAAGAACCTAGAGTTTATGTAATTCGATATCGGTTCAATAATTTTAACCTTATAGTGATAAGAAGTGAAACAATGTCTCATGTGTCAGGTCACATGCTTAAACTCCAAAGATACGTTAATGTTTTCTTTATTTCCCAATGACTAATACTTTAACTTCAAAATCCCTCTGACACAAATCTAAAGCCACTCAAAGTTATTAAATCCATTTGAAGTTCAAACTTCCTAAAAAACGAGTTCCCCAACTTGAAAATTTAGATCCTTGAAATTTAACTTTTTCGACTCTCATTAATTTATCTGTTTTATCCTTATCCCTTTAAGTAAGCCTCTGTAATTCAGTAATATCATAACCCAAATATCATATATGCAACAAAACCTCAGTAACAATATTCCTTTAGACCCAACAAGAAATTCGCTTAGTTAATTTCAAGTTTCAAAACTTTCAAAATACAAGAGTCACAAGTGATCAAGCCAAAATATCCATAAAAATGCCTTCATTGAGAAGTATATAGTCTTTATCACATATTGAACAACTCCAAGAGAACAATAATACTTATACCATTATTATTCCAAGCAATTAGTGTTAACCATTCAATGTCCTTCAAACCAATTTATCCCCTTGATAAGTAGATCAATTGATTACAACAAATGTCTTTCATAAAATTCATCCTCCAACTTAAAAAAAACTAAGGTACTTGATTACCACCATATAACATGCACAAGAAGAAAAAAACTCCACAAAACAATATTGGTCTTCCATTATATCCATTTTCACAAACTTAATCAAGCAAGTTGTCGGGCCTTAAGACTGGACAAACTATACCTCAAAATATATCAGACGTTGCACTTCCATAAGTAAACTATTAACTAATCAAACCCAAAAATCAGTCATATGTATTAGCTTATTTATTCATACAAGCAACTTCTGATATATATCTAAGAAAATTAAGTATCAAAATCCAAATTTCCCACGATTTTGTTAACCTCAAGTTTCAACACTTCAAACATCTAGACAAACACTTCAATCATGTACTTTTGTTAATCACAAATCTCTGATTGTCACAAGACTAGTATCATCAGCTAACTCACTACCAAAAATCCAAAATATAATATAATTCAAGATATTATCCATCTAAGCGAATGTCACCATATTAAATAAACCATTATCCCTATACATTCGAAATAAAGACTAACTCGATAACTCAATTAAATCTTATCGACCTTAAACCAATTCCTTATCTCTTAGAAATGCAAATATAACCTACCATTTTGGTTCAACCTCGAATGCCGCAGCTTTCTTAACTTTTGTCGGCGTTTAAAAATATGCCCATCTGACATTCTAATCTATCGATGTCACGAATATGCAACTCTAACAAAATAAATTGTCCCTAAAGAATTAAATTCAATTCTATACGAATATAACACAAGAAACTCTTTCTCGTAGCATGTTCAATGCATTCTGATTACTATCTCAATAATTCATAATTTAACGAAAAATTACCCGAACACTAAAGATTCACGACTTGAGACTTCCGCGCCTTAACATTCTAAAATTCCAAAGTTATTTTCGAAACAAGACATCTAATAATAATTATCATATCATTGATCACCACAACTCGAAGCTCCATTATCCTTAACGATCAATGCATTTTCTTAGCTCCATACTAAGCCTTTAGATTCCTGCATGAAGTATACATAGTTACGTATGCCCCTGGAAATCACCATATTACTTCGCGTCAAGAGAACTTATAATCGCCCTTTCTGGCTTATATGATATCCCCGATTATTCTAACTTCATTAAAGGGTAATAAACTCATCACAAATAATACTTGAAGTCGATGGCTTAAAATCAATAAAATTCTTCAACTTCTAGTGATCGCGTCGATAAGTTAATCATTTGTCAGGCTTAGATGCGATTGTTGCCCGAGAACAACGGTGCTTTTCACATTGGAAAGCATTATGCCGCTAAACAAATGTCAAATCAAATAGTCTTATTCAGTAGACCACAACATTTATAGAGCTATCATCTCATAATCAAAACTTAAGCTCAAGTCATTGTTGAACAAAATCAAGACATTGTTGAACAAAATCCTAAAAGAAAATTCTTAACCTTAGATTCATCATAATAACCCAATAATCCATAACCTACGTTATATTATAACCCATTCCAAAATAATAATTTTCTTTAATCCACCAGTCTTACATGTAACATTCAATCATGAGAAGTCATAACCTAAACTACGATACCATTAAATGTATGACCGAACCTAAAAGCCGTTACGCGCCGCGTACTCCCCAAAGAGCATGCGAGTGCACTACACAACATATTCGACCTATAATGCAAAAAGCGTACATATCTGCTCAATATAACAAAGTAGAGCATCCAACCGGTGGTGAGACATCCATACAAAATACATCCACGAAATACTTAAGATATCTCAACAAACATAATACTCAAAAGCTGAGGGAACATCCTTTTAGTTACAACTCTACATCTTTAGTGTATAACTCTGAATACACAATTGTTCTAAAGTCACAAAGTCTATAAATAACACAAGCACCAGCCAAGCAAAAAGTAAGTAGCGGACAACTCGAACTAAAACCAGTAATGATCTCGATCAATCGGCTGACCGGCGCTCTGCATCCGTTCTAATCTAGAAGGTGAGTAGAGGGGTGAAATTGCAACAGTAACTGATAAGTAATCATAACTTGTCCCCAGATGGTCAAGTAATTAGTACACGTACATACAATACTTTAAAATTATTTATAATATACATATATAATATATACAAGTTAAATCAACTTAAGTAGATTAATAATCGAACCATTTGAAAACATTTGTGCCCAAAGAGTTTTTCCAAACTTCATATACGGTATCATTAAAACATATAGTTAAAACCATGTTTAAGTTATGTAGAAACCTCCAAACTTATTTCACTTTTGTTCAAATATAAGCTTTGCACATCTCGGGGTGCAATTTATGAATATAAGGCAGATGCGGAGTGGCGTGGTAGGATTTCCTCGCACTTGGCGACAACTAGAACTCCGCTCCACTAGAATGAGCGGTAATCACGCTTTTTCCCGGTGATCGCGGCTGCGTGATGTGAAGTTACGGAACAACACCTCTAGTATCCACTTGATATATATCGTGAGAATGGTTACCGTAATGGTGAGCTAAGTCGCATTTAAATAGCCATCCTGACTCAACCCGGCTACCATATACTTAAATCAAAATTTGATACTTTGAACCTTTCCAAAATAAATAATAACGAACAATAGATCTAACCTATTAAACTCCAATTATTTAAGCCTATAATTAGTAACGAATACTATACTCATAAAATTCACCCAATTTAACTAATCTAGCCAGCAAGCTTAAGACTAAACCATGAAAATAGTAATCGATTTAAAACTAAAATTAAAGCTTACCCTAGCTGTTCGATTAACAAGGGAAAGTTGACCCAAATCTTCAATAATAAACAACGAATTGTTGCGTGCTATAGGAGAAAGGGAAATAGGATAACATTTGTTGTGGTTGGGAATTAATTAGTGCTTGTGAAATAGTGCGAGTGATTTGGTTGGTTGGGGAGTACGAATCTTGGGGTTTAGGGGGGGAAAGGGAATCGGGGGGAAATGGTTTGGTTTAGGGATACGACATGGGGGCTTTGGGTTTTTAGTAGTTTAGGTTTGTTTTTTTTTCGAAAATTTCACTTTTACCCCCAAACTTTCAAAAGTCATATTTTTACCATCAAACTTCATATTCTATTCTTAAGGGCCTAAAGTGCTCCATTGCCAATGAGCATAGCCCATGAGTAATAATCTCGACTAAAATTAATAGCCGATACCTAAAATTTCCAAAACCCGGTTTAATTAACTCACAAATATCAGGATATTACAAGTAGTGGTAGATGGAAGACAACTTTCGATTGCTTTTGTTGATACTCGGTAAACGAGGGTTTATGTGAACATCGCTTAAGTAAACTCAAGGATGTCTGAGAGATACACCGATGCAGGTACATACAGAGAGCACGGCTTGATAGGGATGAGTTAGGTAAATGCTTTCCGAGGTTAATAGAGGAACTCGATTCTCGTATATCGTGTTCTTGGTATGGAACTATTTGATAGCGGGCTTCTGATACCTTGAATAAAATTATTTTTTACCTAAGTACAAAAGGATAGAAATGACAATTGAATTTTGATGAAGTCAAATAATAGTATCATATTTTTTTTATATATAGTACTCGTAATCATACAATAACGTTGTTGTGGTAATTATATTGAAATCTCGTCATTGATGTAATTACTATTTTTAAATTATATTGATACTCCGCAATCCACTAATTATTGTTATAAAATTGATAATTATATTGATATCGCGTAACCCATTTAGTGTATAATTGAAATAAATTATATTTGGCGCTATGGCCAGCTAACATTATAAGTAATATTGTCTAAATATAACATAACAAAGTACAATACAAAATACATGATTCTATACAAATTTAAAATAGATTTGTCTTGTTTACCGCGTCGAAAGCAAAAACGTGTTGATACCTCATGAAACTATTTATTGTCAAAATAATTATAACGGCAGCCAGACTCGCTTGAAAAATTAGTGTTCACTTACATTGTAAGTGGGAATCATACATGACATATCATAACCCAATATGATAATTCTAAATGGAAGAAATTTGAACCTCAGCATGATCGTTTCAAGGGTTTATGTTCGCCAGAATAATAAATATAATTCATATAACCAACTAAAAAATGTCAAAGATAGGTACTTTAATATATAATTGACTGAAATCTAATAAACAAAAAAAATCATGGAACAAAAAGAAGAGGGAACGAAGCATACAATAAAAGGATTAACTTCTTGATCTTACGTCAAAGTGTTGATGTCGAGAAACTAATTTAGCCATTTTGGGACAACCGAGCCAGATCTTGACATTGTGAATGGGAAATATTTTTTTGGAATTAGATATTGGCATTGATTTCATATGAAAGAATGGGGGATTAGTTCATTACCATATCAGTTAACTAATGGGTGATTTGACAAAAATTCCCAACCTAAATAGGGGGCTCACAAAAAACTTAAAAATTTCCCCATTAGCGAGTTGAAGCAGCGTCACCGATGCGTGTACAAAAATAAAACTTGCATCATCATTTATAAATTAGAATCTTTTGGAAATAAATAGTTTGGTATCGCTAGTTTTGTTTCTATTTAGTTCCAAACCTAAATAGGGAAGAGAGTGCGTGACTTGCATTTAAATGTGAGTGGGATAGAAAGTAGGCATATTTTGATATACACTAGTTTTATTTCTATTGCAGTTAGCACCACACGGGGTTGATGTTGTTAGCAGTGGAATATCGATGGACCAGTTAGAGGATTACGGCAGGGGTGGTCCAACGATATTTGGACTTGCCAACTGAGTTGTTCTAGTAATTTCCATGTGATAGGACAATATATGGGGTGGTGGTGCTGACTAACATTGTCACATATCTTATGGGTGTCATTTGGACACATCTGTCATATCCCAATCATCGCATCTAATTATTTTAGGGTACATTTGATTCACTATAAGACACGTCTAGTCGCGGGTACATTTGGTGCCTTAACTTGGAGAGTTATGATTTTTACGTTATAGGAGGATTCAAGTCGAGGTGGAGATTTGTTGAGAAGTGCCTTGAACTACACAATTTTGGCCGTGTTCGAGATCGAAACTTGGGTTGGGACTTGGCAAGTTCTGCTCGAAGTCCCAGGTAATGGTCTGTGTGTTGTCGAAGAGATCGAATTTGTCCGGGACTTCCGTGAAGTCCCCAGTGAAAAAACGACTTTATGAAGAAGAGATCGGGACTTAGGTCGAGGACTTGGATGCGGATGTGGCGAGTCCTACCAATTTTTTCTAAGGCGGTTTGAGCCTATAAATAAGCTACTAGTTTTGAGTCTTTAATCTTAAAATACATTTTGTGTAAGCTATAAAATAGAGAATTACGATTCTTGAATAGCTTAGATCTTATTATTCTTTCCTTCTGAATGGTATAGGCTGAGTTGTATTCGTTTGAATTTCTCTGTTCATCTGAATATTATGCTACACAAGTTTGAAAGTATAGTATAGGTTATTTTATATGTGAGCGTAGTTTGCTCGTCGAGAGAGCCAATTTTAGCTTCCAGTACGTAATATGTTTCGCCATTATAGTGAAAATTTACTTGGCTACGCAGTGGTGTCACAATATATCGTTCGGGATACCACGTAAAATATCTGTCTCTTTATTTTTAGTAGTTTACTTAATTCGTTGTCCTAGATTCGCATCTATTTGTACAAATTCTCTTCCGTTATAACACTCAATTTTATGGAAACCAGATTTAAATCAATAAAACAGTAGTATATATTAGTAGTTTTCTAAAAGAAACTATGAAAGTGGAACATTAGAGTATATTTGTGATTTAACTTAGTAGTATATTAGTAGTTTTTCTAAAAGAAACTAAGAAAGTGGAACATTGAGTATATTTGTGATTTAAATAAAACTACTAAAAGTGGTTTATTATTAATAATTATTTTTTGTGTAACATTTTTCTTCTTTTCATACATTTTAGCACTAGTAAAAATTTAAGCAAATAAGGCATTGAATGTTATCCTTCTCCTATCGTATATGACTTTAAAAGACTGGACAATGAATGGATTCATTGTCGTTTAAAGTTGGTTCTTTAAAAACCCCGGCGCTATCATTTTTTTGGTCTACATCTAACTGTTAGTAGATTCTAGTCAAAATACAATAATAGGTATCCTGTCCTTTTAAGTAAATTTTTTATTTTCAAATGTAAGTAAGTGCTTGTCGTTACACACTTGGCTTATACTTACGTTTTTGTCTTTCTGCCACTTTATATTCATATGCATTTATGTCATTTCCGGTCCTTTATAACTCACATCCAATTTGTCATTTCTCGTTCTTTTCTGAATTTATGCTGTGTGAGTGGATTTCTCGTCCTTTATATTCCTCTGAGTTATATTCGTTTCAATCTTTTATTACTCGTATCAATTTATGCATTCGGGTACTTTTTTATACGCTCTTTTAGAGTGGTCGTACACGTCGTATAGGTTGAATAGCAACCAAAAAAAATCCAGCCCAGTAGCTTTTCAGCCAGATTCGGAAGGAGAACAAACCCTATCAAAATAGAAACAAGACCTACACAAACTACATTGCACATTAATTAATACCTATTCTTTGCAGTAAACAACGATTCATGTGATAGCTAAGATAGACATCGATATCTCTCCCGGAGGCTGCTCCAGTCACAGCGATATTAAGCGTAAACAACGTATAAATACGAAACCGAGGCCGAGTTGTACGCAAATCATCGCGACGGCAAAGAGTATTATCCTCAATACACCACTAATAGTCTAAAACCCATTTCTCTGTAACCCAATATGTATGTTTAAATTGTTGCTCATTCGCAAAATCATGATATGATGAATCAAAATCTTTCCGAGGCCCAGCGCCTCAATCCACTTGGATGATTCGTCCATACCGGTGGCTTTCGAGTACAAGAATGACAAAATTATATCGTTTGCCTGCTTTTGTGACATATCTGACCTTTGTAACTTACGTGGTAAGAGGGGAGGTATCGATATCTTCCTCGAGGGATGAGTTTGTATTGTCTGGTTTTCTTAGTTGATACGTCTCACTCATGCTACGCTGTAAACATTCATCCTCTTTATAGAACAACATACAATTATTGACACAAGCATGAATTTTTTGTTATGACAAGAATAATGGACCCAGCATTTTCTTTGCCACATAAAAATCAATGGGTATGGTAGCTCCGCCGTTGGTGTTACCGCGGATTCTGAAGCCGCGTGATAAATATTTAGGCTTTGTAAGATATCGTGATTCGACTTTAAGATTCAACATTGACTAGTCATTGAGCGTTTTGTGAATTGAGAACAACTTGACATCTGATGGCTTCGTTACATAGATTCTAACAATTTTGTAATATGATATTGGTATTGGTTCGGATCTTCATGACATTTGTGTATCCTTTCATACGTCTCAACATGGTCAATTCCGACCCTTTATGAATCCAGCTTGCCGCCCATATTAATATACTCATTCGTGAAATGCGTATCAGCTTTCAGCTAATATATTGACCCTAGATTGTTCAACATCTTTTGCTTGTGAAAGTCTCCCCGTGATACTCCTGTTGGTGTTTTACATTCATATTATAAGTTCTAAACTTAATAGATACAAATCCCAGAATGCTACGAATTGTACAAAAATAATAAATAAAATTGGCTACAAGTGTGTACCTTTTGAATTATCAAATCGCAAGTTTTGGCGTGGAATTAGGCTTTTCGCAATACCTAAAATAGAGTATGTCGAGAACTCCAAATGCGATAAATTGTCGAACAACTGTGGCGTCTACTAGAACGATGAAAGTATAAAATAGGAACAAAAGATGGAAGAAAAATCTTGTTTCTTCCTTTTGGGATTACCGGCCAAGGAGGTTTCGAGGGGGTTTCATGAACAAAAGTATGAGCAAAAAGCATTAGTTGTAATTGTGTTTAATTATCCCTCTTAAATAGGGAAACACATGAGGGTTTTAAGGAACCAAATCCTACTCAAACTCTAACTCTCATCTATCATCCCAAAACCGACCCACACTCGGTCATAGTGAGCCGAGCTTGAGTCCATGAGGCTCAATTTTCTATCCCAAATGTTTCCTTCAATTTACACTTTAAAATCTGGAAGCTTATAATACATTTTATGAAGTAGTTCGGTTTATCGTATGTGTGTGACCTCTTAGGACGAATTGACAAGAGTAATATATTAAATAATATTAACCGAATATTATATTTAATATAGATTCTGACGGACTCACAATAAGCCGTCGTAACCCAATGTCGGCTGTAACTTTATTTCCTAAATACTAATTATTACAAACAAATAATATATATTGGACTTATATATATATGAATATAACTTGAATATTGAATTAAATCGGTTGTCTGATCTAAATTGTTCAACGGGCCTTTATGGTCTGGTTTCTCGTATTTCAGCCTTTCTCGAGCACCATGGGCGATTTATGATAATGCGATCCACTTCTATACTTTCGATTTCAGTCGAGCTATAGTAAAATGTCACAAACTCGCACATTTCCTTGGTAATGGATGAGTTAATGTGATATCCATTTCATAGTTGATGGTGGCCACGAATCATCGCCAACTACTCCCCGAAGATTATAGAAATCTCTGGAATTTATCGATTTGTATAGATCCCTGTGGACATAGGTTCCCATTTATACCTTTGTAGTATGCGATCTCGTGCCGTTATAATCCCTCGTATTCTGAGAGGACATTTGACATGGTCAAAAGCACATTTTCTCTAGTATACATGAAACCACCGTTACTTGTTCCCCAGAATCATTTATTCAACATAAGCTACATGACAATGCTTCTTGGGATCTGAGATAATTTATCTTCCAGTTCTCACTGATCGTTCATTGTCCAATATTAGGTTTGAAATTATTTCAAAAACCGTAAACATGTGATTGATTGGAAGTATCGCCTCACTTTTGATCAGCGTCAGCGCAATGGCCTTATCTTGAGTCGTTTGGTGTTTGATTACGTTCAATGAACACTATTTGGGAACTTTACTGTCTGGTTGTTTTTTCATGGCTTATTAGAGGTTTTCTTGTTTGGATCATGTCCAAAGCCTACTCGAATAACATTGAATTGCGGTGGAATCAGCCAGTTGTTATAAGTAGCGATATGTGTATATTTTACATGACACAAATCATTATTCCACGATAATGATGTGGGGATGAATCTTGGCTTCGGATTCAACATATTTTCATTTAATGATTATGTATGACGTTAAGGCGCGATATTTTAAGCTCGCTAAATCTTTCGCCCAGCGAGCGACAACGGAAAAATCATTACTTAACTGCAGGATACACCGTACGCTTGTGGTTGATTAGGCTAGCGTATCCGTATCAACATCGTTCACTTGTTCTTAACATATGCACACTTGCACTTCTACAATTTCAACTATTTAGGAGAAGTGTCATTATCACGAATACATGTTAGGTTTCATTGGACTCTTGATTCTATAGTTTCGATATGCCATTAGAGATAACCATTTTTGACGGGCCTTTAATTCAGCTTTTTGCCAATTTCTCAGTTGTGATTGTATTCGATTTCACAATGCAATAGTTATTTATTGTGACCATACTTGTTTCTTGAACAAGTCGTTCACAACTTTATTTATCAAAACTTTATTTATCAATACATGTTAATTCAATTGGGATCGGCCGATTGTCCTCGGTTGAAATTATTTCTTGGTAAACATCGTAGCGACCCGACCAGTGTCCGCGAGTTAGGACCGTCGTCAACTTTGAACACCAGAGTCACCAATCGATGGATGACAACCTAAAAAGACTTGATTAATAATAATAATAATAATAATATACTTGATCCATCGGAGTGAACTAGTATCCTTGTTAAATACATCGTCAAACAAGTAATCGTACCGAAATTAAGATAGTACAACCAAAATACTCCAAAATAATTAATCTCATAAGTCTACTGTGACAACATTTATATCAACTCAAAATGTATATATACATAATGTGATAAAATCTGTAACCACGCCGACAAATGCTACAGATGAGGATTAGAAGGCTGCTTGAGGATATCCCCAGCACTTGAAGCATACTTTAAGATGATAATCAGCTCCTCGCCCTGAGTGATACCACCTGAGCGTCTCCTTTAACTACAAAAATTTTTGGGGGGTCCCCAAATAAAGGGGTGAGCTGAAAGCTCAATGAATATCCACATAACGAAACATAACTAATCACGCATATATGCGCGTATGAAATATATAGTCACAACTGATGTAATAGAATCCATCTACGAAATAATCAATAATACGCTAACATAATCATAGCGAATAATCCCTTGAATAAACTCTACGCCTGTATTGATAACATCCGATTATATCACACAAGCAACAATAACTACTACGGTCCCCATGAGAGTCTACCGCTTCTATAGGAGAGAAAAGAAAAGCAGCGTCACTGGTGCTTACTTTCCGTGAAAAGGAGAATGAAATAGTATTACTCGTTTCTTACACTCCGACCAAGCGAGATATAAAATGATTACCCGTTGTACACTCCGATAGCGATACTGCTCGACACGTAGGAAATTGCAGTAACGGACTAGGTTATTGATAATCCTGACAAATAATCCAATCATCATATCCACCCGACTCGAGGATATCCGCGACTCGTCATATAACGACACTTTCGACATCGCCAGTGATATCGGCGTATCACGTATACTCTTCGTTTAGTAAAACTATACAACTTACATATACACCGTATATGTGAAGGTTATGTCCGCATTGATATAAATACTCTTTCAAGTCACAATGACTATTCCCAACTTTTACTTCTCGAAGCAACTACTCGATATCCACACCTAAAGAACATATTAATAATAATTACTTTTACTTTAGTAACTTTAACTAACAACCTCAACTAGATTGGTGAACTTCTTATTGAGCATTATGAAATTTTATCATTTATAATATATTACTATACCCATTTAACATTTGTTTTATATCGAACTCCAAAGCTATATTAATTATATCAAAATCTAAATTGAATACTCTTATCCAAAATCGGAATTACATAATTACTTAAAAAGTAACCCATTATTACATATTTAGTTTATGTATATTATAAACAATCAATTTACTACATTCACTTCAACAAAATTTAATTAGATAACTTTGTCTCCTATAATCAACATACTTATGTTTGAACAAATCTTAAATTATTAAATATGAACTCTAATATCATTTATGGATGAGTTTAGCTAATTAAAATAACGACATGGTGCAACTAGTTATATAACCAATAAAATAAAATAGTTATACCTTTTCCTTCTTGAAACTTGTTAGAAACTTTAGGGGGTATGATTTAAGAGAGAATAAGCACGAATGAAAGAAAAAATTTTGGGGAAAAGGGGCGGAAGGATAACTCGGCCAAGAGGAGAGAGTGAAAAATTTGTGATAGGATGGAGGTTTTATTGGTAAATAAGGTTGCCTCGGCCTTGGAAGTAACTAAGCAAATACGAGTGTTCAGCAGCGTAAGTGTGATTTTTTTGCTTAATTCGGAGGAAAAATGAGTAGTGCCCAACTACACACACTTGTGTAGTTCGAGTTTATTTTAAGGAGAGCAATATTTAATTATTACTTGAATCAAAATTTTTGGGTTATTTCAAACACATAATCCTTTTCAGCACGCTCTTTTTTCCCGTTCAGATAACTTCCCAATGTAAGGAGGGAGGAAGTTATTTCATGGAAATATTATTCTTTTTAAGGTATTCATCTTAGATCACTTTTGAATGAATTATCATTATAAGCGTATTTTAACTTGTTGAAACTTATTTAAGCGTTCGTCATGAATTCCAAAAGATTTGAGCCATCCACTTGAGTCTTTGATAGAGAGGAACTTTGAGGCACGATCTCTTAGAGGTGAACTTTGTTGCTACTCATTCCTATTAGAATGTCGCATGCGTGCTGAATTTGCATGATGTGTAGCTCACTTACTAACTTATGCTTGCAGCCATACAGAATCTAATTTGTGTTCATGAATTCAAACTATTTGAGCGTTTTCATTCACTGTGTACTCATCATCCTATTGTGGCAGATCGAATGACCAGAAGTGTTTATGATAAATTGGAAATTTATCCAGTACAAAGTCACGCCTTTCGACAAAATCTTGTTTATCGGTCGAAATCACGTAAACATGGACATCTCCATTCGATTAATCACTCGTACTTCTAATGATCATTTTATTCATGACGGATATATATAAGCTGTTGTGGATCGAATGATCAAGCCTACATGATTAGTTTGAGAATTTTGTCCGGCCACAGTATCACCTTGACTTGGACAAATCCTGTTTATCAGCCAAGTGCTGTGAACATGGACATTTCCATTTTGTTAATCATTGGTGCTTCCAGCATCTTATTTATCCGTTGATAAATTTACTATCTCGGAATAAACATGTTGATATCCAAATCTGTGTTTGGTGTATTCAACCTGTCCTTGGATCTCATAATCATCATCTTTGTTGTTCATGGTTGAATCGTTAAAAGCATCACTTTTCGTAAAAATTACCATTATAATAACAACAAGTTCAGGTTCTTCTTATTATTTGTCGACCGGTTGACTTGGGTAAAAGTTCATAAGACCTTGAACCTGATTATCATGGAGTAATTCGATATCACATTTTCATGTGATGATCTAGATGTTGATTGGTTGAGTTATACATGTTTGTCAGTGTGTGTGAGCTAAGCGAGGTAAATGTATTGTTGGATCCATTTGGATGGTTACAAGTTCATCGATATATGTGTATTTCTTTAACAACTTTAAAGATTCTTGAATGTTTGAACAAAAAGTGCTATACATCATTTAAACTATTTAAATGCTCTTCGTATTTCTAGAATACGTTAGTAAATATATATAGTAAATATATATACATTTGTATTTTACTAATTTGTGTATTTTCCAATATAAGAGGAAACATTTTGTTGTTAGTTTATCACAAATCTTCATTTGTGATCCTAATCAAATATGTTGTTCTTTGACATTCGATTTTAAGCCAATGAAAGATTGCGAGATTATGAATTTTAAATGTGATTCACATTTTAACCATATTATTCAAAATATATGATTCTCAAGATTCGTCTTCACGATCTTCCAGTAATGTGATTACATTGTTACAATTCATATGATACTGGAGATGAGGTTTCAAGTTACTTTACTTGAAATCTTATGAGCATATATACTATGATAATTCATGTTAGTCCAACTAACATAATGGAGATATTATTATCGTGTGTAACTTTTATGTGAAGATTAATCTCAAACCATAAAAGAAAATATCCATGTTCAAAACATAAACGAAAAGACATTCTACGATCAAATAGGGAAGCTAATTACACTTAATACGTGTAATGAAGCATTAGTCTAAAAACAAAGCAGAGTCTCTGGTGGCCAGCCGTCTAATAACGTTCGAGATAGTGCAATATCCGTCGGTCTTACATTACGACTTCTGGCAATTAAAAAGAAAAAGTGTCGATTATAGCGATTAATATCGAAACACATTATCATTATCATAAATATAGTATCTAGTCGTAATATGACTATACCTCACCAGAACCGATGCGTGATAGTATCACGTCCCGATCAGTGGGAAGGTCCTCTTTGTCTTTTCTTCCTTGACGGCCAGAAATAGTTGGAAATGTAATTCCTACTGTCTCTTCTTCCTTTTGCCTTTCTTTTCTGACTTGTACCCAAAACACGGGGCTAGAAGTCCACGGGGGCATGCAACACGTCCTCAGCGTAGCATCTCATAGAGCGCAGCCAATGAATTCTTCGTCTCATATATGTTATATCCAATAACAGGATTGGTCACATTACAAGGATATGTACACATGATAGTGTCTAGGGCTAGCTTCGGAGAGATGGGGATTCAGTACGGAGGCGGCTCTATCCCGATCTCGTCATCTCACGAATGCTTGACCTCTCCCGACTTTGATCTTGTGGGTTTGGAGCATTTGCTTCACTTTCCTCTTTCGACCTCTACGTGAAGAGAGAGTCTCGACTTAGCATAAGACTAAAATCTTTCCCCAACATCGTGATCTTAACGCGGGTATGTCACGACATCGAAGACATCATTAAGCTTTTTAACCTTGGCGCTACGTCGATCAATCTTGATCCTGCGCGTTTGTTTGTCAGCAGCCGGGATCCGAATCCTTTGCTGGAACTTTCGGGGCTCGTTGTAGCGACCCGCCTCAATTAAATGCATACCGAGGTTGGAGTCTTTGTCGACTTTGTATATAGGAGTCACCATACGATGGATTTGACCACAAAAATAACTTTGTTTGAAAATCGGTAGAACGATAGTTTGATAAAGTAAAATAGTCCAAAAGCACAAAATGTTTCCATCTGAGTTTAACCATCGTGACATCATCAACCAAATCCAAAATCTGACTTCATAATAATTCCAATCGAGATACTTTCAGGTAAAGCAGTTAATTTCGACACCAAAATAAAATCTGAAATTTGAGTACATCCAAAATGAGTGAGAATAAAAAAGATGACTACTTGGGGTCCTAGCCGCCCGTCTACCGCCTAAGAAAAATCACCGGGCAGCTCCACGAACTGTTGTTTCCGCAAGGCGCGTCGATACGGGTTGGAAGGGTAATTTCGGCGAGCAGTGGAAGCGTATCGCTAGGAGTAGTAACTTATCACATCGAATGAGATACACAACAAAGAAGAGATAAAAGGCGTAGCGATAGAGTATATGTATATATATATGGTAAAAGAATAAAACTAAGTATTAAATAGCATTAGTAGTAATAACCATAAATCGATATATATACACGTTTTAAAAGGACTCGACTTATATTATTCTACATGATATACCCGAGAATAGCGTATTAAATATAATCAGCGGCGAAACACATAGGTTCTCGAT
The DNA here is from genome assembly GCA_019722365.1 of Lithospermum erythrorhizon. Taxonomy (NCBI): domain Eukaryota; kingdom Viridiplantae; phylum Streptophyta; class Magnoliopsida; order Boraginales; family Boraginaceae; genus Lithospermum; species Lithospermum erythrorhizon. The sequence continues at coordinate 28,025 of JADFUC010002101.1, forward strand.
ACAACGGTTATAACACAATAGCGATTATAGCAGAACTCAGAAAACAAGACCATGACATTGCTCGACATTTCGAGCAGTGGCATGCGCTGATATCGACCGCAGTACGAAGACGATGAACCGCAAATAACTTTATCCCGACATTTATATAATGTGCCACTTTCGGCGAAATTTCGCCCGTAACGTAACATAGTATCATTATCCTTTTCGGTAATTTCGCGCACTTATTTCGCCCATAGAATATCATGTCACTGCAGCGGCACAAACGCCCGCCCATACAATATCACAAAAGCGGCATACATCAGCCTGGCTTGACACCATGCGACTCAACGTACCCAGCGTCAGCCAGGTGTGACGCTTTCTACATAACAAACCAGCAAACGACCCAGCTTGACCAATAACACGCTGGCATACGACCACGCAGCGAACACAAACGCGCGCGGCTCGGCCAGCATCGCGGCTTAACTATAGCAACCCAGATAGAACAACCAAGCAACAATCACATAACATTCTTCATATAGCCATAATCTACTCAGTCAGCGATTCCATATAGAACTACTACCACTAATGTATCTAACAACCATCATTACAACTCGACATTCCTGATTAACACACTAGATAAGTTAAAAGCTAACACAAATACATAGTCACGTATCAATTTTACCATATCGCCGCTCGAGCTTAAATAATGTTATCAAACGGTGATAAATCCCCTTGCCTTTGGTGAGTACAGCTGGCGCCAACCGATCGGTCGATCCATGGCTTTTCAGCATTCCAGAATTCATGAAACTTACCAAAGTACACAATTACTACTAATTTCGTTATAAATTATCTTTAGCGGAGTTTTGGTACCCCACCACTTGACACTTAGGTGAAATATTGCAGTTAAAAACATGACTATAAACTAAGTGACCTGATTCAATGAACCCCGAACCCACAACTTTTCGGCCCTCTGTTAGCTTAATTACTAACACTTTAAACAATTCTAATCAATCCCAGATTATCGACTTTTCCAACTAATTAAACCCGTTGCTAACTTGACCTCACAATCCCAAACCCAACTACTACTCAGGAAACTAATAAAACTAATTTGACATATATTCGTCAATGACGCTTTCAAACTACAATTTCCACCTCTATGACTATAATAAGGATCCGAGCATACTTATATTATTTTAAAAGGTTTGAAAAGTCAAGCCAGAAGTCGACTCAAAGTCAAACCAAGCTTTGCAACAACTTTACACCCCAAAAATCGATTATTATCATACCATCATAATTTAGGCCTAGATAATAATTATATACGATAAACCCCAAACCGAAGTCAACCTAAAATCCCAAAAATTGGCGTCCACTGCATCACAGAATTTCTCATCCAAGCGGCGTAATTTCAACAAAAGAACAACTAATTTAAAAGACAGAATCGATTAAAACTGATAAAAAGTCGAAAAACACAAAGTCAACCTAGTGAAACTCAAGAAATACACAAAAAGCGTTTTGGCGCTTTTTTACCTTGAAATCGAAGAGATGATGAGGAAAGCTCTCCAGGGTGGACCAAAACTGCGAGATGGAGGAGAAATCGGGAATCAGGAGGAGAGGGAGGGCTCGGGGTCTTGAGGGGAAGGGAGATAGGATTACTGCTTTCTTTTTTCTTTTTGTTTATTCTCTACACTTAAGGCTTGTTTGGTGTGGGATGAGGGAAAAACGAGTTTATGCGGATGAGAATTCGACCGTTTTAGTTCAAGCGATACCTCTAGATTATTTTACTTGTGATAAATTTCCAACGTGACATTTGTCGTGCATAATATAAAGTGGTTTCAAATTTTACTTTAATCAATTTAATACCCCACATTTTAATTTCTTAATTAGCAGTCGTTACTGTTTTTACATTCTACCCGCCTAACAAAATTTAGTATAGAAATTCTGACTCGGAGAAATGCTTAGGAAAGATAAAATCAAAGCAAACATAACCCAGCTAACCTTGAATAGTTATTGGGTAAGGTTCCTCATATCCTCCTCGTCTTCCCGCATTGGCTTCCTACACTCAATGATTCTTCCACAAAACTTTGACTAATTTCACTTCTTTGTTCCTTAACACACTTCTCTTTCGATCCGGGATAAATACTTTGGTCCTTCATAAGCCAGGTCAGTACGCCCAAATCATCCAGTGAAACTCTAAAATATCGACTACGTCCGACACGTACTTCCTCGAACAAACATGGAAAACGTCGTGAATCCTTTTCCAATTCTCTAGGCAAGGCCAAGCGGTAGGCTACTAACCAGCTTTTTGTCGAGATTTCAAAGCGGCCCGATGTACCGGGGCTGGCTCTTACTCCCGAACACCATTCCTTCCGTGGAATATCTTCAAAATACCACATCGCCGCCTCGAGCGAAAAATCTATTCGGCGTCGATCGGCATACTTCTTTTGTCTATCTGTGCCGTTCTCGAAATGTTATTATATCACCTTTACTCTACCATCAGACTCTCCGCCCAACCGGACCCATAAATCTTCCCTTTTCTGCCCCGTTCCAGCGTATCGGAGTTCACACACGCTTGACCATGAGGCTTGAATGGTGCCATCCCAAATAGCTTGAAAACTATTGTTATAAGAGAAAAATCCATTTTAGAAGCCTTCTTCATCAACTACGGAGAAACTCAACGAGCTCGTAGCATGTCTTCAGCGTTGAATGGATTCTACCGGGTAATCGAATCCGTTTGAGGATGAAGCCTTGATGCTAATTGACGCGCGCTTTGTCCCTAACGCCTCCACGGAAGCCTCCCCGAAACCTTGAAGTGAACGCGGATCCTATCCGAAACAATCTTTCTCAGCGCCCCAGTGTAGTCTACTTGCTTGGGTCGCGTACATGCGCCAAGCTTCTCCGGCCCATTCGGTTGACTTAATAGGTAGAAAATGGCGGTCTTAGGTGAGTCACATCCTGATACCCAAATCCGTCCATTTCTCTTACGAGTTTTTGAAGCCCGAACACAAAGCCCATGGTGATCTTACTCCAGCGTCCGTTCGGTATCGGTAGCGGTTGCGGCCCGGCCCCGCGGATGGTTTATGAATTAAATCTTGACTTGTTGACAAATTAAGCATTTATTACGAAATCAATGATTTCTTTCTTGTTTCTGGCCGCAGTAATAGTTCTCCACTTAAGTTTATTTCTTGCGGATGCATATTATATGAAGCATTGGCCAGGCTTCATCAGAGATCTCCCACATTAGGTGTGAAGTGTGGAGGCCATGACCATTTCCGGCTACTCTTAACTTGAGAATACCGTCATCGCCCGCGTATTAGATTCAGGTTTTACACTCCCCTCTTTAAACTTCCTCGATCGGGCTAGCACTTCTCATCTTTTTCTTTGTTTCTCTGTTTATCTATGATAAGGTCTACGCTCACTTATGGTAATAAGGATCCGTCGCTCACTTTTCAAGTTTACCCATGCTCTGTCTCAGCTAAGCTCTTTGGTTCAACTTAGTATTTACTTTTTCGACTTAAGCATACACTTACATGCAACATTTGCGTTCATTGGATGATACTTCAATCGTTATCGTAGTCCTCGAAACTAAATGCCGTTGTCTCGAGTCAATTTCCTACGTGTGGTAATATCTTTAAAATTTTTGATACATAAATGGTTGGCGACGACCCATCTAGTAGTGTATGATTTTCCAAGGCGAAAACAATTGCAGCCAACTCTAAAATCATGGGTAGGATAATTCTTAGGTGATTAACGATTATTAGAAGCATATCCGTTACTTCCCGTTTGCATCCAATCTGACCTTTTGATGTGAAGCATCGTTGTACACCAGCAATACCTAGTTCCCTGACGGTGGTGTGAATCTTGTAGTCAATCTCCTCTTATTTCGTTTATAACGAGACATCGCTCTTGTGATGTTTTACCACTAACTGTCCATTTTTGAGTAAATCAGGCGTGATGTAAAGTCTTGTATAGATATACATATGCCGAAGTTAACCCCAAAACTGCAAACTTCAATCACCAACATGAGGCTACCGATTCATCGCGGCTTCCACTTTTGTGGGTCCCTTTGCACGCCTCGCCGAGATAACATGGCTTAAAATTGTACACTTTCGACTAAATTCACATTTTGAAAATATAGAAACCGGTAAGGACTTCGTTAATTAATAAATTAAAATGTAAAGTTAGTAAAATTGATTGTAAATTTGAAACACTTTATATATTTTATGTACGATAAATGTTAATGTTTGGGAGTTAGTTGTCGAGATAAGTTAAAACGAGAGGTATCGATTGAATTAAAACGATCGGGTTTTCACCACTTAAAATATTTGGGCCAATCCACCCACCACATAAACCAACCAAGGCCCAAAACAAACTTGACCCATACTGCACCCACACTTCGCGGAGCCTTGGCAACCTTTTTTTTTTGTGATTTTCTTTCTTAAGTTCTCCTCAAATGCGAAGCTTTGGACTAATTTCTTGGAAGTTTTTCCATAAATCATTCTCTTCGATTCAAGGTAAAAATTGCAGAAGCTTTTTGTGTATTTCTGATTTGACTAGGTTGACTTTGTGGCTTTTGGGTTTTCTATTTTTATGGCTTAATTTGATTCTTGGGCTTTAAATTAGTTGTTCTTGAGTTGAAATTAGGTGTTTGGATAAGAAATTTGGGACGTTGACTTTTTGGAATTTTAGTTTGACTTCGGACTTTTTAGAGGATTAATATGGAGTATATAATTATTGTCACAGGTCGAAATTATAGTATGAAGGAGATTATAATCAAATCGATTTTAGGGGTAGAAAAGTGTTGGAAATGTTGGGTTGACTTTGGGTTGACTTCGAGTTTGACTTAATTGAAGCATTAAAATGATATAATCATTGTTTTGGACTTTTATTATAGTTGGTTAGAGGTGAAATAGTGGTTTAAAGATTGTTGGATGAGTTATGAATGAAATTAGTTTTATTTGTTTGAGTAGTAGTTGGGTTTTGGGATTAGGTTTTTGTTGAAATGGGTTAATTAATTGGAAAATTAATAATTTGGATTGTTTGGGATTGTTTAAGGTGTTAGTATTTGGAGTTAGTGTGTGAGGCCAGAAAGTTTAAGATTTAGGATTAGTTGGAACTTTGTCGTTTACTTTATCGTTGAAGTTTAACTAAATGACTTATTTCACTTAAAGGGACTAATGGGTATTAAAAAGTTGCTAAAGATAATTTATAACAAATTGGTAGTAATTGTACTTTTAAATTGTTTTGTTTAGACTCGGAACACTTAGGAAAAGCTTCTTGGATCGATTATTCTTTGAGGCGCTAGTGGTACCCCAACTTGAGGTGGGGGATTTTATCACTCGTTTGATAACCTTATTTACGTTTGCGTGAAGTGTATGGTAAATTGATATGTGATTATGTGGTTGTGTTATGAACTTATCTGTTAGTGTAGTTGTGAATTTGTGGAAATGTTGAGTTGTTTGATGGTTGTGTTAGATACATTATGGTAGTATGTTCTATATGGAATTGTGGACTTGGGTATATTATATATTGAAAATGTTGTGCGATTGTTGCCTTGTTGTTACATACGGGTTGATTACAGTTCTTTGTATTGTTGGTTGAGTGGGTATTGTGGTTGTGGTTGTCGTGGTTGGTGTGTTAGTGTGATGTTAGTTGTTGGTCATGTTTGGTTTCATATAGAGAGAGGTCGCACCGTGTTGGGATGTGGGCATGTAAAGAGTCGCATGTAGAGTCGTTGGTGCGGATGGGGTGTGTTTTGTGATATTGTGCGAATTGTCGATGGTGAGCTTTGCCGGGAAAAGGATATGATATGATGTTCTATGGGTGAGCGAAGGGTGAGCACACTTTGGGAAAAGGATATGATATGATATGATGATATTATGTTATGTTACATGTTGAGCCGGAGAGAGCAACGACATTATATAAATGTCGGATACGATGATTGTGTGCATTGTCTTGTATTGTGTTGACATTGGATGTCGGCAAATGCGAAAGGTCGACCAATGTCGTAGTCTTTGTTTTTACGGTGTTACGTTATCTTGTTATTGTGTTATAACTATTGTATTGAGGCTTCGTATGTTGTCTTCGACTTCGTTATATGACGTCTTTATCTACGGGTATATCGGGTAGAATAGCATTATGTTGAGTCCTTGAAAATATGTAAATGTTGATGATAGTTCACCTTTACTATTGTATGAATACCTAGTTATTCTTTACCTTAAATATATCGTGCTTTTCTGTCGTATGTTTTATCTCTTGTGTGTATCTCGTTTCGGATGTGGGTAAGTTGCCGTCGGTGATACGTTTCCCGCTAGCTATCGAGCTTTGCCGCTTCCGACCCTCAGGTAGGGGTGCCACAGGCGGTTGAGCTCGTGAATATCGGTGATTTTACTTAGGTGAGAGACGGGTGGCTAGGATCCTCAGCTGTCATCATTTGTTCTCATTCATTTTTCTTACGTACTCAAATTTCGCATTTTGGTTTTGGTGTTGAAAATGTATTAAGCATTTCGTAGGTATCTCGGTTTTGGAATTCCCCAGCAAATGGTATTTTAGATTTGTTTAGATGATGCGATGGTTAAGTGCAGCCTTAGAGCGTTTTGACTTTCAAGCAGCTTTTACTTTTATCGAACCACGAGGTGCTCTGATTTTCAAACGAGGGTTATTTTTTGCGTCAACCGTCGTATGGTGACTCGGATATATACAAGTTGATAACAACTCCGACCTCGTGCGACTCGAGGCGGGTCATCTGAAAACTGCGTACAACTTGTTTACCCGTAAGGTTTTCAATACTTTCGCTTAAATGCCATTAAATTGTTCAGCTCGCTCTGGAATAGATTAAGATGTAAATCGATAAATACAACGAGAAGCGTATCCAGAACTCACGAAAAACACGGTTCATCAGGTCCATGAAAGCTGCTGGGGCATTTGTCAAACCAAACGGCATCACCAAGAACTCATAGTGTCCGTATCTTGTTCGAAAGGCCGATTTTGATATATCATCTTCCTTAATCCTTAATTGGTGATATCCTGACCTCAAATCAATTTTTGAAAACACGCTTTCGTCCACCGGTTGATCAAAAGGTCATCAATCATGGCAGCAGTGCAGATTTTTTAATAGTCACTTTTGTTCAATTGTTCGATGACAATGCAAAGCCTCGTCGTTCGATCCTGCTTCTTGACGAACAACCTTTGGAGCGCCCCAAGGAGAATAAGCTACGGCCTAATAAACTCCTTCTCGAGCGACTCTGCTGTGCCTGTTCAACTCCTGCCTTTCTGTTGGAGCCATACTGTCTGATTGCCATAGATATCGGGCCGTTCAGTACCGCCGATCTAAATTCAATCTCTGTTCGGGAGGTAGTCACGGCAAATCTTTCGGAAACCACGTCCCCAAATTCTCTGTGATCGGACATTTTTGACTTAGGCTCATCTTTTCTTCCAAATCCGTTACATAACCCAAATACCCAGTATCCGCATTCCCGATAACTTCGCGAGCTTCTAACACCGAGATCAAACAAGATGGTAAAACTCTCCCTTTCCCAAATGACTCGTGGATTCGGGCTATCGGGCTAAGCGAAACACAATCTTACGGTGGTAATTTATTGCAATTTGGTGTTTTTCCTAACGATCCGTTTCTCAAAAATTAAGTCAAATCCACCAACTCAAAGGGTAATAGATCCACTTCTAATACATGATTATCAACACTTAAGGGGAAATTTCTATAAACCTCAATTACCTCGACCGACCTCCCAGCTGAATTAGCCATTATTATTAAAGATAATGCCGAGATGTTCATAACTCAAAAATAGCCTTCTAGCAAAGTTCGAGGAGATATAAAGAGTGTGGCTCGAGAATCAAATATCTGCGAGCATCAAAGCCACATAAAAAGTAGGGTACTGTGTCATAGACTACCGGGTATCCAAAATGGCACATTGCGTGAGCTGTATTGATTTGCCTATTTCCGGTGCCAAGCTCGCATAAATCTTCTTTACACCGCCCATTGCGGTCTACACTTGACTCCTCGGCACTTGGCTTTGTGCTCGAGCCGTCCACCTTGGCTATCCACGAAATCCACCTTTCCCCAATGTGTCGAGAAAGCGCTTGAAGTAGGCTGCTGCGGTACCAGCATCAAGAGGACACCGCGTCCATAATGCCACAGTTCTTGCGACATCGGAGCAAATTACCTACAGTGCGATAATTTCTCGCATGCCCAGCTCTGTCCACATTAGTAGCTTTCTTGAATATGCTTTCGTCTGCCGGAACACCATAAATACCACCGTGAGCCGCTCGTTAGGGTGCAGAGGCAGCCCACGAAAATGCGGGTCGAATAGTAGGTGTCTTGAGGCCAAGCTATCTGGTCTTTCTTTGAAAGTTCCTACGAAATTCACAGTCGGTGCCTTGGCCTGCGGCTCGATTCGCGTCGAGACTCCCTACCTACTGCCGCTCTGGGTGCTTACATGTCCCTGCCACGCAATCTGCGTTCACCGGCTAGTGGCTGGCAAGTAAACAAGACGGTCTCACGAATGCAGCCCAGCTTGACCCTTGGCGAAAACCCACGTCCTGCTCGGTGGGGAGTACGCTCCGGGGAATCAAAAAGCGGTATGGTCCCAAAAACCTACCATCGGACCCGTAAACATCCTCTGGTGCATGGATCGACTCCTGCTCCATCGCGTGCATATGAGTCTCGAATAGAAATTTTGTTTACAAAGTTCCCGAATCGAACCAGTATGATCGTCTGCCTCCCCCAATGGCTTGAATCTTTGTGGACATGGTTCACAGCGACTCACAGCTCCTCACGACAATGGTACACACGTAAACTTCACGCTTTAACTTATCCTCGAACCCGTCGGTTCAAACTTATTCTACAATGCCTCCAAAGAATTCGATCGCGACCTGCGGTGGCCGGCTCTGAAACTTCGGGTGGTCCGCCTTGTCCCCAACATTTAATTAGAATGTCCGCCTCAGTGCGGCCTGTGGCGGGAATCGGTACTGGGGCTGTGCTACCCACATTGCCTGCTCCAAAATCTTCATACTCTTTGCTCCTGCAGGAAGTCGCCTCCTCGCAGGGACCCCGGTTGGGTCTGCGCTCGGCTCATTCTGCGTCCTCTTCATACAGCTCCATGAGCTACTTGCCTCTAGCCCCTGCCTCTAGGTCTACCACGCAGACTCTTCCAGCATCACATCCTACCAGCCCAGTCTCGGCTTTCCTTTAGAAATACACTACTGCACTGTAGTGCTTGATCTGTAACTCGACTCTCGGTAGCATCACCAGGCGGTCTGAAAAGAAGGTAAAAATAATTTAGACTCGTGAAAGACTCGAAGCCTAAGAATTTAACAAAACCTTAGGCGTAGGCACGCTACGCCACAAAAATCCAGTTAAAGCGAAACTCGCTCGATACCGTAATTGTAGCGACGACCTCGAGGCGTATGACTCGGCAGTCGTTCTATTTCATCAAGCACATTCAGCGAATTCGCTCGTGGGTTAGAACCCTCCTCAGAAATCTCGACCATATGTGAAAATTATGGTTGTCCAGCATACATCTCTTCAAATCAGATCGGAAAACGCTCTCGGGGAAACGGGGATTCATACTGAACTACAGTAGAAAATACATAAAGAACAACTTAATCTATGTGTCATAAATATATTCTATAATCTGATAATAGAATTATTATACTAGTATTTACAATCCCACTAAACCGAAAATTATATATTTACAATCCCAGCTAAATATGAAAGTATGCCAGAACACCACCCGATCTAAAAGCGAGGCAGCCTTTGTAACCTTTTGTTTTAAAATGCATATGAGTACCATCATTATGACTCGTATGTCTTTGGAATTACAAAACTCAACTTAGGTGTATTGGCAATCTACTGCATGTCAACGGGCCCACGTCGTACGTTGAAAATCAAGTAAAAGCGGACCCGAAAGCAGCGAGATAAAATGGGGTGGGAGGAGATAGAAACTAACGTAGACTTTTGGTTCTAGAGCGAAGGCTTAGATTTTTCCATCGGAATGGAATCCCAGAATATGACACGTGCGCCGTCGTAGTAGGTACGCAAAATAAGTGATCTATTCAGGCTTTACGTTTGGTATCGGCGTGCTTGCTTATTTATTAGGTGAGATTTATTATATTTGTTAACCGCATGTCAAGTAATACAGTGTCGATCAAAACTGACTAAAAGAATCGCCCATGAATCTTTAAGGAAAATATAATACTTTGTTGGAAGTTGTGATATTATTATTAGTGGAAAATATTTCTGACTTTTAGTTCCATAAATCATTTTCCTGTTGATCTATCCTTTAAGGTGGATTAATAGCTTATAATTAATTATAACTTAATTATAATTAATTATCTTAAGTTTTAATACATTACTATTAAATACATGACTAAACCGCCTTAACTAAATAGTATTTATAGGCCATATTATATAATATAATAATATATCACAAGGTCCATGGCATCCATCATATATAAATCATATTATATTATTATAAAAGTATCAATATTATATTCAAAACATACATGACATTGATAAAGCGATAAAATAGGCACACACGTTGCATGTCAAGAATAATCATCGAATGAAATAGACTATTTAATTGGTTCAAGTGTAAAGTCACTAGTAATCTAATCCTAGTGTTCATTTAATATCTAATATTAAATTTATCTAGCATTTTTTCCGAAAAAATACTCAATATTACACTTACGATGATTAATTCCTAAATTATCTCATGGATCGAAATTCTACTTATCTAATAATTTAGGTCTCGTCCCTAATTAAATCTATTTTAAAATGTCATTATTAAATCTAATCGAAATTAGAATTTAATTGGTCGAAGTCCATTAGCCTTAATTGATTCTTAAAACAATTAATTCTTAGTCTAATATAATTATAACTAATTCGCCGAGAGAATTAAATTAAATCCAATTCAATTGATGTCGAACAAATCAATTTTGCTAAAATCAATTTGAGAATTGAATTTCGATCAGACAAAAATTCAAGCGATCATTTAAATAAAGCGGATCAAACGAAGTAACCCAAATCAAATGTCCCGACCCGATTGGGCGATTGGGCTAACCCGATCAGCGGTCCGATTAAGCAAGTCAAAGCGGACCCGAGGCAGCATGCGCCTGTCGGCGGCGATTGGTCGGCCATTAGTATTTCGGCGATGTCGTGCGAGTCAACCCAGCGTGGTTGATTCGAGATAGAATGGAGCACAGTTTGACTGAAGTCAGCTGAGTTGAATTAAGCGAATTCGACTTTCGGTCAGCGATGACTTCGGTTGAGTTTTCGACCCGAAATGTCCTTCTCTTGACTTGACTAGAGTGACGTGGCCGATCAGCGTTTTAATCTATTACATTCGTCCTGATTCGGAGCGAGAATCGATGGTTTTCTGGATTTGATTAATAAATTAAGATAAAAATTAATTGAAAAATTCTTAAAAATTAAATTATTTGAAGATATTTCCATTAAAAGATTTGAAAATTATTAAATTTTTAATCATATTTAGTATTTTAATGACATAATTCAATAACGAAAATTCAAAACATCATAAAAGCGAAATTAAACATGTAAAATAGTCCAAAATTAAAGCCAAAACATTTTCATGCTTTTTACATAATTGTAATCACGTAACTTGAGCTCGAGGCTTGTTGATGTTTTACATTCATATTATAAGTTAAACTTAGTGAATCTGAATCCTAGAGATACTTCGGGATTGGCACAAAATAATAAACAAAGCTAGCTACAAGTGTGTACCTTTTGATTAGATCAAATCACAAGTTTGTGATTAGATTGAAGTGCTCATGATACCCAAAGGCCAGAATGTTCGAAACGTCATGTAGATAAATTGTCGAACAGGCACCATTCTGCTAGGCAATTAAAGTATAAAATAAGAAAGAGAAAGATGGATGAAAATCTTGTTTCTTCCTACTGGATTTCAACCAAAAGGGTTTTTGGAGAGAAAGTTTTTGGTTTCTTACCAAGCCCAGCCATGACAAAAAGCATTAAGTTATAAATGCGTTTAGTTATGCCTCTTAAATAGAGCAAACACGTGGCCATTTTAAAGACAAAATCCTACTCAAACTACAACTCTCTTCCATTACGTCTCCAAGCGGAAGAGCTACATACTCGGTCATAGTGGAGAGTCAAGCTCGAGTCCATGGGGCTGGGTTTTCAAATTCGAATGTTTGATTCGTTCTGGCTTTAAACTCGAGGAGAGCTTTATAATCACGTTTTATTAAGTAGTTCATTTTTATGTCGTGTGTGTGACCTCTTGGGGCAATTGACAAAAGGTAATATATTAAATAATATTAACGAGGAATATTATATATTTAATATATAGATTGACGGACTACAGTAGATCAATCGTGGCTTTTTTTAATGTCGATCTATTTATTTCTAAATACTAATTTAATCACAAACAATTTAATATATATTGAACTTATATATATATAATATATATATATATATATATATATATATATATATATATATATATATATATATATACTATATATGAATATAACTTGAATGATGCATCTGTTGTACAATGTAAATTGTTGACGGACGTTTTATGAGATCGATTTCTCGTATTTCGACAACTCCCCATATTCGTATCCTCTAACAAACCCATTTTACAGGGTGCGTCTAACGTTCTTGAAGAACATAAACATTCACGACATTTATTACACATGGACATAAATCTCACTTTGGAAACACGTCGGCATGTAAAGCATGTTCTAGAAATGTATACACACCATGTAGATAGTCATTATTTAATAGTCCATCATCACGAAATCTATTGTACATCCAACTACGATGTTCCAACACTATTTTCCTAGTTCATAAATTCATATAATTCAAATTAACGAGCATACTAATTAACAGATCATATATGAAAATACAATAAAAATAATGTAGTACATATAAAACTATTAATAAGTAAAACAAAAGTACCTTTTATAATTGTATGAAAATATGATTGAATTGAAAACTCTAGGTTTAATTTGGTAAAGCTTCAAGGGTTGAAAATAAAATTAGGAAAATTGATTATGAGTTAAAATAAAGTGGGAGAAGATATGGGGGAAAATACTTTTGACAAATAAGGTTCCATATGTGTGGACTTTGTTTTAGGTATATACATTATTTAAACGACAGTATATTTTCAAATAAACAATAAATTCGTTTAAGAATATGTAATCAATTAATTAATTACCTATATACGATATGATATGACAATTGTTCAAACTTATAATAAATTCATTAATAATATGTAATTTTTTGAATAAAAATAAATAAATCGATTGTGCTATTAGAATCCTGACGAATATGAGGAACAATTTATTTGCTAATCAAACTAACTATCAAACAAATATGTATTATCTTTTTTTGCCTGGCCAAGGATAAGAAGGCATGTACTTTGACGATTGTTTAGTCAAAATTAATTATAACAGCCGTTTATGTCATTTTGTAAGACTTGGGATAACGAGTACGGGTCCAAATTAGCAACCGATCGTATCCCGTTGTATATAGTGTCTGTTGGACGTAATCGAGTCTTTTTAAAGATAATCTGTAGTATGTAGGTAATATGTACCATTTCTAAAAAAAAAACAATTATTAATGTCAATTATATAAGTTTATTTTGATCATTTAAGAAATATGTATCATTTTACTCATAGAGGTAGAAAGTTACTGCCCATTAAGTTTTTGCATTGCTAGAGTTAAATTGTGATCGCCCAAATGAAAATTATACCATTTTATAATTTTTTTTCTTCTTCTTTTGGTAGATTTTAGGAAAATACGTATCATTTTCTCAAAAACAAATTCATAAATGTCAATTATATAAGCTTATTTTTACCTTTTAGGTAATTTGTTCAAAGAATTTTGATACACATGCTAATTAATTAGGTATATAGAATAATTTTGGTACACTTTTTTTTTTGAATTTTTTAAATTGTATCATCTTATAATGATACATTTTAGAAATATGTACCATTTTTTCATTGAAATTGGACACATATGAAGATGAATGAAAATTATGAACCGTATCATTATTGATGAACTGAAATCGTTCTCCTCGTAAAGAGCCTGTATCTACACTACCATAACAAACAAATTAAATACGATTGTGTGTCACCGGTGTCGTGGTCGAACCGGCTTCGTTACATCACGACCTTGTCCCCTCCTTTGGTGGTACCGTGGTGGCAAGTTGTGCTTGAATCAGCAGAGTACATATGGATAGTCCGGCCTTAATCTTTGTATTATGAAAAATTTGAATGATAGAGATGATGACTACATTTAAGTTTTAGCTCCTCATATTTGATGTTTTCACATGTTTTAGCTCCTCGCATATATTGAAGGGAACCATGTGACACGTACATTATTGAATATGTAATGATTTATATGATCATTGATTATTCCCATGATAACAAATTGATTTGAGGATAAAACTACGATATAACGCTTTATGCCAACGTTATTAAGTCTTTAACGTCATGCATCCTTTAATAAAATTAAATCATTTGTTAAAAATTGACATGTGTATGTCTAAATGATTTGATCCAAATCACGAGTTGCATGTCGAGAGGGTGTGGACAAAAAATCGCATAATAACTAAAAATTAACGACAAAATGTATGTGGGTTTATATAAAAAATAATATGTTACTCTTTATATTATCATTTAATTTTCTGATGTTCATTGATACATAACAATATCAATTGAAGATGTTGACCAAAAAATACATTGTTAAAGATCTCTTCAGTTACTTCTGCCACATATTTTTGGAATCAAGTCGGCTCACCTGTCACTCATCACAATATTTTGAAGTATTGTTTTGATTCCTTTATCGTTTTCCATGTCCCCTCTAGTTTTTCTTCTACTATACTAATACTAGTTGTGAATTTGTGATGTTCCAAGTCGGATGGTCTAATAGGTAGCATCTCTATTTATCAATCCCCTTGTCAGTATTTGAAGTCATCACCTTTACCATAATTAATCTAATGCATATTATCAAGAAAATTTGATACACTTAAATAACTAAAAAGCAGTGTAAAAAATTTAACTTCTCTTCAATTCAGATGAAAACAAAAAAGAAAAGGTTATATTCACGAAAAAAGCAGCCCGTGACCATCTGATGGGGCATGTGTTGTCTTTGGCTAATGATGTGAAAAATTGCCAAACTTTTTGGTCCAGAAACGATAAAACTATAACCAATTATTGCAAAATTTCTTACTTTTGTATCACAGGCTCACAGTACATATACTATGCATGTGATATTGAAGGCTCAAATATAGCTTCTAAGCTCGGACGAGGTTTTAAATTGTTTGTTACATTTTGTGTGGCATTTAATACTTAGATTTGTTTAATATCATGGCAAGTCTTATATTTAATATCGTTCATATGTGAAAATCCTTGATATGAGCCGCATTTAGCTGCCAGTGGAGGGCCAAGGGCGTAGAGGCGATCCCATACGCAATAATTTTCGAAAAAATAATTTTATTAGCTTTTTTAAACTTCCTGTAATTATTCTTTTTTAAAATTACTTAAATTTAGCCACTGGGTACTATATTTTTTTTTAACATAAATAATAATTGTCAATTAGCTTTCAGAAACTTAAAACATATAAAAATATTGATTACGTAAATATTACAATTTGATGTTGTACAAATTATTTATGCAATTAAGATATTCCCTCCATCCCTAAAAGATTGTCGCATTTTGAATTTTAATAGTTGAATTTTTTTAATTTTAAACTCAAATAAATTTTAATGTGTTATATTTATATTTGTTTGGAAAAAATATATCAATATGTAATATTTTCCTTTACTATTAGCGATAATTTTTGATTCCAAATCAAAGAAGTTTGTGGATGACAATCGAGATTAGCAAAGGTTATTAATCTTTGATCATGAAAAGATAAACTTGACAATCTTTTAGGAATAGAGGGAGTATTAGATAATATAGCTTAAAAGTATTTTATTAAGAGTATAATTAATTTTACTATTTTCAACGAGAGATAAAATTAGAAACCAATGATGTTAAAGAATATTAGGAGACAAACCAATTATGTTAAAGAATTTTAAAAGTTCAATGTAAAATATTACATTGAAAAAGTAAATAACCAAGTAAAAAGGGACAAGAAATTTTTTTTACATAATCAACTAAATAGAGACGAAGGGAGTATGTCACATTATTTTCATTAGTAATAATATGAATTGTAATGTGTGAGGGTGAAAGGGGATTTACTAGTATTACATAAGCTAGCAACCGGGTTATTTTGTGCAATATTCGTTATTTAATCACAATTCATTATTTTGTGCAATATTCGTTATTACTACCATATGCCCCATGAAATTCTATAATATTTGTTATTTAACCACGAATGAATATTCGTTATTATATAATTTACATCAATATTTGTTATTGAATCTATACAATTACACGTATGCATTGTTATAGACTCATAATTTTATGTCAATCACATTCAAACAAACCATGTATATTCAGTAGATAATAAGCTGGCTATTTCTTGCATTGTATGTTCTCCCTTCTCATTTTATGTAGTTGTTTTTGTACTCTCTTGATCCACATGAAAAAAGCTTTAAATAATCGAACCCTAAGCTTTTCTAGTGGTAGCTGCATAGTAAAGCAAAGTAATTTGCATACACCACCTTATCAATAAAATCTCCTAAAAGTCATTTAGTTAGAACACTTTTTTTAGGAATATTATACAGCTATGAGTCTGTTAAATGTCTGACCTAAAGACATTTTTAAACTATTAATAAATAAGGCGTACGATGCACCTCATTTTGAAATAATTTTGAAATTAAATATAAAAAATATCTCAAATATTTGAAAAATCGATTGAATGCACATTCTCTTTTATTAATAATGTAAAAGGAAAATAAATAAGAAATTTATTCATATTTTTATATATGTTATAAATAGATTTAAAACAATGATTTTCTCACTCATTGTATGTATTTAATTTATTGATGACGAGTGACGACATGACATCTTTTTGTTACTTTTGATTCACTATTATGCTACAAATGATGTATCGGTATCCTAATTAGTGTGAAAAAATTATTGAACAAAATTTAAATATAGGAAAAAGTCTGTTATTTTTCCTATTTTAATATTTTCATTACATTGTCCTCTCATATATTAAAGATATGCTTGATTTTAAGGTTTCTTGTGTGAATTCTAGTGTGTCCCAACAAATATTATGTTATAATTTAGACCCTAAATCCCTCTCGGAGTTCCAGTAATTAATGACAACGAGCGAGGAATTAAAGTGTGAAATAAAAGCAGCGCAAATTATACAATTTAAATAAAAGCTAGCATTGTCGTATTTGTTCTTTGCGGATCTACTAATTAAATAGGAAGATTGTTCTGACCCACTTACCGCTAGTTGATACATCGTTAGTATTTTAACATATCACAAAATCCCAAAAAAACAAAATACCACCAAGAACAAAGATTAATTATCTAAGTTCTTCAAAAGAATATTAAAGCCGATATTCTTCATATGATGATTTTATGTATTTGTATAATACTTAATTTCGTAATAAATAGGTATACATTTATACGAGCATAACCTAAGTAGAATATTTTTGGACTCTAAAAAGCCCAAAAACTGCCTCAAAGTAACACAACAGAATCGCATCGAGACTTATCTCCATGTGCCGACCAAGTCCCGACTCATCTCCCGAATCCCTCGTCAGGAAACTTACCTCACTATCGGGACTTGGATTAGGACATGGCAAGTCCCGAAAACCACTGTAGCAGCTAAAATATGGCTTCACTTTCCCAACAAATCTCCTACTTGAAAACATATTTCGGATCACCATCTTGGCGCCCAACTTTTGCAGCGGCCCTCCGAGTTCATCATAGGCGAACTCTATTGAAATTGATCGACTTAATACCTTCTTTCAATCCCAAAACATCACCCGAATGACACCAAGCTTGACTACTCGAAGAGAACAAAAATAGTCATTAGAATTACCCGTTGGACTTACTTCATTGAGACAATCCTCGTGCTTTTTGACTTTGCTTCTTACTAACTTCCGCTTGGAAGACTACTCCAAAGCTCGATTAGTCATCAATGAATTCTCGCTTCTTTTCTACGATTGTCACTCCCGAAACTTGATCTAATTCATTTGACCTTGATATTTTTGATCGGAGCAATACGCCAGCTTGATTGTAAATAATAATTTGCAGAGGTTGGGAATACCTCTCATCACGACTTTTGAAAGCTTAACGCCCGCTAACTCAAATGATTCATGCAATGTGGTACCAGTTACGCATCCTTACTTAGAGTTCCATGAGACCCGAACTTCGTCTCAATGAAGTAGTGCGTGCATCGGGTTAGAGTGCCTTTCACGACCTTGATGCGAACTTCATTTTTTAAAAGCTCCTGAGAACCTCCCGCTGAACTGCACCATTATATCGAGAGCGAGGGAATTTCACCAACGGCAATCCTTTCTATTTTCATAGAAACTCTCAAACTCTCATGTCGAAACTCACATGTTTTTCCTTGTACTCAAATCCTCTACTCGTATTCTTTTGAGAACTGTCAGCCAAATAAAGAGTACCCGACTTCTACCTTTTAGGTATAACCATAACTCCCCGAACTACCTTCCAGTTTCCATCTTCAAAAGTAGTCATGTAACCATCACCGTCAGTGATTCCTTGAAATTAAAATTTTTGTAACTTGAATATGCATCGCCTTTGTCGATCTTGAGGTAGAACACGTTTGACAAACTTCAGTTCGCATCTCGTACCGCCATCAAGAAACTGTTTCATCATTGCCAAGATGAACTATCCCAAAATTTCTAGAAACATAATTCACCATTATATTCCTGTCATGAGTAGTATAAAAAGACGCTCCAGAATATATAACCCAATCTACGAGCATTCACGTAGGAAGTAGCAAAGAAACCTCCATAAATAATCCGCCCCACCGCTTGGCATGGGGCCTAGCCCTTAGCTTCGCAGTGCTTTTCGTATGAATCCATTTTTTGCCCACTTGACCCCAGCACACAAGTCACAGGAACTACTCTTTCCTTTATCACGTAACCTTCGCTATTCACGAAATCCGTGTCTCACAGTTATTCCTTTTCTTTGCACTAAATGAAGTACCGTCGAAAACCTCCTCGTTGTTCTTGCCTTACCTCCTCAGACAAGATCTTTCTCATAACACTTTCAATTCAACTTGCTGTTAATTTTGCCGAGTTACTAACGGCAACCCTCATTGGTTCTATCTATTAGGTAATTAAGCCAAGAATTAATAAGTATCTTGCATGCAAATCATCCAACATTAACATCTATCGTTTGATAGTTGATTAATAATAATGCTATTGAAATCATTTGGTGTTTTCGCTATAGGAGTTCAATCACGTCTTAAAATTGAAATAATTTTTTCATAGAAATACTTTATTGTTTATAGGATTATTCGGCCACTTTGGTGGTTTACTTTGCAACTTTGGCGTGACATTCTTTGATAATGTGGTAATTACGTCAGCACTTTGAAGACCGTCTGATGACTTTTTCATTGACTTTCGAAGCTTCATCATCATATTTATGCGGCTTATCCCTAGTGGTATATCCGGCTTCTTCCATAGAGATAATCCGCTTCATATTCATCTTAATAAGGAAAATCGTTTTCATCGAATTTCTCTACAACATGTCATAATTCATAGAAACTACAGCCACTTCGATTATTGAACTGCGCTTGACGGCAATAGAGTAGATGCAGGTTTGTTATGATTTGGAAGCGCTTAAGTAAGTACGGTTTCAGCAATTAATGACGGCGAACATAATTAGTATGCGAAAATAAGCAAACATAATTAATGTGCGAAAATAAACAAACCACAGGAATTATACGAGGTTCGCCTCGATGTGAGAGAGGCTAATCATGTTGTTGCTGTAGATCCACTAATTAAACAGGAAGATTGTTACAAGCCCTACCATTAGTTAGTCAATCAGTTGAGTATTTTCTTATATACCGAAAATCTCAACAGCAAAGCGTACCAAGAACAAAGATAAACTCTCTAATCAATAATATTAAAGCCCTAATATTTTTTCGTATGATGATTTTATGTATTTGTGTGATAAGCAGCCTTAGTAAATAGCTATCATTTATAAGCAAAGAGCATGCTTTTCTTCAGAATATTAGCAGAGCGCGGCGCTTGGCGCCGAAATACTTAGCGGGGAATGATACATGGGACTTGGTCCAGTCCCAATTCATCTCGACTCACTCTTCAGGAAACTTGCCTCGTTATCGGAACTTGGATCGGAACATGACAAGTCTCGGTTCAAGTCCTGAGAACAACTGTAGCAGCGAAAATATGACTTTCACTTTCCCAAACATATTATGTGCTTCATATATAGGTTGAGCAAAAAGTTAGGGCAAGTCCAATCATCTACACATGACACATCTCTTTTTCGTTTTATTGACTTTCCTTCTTCTGAATGTAACATCTGTCTGCTCTTGGATTAAATTAATACTCCCTTGCATGGCTTTTGTATGCAGACACTCTTTCACTATCTTGCTTTGAGTAGTATAAAAGTTCACACTTTTCTATGTTGAGAGTTCACATTTAGTATAATTCTTTGCTTGGCCGACTTTAAGTCCCATACACTCTACATTAATTTCAATATTTGTGAGACCAACACAAAAAAGTTTAATAAAAAGTATAACAAGCCTTCAGTGCAAAGTAGTTCCTTCATGTTTATGTTAATGGGCAATACAATTTAATTTTCATAAATAAATTAAAGATATTTTGTTAGCTTATTAGTATATTTTATACGTTGTTATCTTTCCGATAGAAAGCGTCATAGCGTCACATTAAAATCGGCCGTGTAGGGGAGTTATCAGAATGCGCCGAGGCAATTAAAATATCGCGCGTCTAAGCGCCCAATATTGTTTATTTTATCTGCATTTTATTCGAGGGTCTAACGGGCGGTCGGCCTTTGATCGAGATAGAGGCCTTGATTGAATTAGGCCACATTTTTTAAATGGTTCTAAAATTTTCATTCATGTATTGATCTAAAAAATTCTCAAAATTTAGATAATTATTACTTTAGGTCTTTATTTTAACTTTATTTTAAGGATTCCATTTTAATTTTTATATTAAATATAGACAGTGAAAATTTATTAAAAATAAATAAAATAGTTAGGCGACTTAATCAAATTAATTAAATAAAGCCACTAAAGAAGTAATGTCCGTAAAATTTGGGGTTACTGATCGAGAATACTTTAAATTTAATA
This sequence comes from Lithospermum erythrorhizon, assembly GCA_019722365.1. NCBI lineage: Eukaryota > Viridiplantae > Streptophyta > Magnoliopsida > Boraginales > Boraginaceae > Lithospermum > Lithospermum erythrorhizon. Next base: position 49,278 of record JADFUC010002101.1, read on the forward strand.
TAAAACTCTCGATCAAGTAAAGGGTTCGAGAATTGAGCCACGAAATTAATTGAAGTTAAAATTAGAGTTTTATATTAGCTAACGCAATTTTAAGCTGAAATAGAGTTTGCTTAGAATTTCTGAATTTTAATAATAAATTGGAGGAGAAAACTGAAATAAAATAAGTTTTTATGAATAGAAGCAATTTCGAAATAATTTCGATAAAAAGTAAAGGGTTAGGGTTACTTTGAATAAACAAAGGCGGCACGTTTCATTCAATGGAGAATGTCGGCCGAAATATTTGTATTGTTAATATTCAGTGCATGTCAAATGAAAGCACCGTCTTTGCGCGAAAATTGACGGTTAATATAGGTTGAAATTAAACCAATCAATCAGAGGTGAGTATTCAAAGCCCAGAAGCCTATAAATAGCTTCCATATTTGAAAATTCCATCTAGAAATCATTAAGAAAATACCTAAAAAACATTTGAGAAAATAAATAAGGCAACCTGCAGAGAATTCTCTAAGTTAAATTTTTTTAAAGCGCGGCGAAACACCACTTTAGTAATTGGAAAACACGTCGAGGCGAAGCCAAAATAAGCGCCTAAATCAAGATGCAGCACAAATGAATTAGTGCTTGAGTTAAATTTAAATCTCATGAGAATCGGCATAGATTTCTCAATAATGCCGAATATTCGGGGAATAATTGAAATACTTATTGTTCGCCAAACGCTACTGAACACTTGAAAAATCTCAAGTTTGATTAAATCAAGTTCCACGTATAAATCTGTTGAATATTCGGTCCACATAGTTGGATTCCAAGTAGAAAATACGATGTTAAAAGGCCCTTTGTTTGAGTGATCATTATCATTAACAAAGGTTAGGACAGGCCGCCTTCATATTTATCATTAAAGGAAGTCTCTGCGGCTAACATATTGCCGGGGGCTGCCAGGAGCAAAGGTCACTTGAGCAGGGGCGGAGCCCAGGGGCACCTAATGAAAATTTGAGGGGAACCCTTCTCCAAGGGAACCATGCCATCACAGGGACTTGACGGACAGGCGTCGGAGAACTCAGGTAATTGTGGTTCTACTTGATGCACCTCTAGGAATGCGCAGTGATTCCCACGTTCGTCTGCCGACTTCTGCAGACTTCCTAGCACCGGCAAAGCTGATATTTGGTATTACCAGCACGGAATGTAGATGGATGCTATGTAACTAGGATGGTAGAGTATGTTTACCAAGATCTGACATCAAGATGACTCTATCGCTCAAATATGAGGAAGAATAGTTGATCAAGAGCATAGAGCAAGAGTAGCCAGGCTACTCTAAAACAAACAGAGGTGCCCTCAGCCTCTAAGATGGGAGAATGGGGCGTCCATCCACCCCGTCACAATACCTTGGGTTAAATCGCGAGGACAGCGAGGAATAAGTGGCTCGTAATAGATTACAGTAGTGAATGATTCGGTAACATTTGAGAAGGAGTATATATTGGAAATAAAGGGTGCTGAAGATCGAGTCACCTTCATGCACCTATATAAAATACTATACCTCCTGCATGAACCCGGTGGCTAAAAAGGGCTATCAGCCACCCATGTTCCATAATTCGATGGAATTGGGAGCTCCCAAACCTTTCACCAGCGGCTCTACTTTGTTGAGGCATCTTGATAATGTTTGGGACCGAAGGGGATGAAATGTCAAGCAGTGTTCGTTCGCTCCTCGAAAGGGAGCAGCGTTCTCTTGGTACAGCGACATGGAGCCGACCTCCATAGGCAGTTGGAGAAGCTCAAGCGGAGAGGCCGAATTCACCGATAAGCTTCTTCGGAGTACAAAAAGGCGATTAGCATGATGGAGCTAACTACTACCAAACAAGAAAAGAAAAGAGCCGATTACAAACTTCATCGATAGATGGAGAAGTCGAACTTAAAATGTAAAGATAGGCTCTAGAGTCATCTGACCATCGGCGTATCAAAGGCATGCATTGTGACACCTGCCGGTACATTATGCGGGGAATACTTCTAAAACTATCGAGCAGCTGGCAACGAGCTCACGGCCAGGGGAGGCTCGGTATTACGAATAAAGTGCACGTGCCTCTACTCAGCTGACACTCTTAAGTCGAAGGCTAAATATAGTCGAGGAAGCCAAAGGAAGCTTCAGCTCGAAAAGAATAAGCTTACACGCTACTTGACTTCTAAAATGACTAGTTCTCATTGAGAACTAAGAAGGTCGGATGCGGGCTTGACCTTTTAAAGAAGGAGCGTCTCGTACTTAAAGAGATGCAAAAGGATTATCCCTTCCTTAGTCGGCGTTTACTGCATGTTGATGGGTTATTGAAAGCGAAGCTTGCTAGAACTCCCGAGTCAAAGAGATCCCAGGAGACAAACCAAAGCACGAGGTCCAACTTTTGCAAATATCGCTTAGGATGCTGGGGGCATCCGTTTGAAAAACGCTTCATATTCAAAGAGCGAGTAATGTATCTCACAAGAAAGAGGGAAATAACACTGGAAGAAGACAAGGAGAGTCTCTTCCAACCATGATACCACTACTTGTAGTCAACCCAGCTGAGGTCAAAGTGCTTATTTGCTTTTTGGGAGAGTAAACTTCGTCCTTGGGGAAAAGCATGGGTTGACTACTTTCCGGGAAGATGAGGCTGAAGCATGCAAGTATGTGTGTTGAGGTGGAGGCAAAGACTCAACTATAGCAGTATTAAAGGTGGCTGATAAATTTAGCCGGTAGTCTCTGAACTTTTCGCCATCTGATCATTTGATGGAAGCACGATTGCAGTACTCCTGATAAACCCTCATGTGTCGAGCTATGTGGCTTGGCAGATGGAGGATCAGGACATTAAAATTTGCTAGGCTTATCCACAAGACTTACAACGGTCTGCGTATCATAATTCAAGGTTTAACTTGACGGGGGAAGCGAGCAGCTCGAGAAAAGTAATCTGCGCTTGGTGGTAGGGTAAGAGCCAACTTCTGGTTCCATGTAATAGATGTCAAGGTCATATACAATATCCTACTAGGAAGGCCTTAGATCCCTGGCCCGGCAATGTTGTCCCCTCAGCCTCCACCGGGTACCTCGTGTACCTCCCAGTAAGCTACTCGGCTTTACAAAACGGAGAATTTGGTTGAAGCACTCAAAGGCTTGACTCTACCCCTTACTCAACCAGAAAAGGTGGTAGCGTCACCCCTTAAAGGTTTTGTGACATCCAAGAAAGGACCCAAGATAGAGCATGGAACCATGGGTCCAAAAGCTTATGACCTCTTATTAAAGGCAAACTATGATCCCACTAAAGATCAAGCCATAGGAAGTACCTCACAGTCCTGACGACGCATGGGTTAAACGATACCCAAAATATGATGATGCAAAAGAATGGTCTCACCGAGAACTCAACCACATGGTTGGGATATACTTGAAACTACCACTCGTGTTCTAATCAAGAGGATGGTAACCACGGATGCAGGAGGTTGGTAAAAATTTCAGGACCAGAGAAATATGTGAGGAGCGGCGTTCGGTATTCCTGCAGTTGAAGCGACCTCGGCCCCCAAGAAGAAAACTGAAGTCTTTCTTCCCCACTGGAGTTTTGTGACAAGCGTAAGGCACAACCCAAACCCAAAGTTTGGCTTGGGGGCTTGGGAAGTTGACCTCTAAAACTATGGAGGAAGGCTGTTGGGAGTAAAAACACCTCGTTTTTTTAACTGGAAGACAATGAAGGAAAGGTTCATGGCCACTCTCCCGTACATATTAGTAAGCAAGAGCCTTGGCTTGAAGGAGAAGTGGTGGGTGAATTTAAAGGCAGCGCCTGCCACGAAAATAAGTATTCCCTAGAGGAGGTTTAGAAGTTCAACGGTATCTATGAACAAATCATGGGAGGAGCCCTCGGGTGGCGATCGAAATGAACACGATGCAGGAAAAGTTCCTCTAGCAGTTAAATGACCTAGTGTATAAATATATTCACGAGATGTTGTGGAATGTGCCTACACCTGGCTAGAGAGCATTAGTATGAAGATCAACAACATCGATGGGTTGAAGACTTTAAGAACCGGAGGAAGGTACTTGAGATAGGGCTACCTTCTGGCTCAGCCAGTGCAATAAAAAGGCCCTTGACAGGAGGTGTGAGAGAGCCAAAATTTATGTCTACCTTCCCATGCCTATCGATGGCAGGGGCGACAAGGCAGGGGCATTCCAATATACAAGCCCGAGATACAAGTCTAATTACACGACTATTCCTAGAAGAAAGAAATAGTGGGCGAAAATTCAACGGTATGTCTAGGACAAACCCGAGATGGGAACATTCAATGCAGGACAAGCTTGGTGATATTCAATTTGCATTCCTCAAGAGCATTGGGGCGACCCCATATACCAAAGTAATGCGTCCACGGCGGAACATTATGGAATGAATGTCCCACCTCGAGAGCAAATGCCTAAAAATATATAAATTAGCAACGCCCAGCTTCGTGAAAGCGGTTGATGGGTTGAGACTTGGCTTCGACAAAGACTATCAAAACAAAAATTGAGATGTACATGCGGTCGAAACCGAAGGTTAAATATTTCTTAATAAACTCAAGCACGCTCACGAGCATGAGGATAAGCCCTTGATTTCACGAGGATGAGGATAAATTGCCACGCCTCCGGGCGTGAGGATAAACTTCACCGGCCACTGCATGAGCATGAGGATAAAGCGCCCCGCAGCGCTCTTATGCGTGCTTAAACTATCAACCCTACTCTCGAGCGAGGCATAAATTGTTCACCTCCCGGATGAAACACGAATCATCCAACCTCGTTTTATGAGGATAAGCGTCGAGCCTCCTTGATATGAGAGGGTTAAAAGATCAGCCCACTTTGAATTACGTTGGGCAGTCCCGATGCGTGGCGATTTGAGCTAAAAAGATAGCCAAGCACAACGATTGCAAGATGATGAACTAAACATACGGATGTCTGTAATCCAAAAGCGACCTGCGGCACAAGTCTACATTAACAAATACAGCCCTCGGTACTATATTGTCGAGAGGATCTTGGGGTGAAGCTCTGATAAGAAGAAAGGGTTATCATGCTTCAAAAACTCCTAGATTCCAATTTCGGACTAGGTTCAAGAACATGATGCTAAAACTCTTGAACTTGGGGGACGCAAGTGATGATGAAGATAGGGACAAAAGCGATGTCGCTTCAATCCCTGCTACCTCAGACACTCTGTCAGACTAAGTAGATGAATAAAGTGTCTAACCTGCTTAGAGTAACGAATGAGGTGAATGAACCGAATCTGGCACCCTACAAGACGCAAATAAGACTAGGGAAAGAAGCAAAGCTCCACCTTTCTATTCCAACACTATCTCTAAAACTCAAAGGACTAAGGTCCCAGTAGTTTGAGGGTGTTCGATACAGGTGATGCATCAGAAGATTCCCTGTAGAGTTGTCCAGGTTCAAGAAGAAATACATCCTCTCATGAAATTTGAGGATCCTTCTACCTGAAACACGCAAACTCTCAAGGCCTCTAGATATTCAACATACGAATATCCATATGAATGGAGATCGTCTTGACTACAAAGCTGCTAAAGTCAGTCAGGAACATATCTACTATGTCCAATACGCCTCTAAAGTTGGACATGGTTATTCTGACTACTAAGCTATTAAGGCCAGTCAGGAACATTCTCATCATGTCTAAAGAAGCCTCTAAAGCCGGACATGGTTATTCTGACTACTAAGCTGCTTAGGCTAGTCAGGAACATATCAGCTTGTCCAATACCGCTCTAAAGCCGGACAAGGGCATCTTGACCACAAGCCTCTAAAGCTGGTCGAGATACATCCACAATATCTGACGAGCTTCGAAGAGCCATAAGGATGTATAAATTTGCAAATCAGGCTAACCATCTCAAGATCAAAAGATTGATCAGTTCAACCTTGGCATCACACAAGCCTACACCAACAAGTAACCCTCAGAGTTAAGCTGTTAAAGCTTCTGAGGTGGAGCTGCAATCTCAAGATAGGACTACACTAGTAAAGCCACTAGCTTGCAACTCTGGACCAGGTACAAGGGCCATGACTAGTAAGTTAAAAGTACGAGTCATGAAGGGTAAGTTAAAAGTCAAAAGCAAGACTGGTGATAGCCTCCAGGGGTACACCAAATATATACCCAAGTGCATGACGTCATGCCAAGGTATAACACTTGAAGGATAGAGGTACCTCATTTATCTATCCATGCAATTCATGTTATGAATATCGAGGATCGAAAATGAAGGTCCCCTATACCAATAAGTAGGATACCCAAGTCTCGCCACACATTTTGCCACGTGCTTGGAGACTAAGTGTCAAGTGCGAAATGGGGAACGATATCCTGCTCACACATGATGCCTTCACCCTGTTGGAAATCAATAACCCAACATACTTGAAGAGAATATATGCAAATATTGAACTCATAAGAAGGGGAATGAAAGAAGGTGGAACCCATAAATGGTCATCACCTAAAAAGATGATATCCTTAAACGTACTAAGGATCACAGCTCCTTGGTAAGAGCATAAAGTGCCTAACAGCTCCTTGGTAAGAGCATAAAGTGCCTAACAGCTCCCTGGTAAGAGCATAAAGTGCCTCACAGCTCCCTGGTAAGAGCATAAAGTGCCTAACAGCTCATGGGTAAGAGCATAAAACACCCAACAAACTCTCGAATATAAATCTAAACTATCCATCAAAATAAACTACGTTTGACTTTATCCTCGAGAAAGGATCCTCGAGGTACGTAGGCACCTTGGAACGCTCCAGGCCCAGTGATAACTTATCAAAAAAACTCTTTGTCCTCTACAAGCCATCATGTAAGGCTAATCAAGAGGAAGCAAAGAGAGATAAGCACCAAGTCCAACATCAAAAGCATGAAAGTAAAATCAAATCAACGCATAACAGAGATATCTGATGCAAACTACGCTTCCGAGAGGAGTGCGCATCGACTCGGAGACTATGTAGTCTAAAAAGGGACATTCACCCCTCCTTCAACAAGTAAGCATCAACATCATAGCAGAGTAATGAGCAGGAGACGGACGTCCGTCTTCAACTCATATGTTACTCACACTATCAAAGCAAAAGCAAGAAAAGGCATAGAGTCAAAGCCAACTCCAAGGTAGAAGGTTGGAAGAACAAGAAGGGGACGTCCCCTTACTTGCCAACGTCCCGCAAACCAAGGAATGTGCTAAGACAGGGACTGAAAAACAGAAATAAAGCAATTCCAAGAGTAAGTGGTCAATAGAAAGTAAGAGACGTCCTCTTAACTAACTAAATACCATCAAGACTCAAGGTTGCTTAGACCAAAAGATGCCTAAGCCTAGTAACATACTAGCTAACATATCCAAGATATGACTCAAGGTGAATAGAGCAATTGATAATGGTAAAGAGTTCATACTCAATAACCATAACACTAGCTAAGTTCACAAAGCAAATAAAGCAAATCAAGTCTCCTCATAAAGACTCGATTATATAGAGAATAGGGAATAGTGGAAGATAAATGCATTCTAAAGGTCCATACTACATGCAAGGGCCAACCTTACTCTACATGAATGCAAAATTCAAACCGAAAAGAGAAGGTAAAAAGCTTATTAATCAGCACACGCGCGTTTAGAAGATCAAACAACCTGCCCAAGCAATCCAGAAAATTCCGAAATTTTATGATCGGAAACTAGACTTCTGGAAGAACGTGTGACGACCAGTTTCATCCCAATCGGAGTTCCGAGCAGGAAGAAACAGTCTCTCGAAGTTGGTACAGAAAACAGTAAAATGGAAATTCCAGAACCAACTTCGAACCTCCATAACTCGAGCCTCAGAATGAGAAGGATATGGCAAGTTTACTAACAACTGCCCTATTTTGACGAACCGAAAGCAAAAAATAAAAAGAATAGTTTCTACTATTTTACATACAGTTTGATTTTAAAAGGTTCGAAGAATCAAGATCATCTACCCAGCTCGAAGTTCATGCAAAATTCAAGAAACAAGGTAGAATCTTTACTAAAACGAAGATCCCGAAGGTAGTAGAGAAACTAGGAAGTAGCTGATCACAGAGACATTCTAAACAGAGTGTTGAGTTGAAGAAAAATTTCAACTGTGAACAGTGACTTCGGGAGGAGGTCGGGACCTCCTATGTCCCGACCCTGGTACCTACCTCGGGGACATTTTGAGTCAATGGTTTTCGGGATCAGGTCGGGTGGAGCACAAGTCACGACCTGGTCCCGACGCGGGTTCGAGAAGACCTATTTAAAGGCGGTTTTGACAACTTGAAGCCCAAGGAAAAGCCTAGCTTTGGTAGGTTTGTTTAGCCTATAAATATAGGATGTTTCTATGAGTTTTATTCATCACACAAATACATAGAATAGAGAATATTCATCCTAGAATAATATTAGGTCTTTAATATTATTGAAGAACATAGTTTTTGTTCTTGAAGAACTTAGAGAGTTTATCTTTGTTCTTGATAGGCTTTGTTGTTGAGATTTTCTGTGATAAGAAAATACTCAACATAGATTATACTAGCTGCAAGTGTCAGAACGATCTTTCCGGTTTATTAAGAATTCTCGAAGAAGAACATGATGACTTTTCATATCAGGAAAACCCGTATAAAATTCTAGGTTCTTATTTCCAATATTTAAATTTCTCTTGGCTATTCTTATTGATTGCTTGAAACTTCAAAGAAATTAGGGTCTCAATAATTGGTATCATATATCGTCGAAGTCAAGTTAAGAGTTTAAGAATCAATGGTCGAAGCGAAGGAATTCAGACACAGCCGTAGAGAAATTGACGGAATGTATTTTCCACATTGGAAAATGTGTATGGAGGATTATCTCAGACGGGAAGAAGTTGAACAAACTAATCGCAGTGGTAAGCACGAGAAGACGTAATTTAGGATGAATGGATCAATTGACAGCAGTCTTAGGGTGCGATCAAACTTTGTATGTTGAAACAAGAGTCATGAAGGAAACCACTACAAAAGCGGGTCACTTAAGGCTTTGTGCAATCCTTGTACGAGAAACCTTCTACAAACAATAAGGTACTTCTCATGAAAAACTATTTCACCTTAAGACGCCGATAACACACCCATAGCTGTATTACACCTTAACGCTTAATAAAGATTATTAATCAACCGTCGACGCGATGTTAATGTTGATTTACGATTTAACGCTTGATTTTATTGGCTTCAAGTACTGAAAGTTAGAGCCAATGAGGGCGGAGGTTAGTAATCACCAGAGGTACCAACAAGGTTGAACTTAAGGTGGTCAGAGCGATCTTGTCTAAGGAGGTACGTAAGCCTTCATGTAAGCGGCAAAAGTATGGTTCTCGCGATTAAGCGTAGGAAGAGTGGTAGCTAACGGGAGACAGAGATTTTGAAAATAGCGGGAGATCACAGGTAAAGAAAGATATAATTCTAACTGTGTGTCAGGGTCAGGTAAGCATCGGTCATACGGCAGGCACCGCTAAAGCCAACGGTGACGCTCATATCAAGGCCGAGCGATTATTCCGACGTGTTGGTTCTATCTCGCGAATGCTTCCGCTGATTCCCTCGGATGAGACCCTGGAGCATCTTTTCATAATGAAAGGGGCACCATGAATTATGTTTCTCGAATTACGACCTACCATCTTGGTTGAATACGGGGAACATTGACGTAGTAGGACGTGGATATGTGGAATCGAGGTTGTCAAACGGTTCTTTCCCGAAACTAACAAAGTGTGTGTTTCAAATTGTGTACAGCTTAGTTTCAGTGAAGTCACTGATGGTGATGGTTATCGAATCCACTTCTCAAGATGGCAATCGAAGGTTGTTCGGTTAATGGTAATAGCAGTGCGGCGTAAGTCGAACTCTATACTGATCACGGTTCTCAAAAAAGAGGTTGAATAGAGTGGATCCGCGCAGAAAGTGCCGAGATTCGACAATGGAGTTTCTAGTGAAATAGAAAAGGGATTGTCGCTATGATATTCATGTTCTGGATGTGCTGAGAGGTTCTCGAGAGATTCTTTAGAGCTATGCAAATCAAGATGCATCAAGGTTACAAAGGTACCTAACCAGCGTAATGTAATACTTCCTTTTAAGCGACGAAGTTCGAGGTCAAGAATTGGGAAGGATGCAACCGGTTTTGTGTCGCATGAACTTTGAGTTAGCGAAGCGTTTCAAAGTCGTAAGAGGTATTCCCAAATCGCTCGATTATTTGCTAATCGTTGACTTGTTCTAACAAACACCGAGGTTCGTCGAATTGCACTGCTGGTGCTCATCGACGCTGAAACGGGAAGCCGCAGGCTATAAATTATCAATTTACTCAACTGCTCTATGCCCATGGTGCTTCTCTCGCTGAAGATCATGAAGATCAAGAAGGCAAAGGCAGAGCACGCTTTTACTTAATTGAATTTGTGGAAAATTCCAAATAAATAGTAATGGTGTTATTCTAGATTTTCTCTGCTGTCAAGTCAGGCTATCTGGCTGGATGTTTTGAATCTGAAAGGAAGGTATCAAGTTGAGTCATGAATGCCTTCTACGTGCATTGCGATTTACTTAACTCGTAGCCGTCAGACAAGGCCAAGACGGTCATCCGAAATTTGTCTTCGGCTGCAGATTGTTGCTCAGTTAAAATTTCTACTATGCAAAGGACTTCGGAAGAGGGTTTTGACCTCTCGATGTCCCGACCTCGGGACATTTTGAGTAAGTGGTTTTCGATCAGTCGGGCGGAGCATGTCCCGACTGTCCCGACGCTGGTTCGAAAAGATCTATTTTAAGGCGGTTTTGACACCAAGCCCAAGGAAAAAGCCTAGCTTGGGTAGATTTGTTTAGCCTATAAATATGTGATGATTTTGAAGTAGTTTTATTCATCACACAAATACGTAGAATGGATAATATTCATCCTAGAATAAATATGAAAAGTTTAATATTATTAAAGAACATAATTTTTGTTCTTGAAGAACTTAGAAAGTTTATCTTTGTTCTCGATAGACATTTTGTCAGACAGCGATAAAAAATACTCAAATACGTGGTTTATAACTAGCTGGTAGGCCTTGTGGACGATCTTCAAGGATAGGACTTGAAGAGCAAACATGACGCACCTTCACATCAGGGGAACCCGTGATAAAATTATTGTATCTGTTTATTTCCCATTAAATTTCAGCTCTCATTTACTTAAAAACTCCGGTGGCGACAGTGCCTTAAATCCTAACACATAGTACCTCAAATATCAAAGAATTCCCAATTAACATCAAAGATCAACCCAGAAGAAAAGAAAGCAAAAAAAAAAAATATGTTTCGAACTTGGTTCAAAACTATCTAAAAAAATGAGGGATGGAAAGAAAAGGAAAATAGTTGATCCAGGTGGCTAGAAAGAACAAAAAAAGGGAGCAAAAAAAAAAGGAGGGACAACGTCCCCCTGTATGTCACCAGTCATCCTTCCATGTTCCATGAGCCAAGATTTGTTTGATCAGATGGTGTCTCTGTTTCAAAGGAGTGTTGTGCGCATATTTTAAAGAAGGTGTTCACCTTATTTTTATGGTGATGTTCGGCTACTATGGGAAAAGGAAGATGATGGAGTTTGATTTTTGATTCATCACATGCTTAAATAAAGGAAAACAAAGTAATTCTCATGTTTTAAAAGACACTATTTCTGTCTTGATGGACAAGTAAATCCTTTGCGTGATGAATTAAAACAAAACGAACTAGCCTGCTACTAGGCTATGTTCGAAAATTCCATGTACATAAATTTCATGAAAAAATACATCCCGAATATTTCCTGGTCAAATAAAAACAAGACCTTTAAATTATCCAAAATTCAAAATGGGATTAAATCAGAAAAATTATTAAATAGATTAATTTTCGAAATTCAGACTAAGGTTAATCATCTTAACTATCCATGTAACAACACAAAAATATTTGGTGATGTTATATCTCATAACATGTCCTCCTCAATTGGTAAAAGACTTCGCTAACTATCCGAGGAGTAAGCAAAGGCTGAGAAAAAGAGCGTGAGGTGTCTCAAGAACAATTAGATTGTTCAACCGATTATTACATTTAAATAATAATAATAATAAGCTCGACATATGTTAATCATTTGACAATTAATATATTAGGATTAACTCGACGATTATTAGATATGATTTATTAGAAATCATTATGATTCTATATTAATATGATGTTCGTTAAACATAAATTAATATATTGTTAATTTCAATCGAGCCAAAGAGGTCGACACAACAACTAAAACGAAGTATAATTCGATTTATAAATTTTGAATTTAAAATATAATCCAGAGGAACATTGGGTGTGGAAATTTCAATTGTTTAAAATCACCCCATGTGGACGCATTAAACCGAGCGAGAAAGTTTGGGAGTTCTAGAATCTTCTTTTGTAGTTAATTCTAGAATATATTCATGAGGCGGAAGAGTTTCACCACATCTCTTAAAAATGCCTTAAAAGTGTGGATTTTGAGCCATATATAAAAGCGCCACTTTCGAGACGAAAAAGCTGCACCAATCCTCAAAAGTCATGGGCCATTACGGCAGGATCGCCTTTGTTTAAGCTTACCTACGTTAATGGCATTTAAACTAAACAATGTCTACAACGCACTCACTGGAAGGGTAATCATCATTTCGCCACAACCGAAAATGATGGTTGGTTACTTTCTCGACACGAAAGTGGTCAAGTTTCATTACTCCGAAATAGTTTAGTTTATGGTACGGCATCTAGTCGAATGATCTATATGTATTGGGATACAAACGCTGGTAATCTACAACATAAATAATAAGAGGGAACAAGCTAAATGACTTTAAACCTTCTATCTCTGGCAATGCGCATTTCGTCATATAAGTGATAAACGCATTAAGAAATTACATGTTGATGGAATTTTGACATCATCTGATTTGAACCATATGATCAATGCGAATCATAAGCCAAGTGCGTAGCATTTGACCAAATCACCTTTCACTAGAACGAGTGAGGGCAAAGATTTATTGGCATCATATACCGACGCTGGTAACCAACGCAATTTACTCCGGCCCAGGAGGTTACTCATACCTCATCACGCTCACCTGACGACTGAGATATGGTTACATATATCCTGAAGATAAGAATGAAAATTTTAAAGTCTAAAAGAGTTTCAGAAGAAGTCAGAACTAACCTAATAAATGCCAAGGCCCTCCCGGTCCCGGCTGCAGCGGAGATACTTAGCTTGGCATTCAAGCACAACTTATGGAGTGAGAACAGATCACCACTCCTCCGAACACCTCAACATAACGGTATATCCGAAAGCGAGAAATCAGAACACTATCATCGATATGGTCTGATCCATGATGAGCACATCCGAATCGCTACCGCTTTTAGGATATGCATTACAACCGCCATGCACATACTAAACAAATGTCCAACTAACCGCCCATTAAGCACTTATTACGTAGATGTGGGTTCGGGGAACCCGGCCCTAAGATAGGCGATACGAGATTCGATAGCGGTCTATGTCAAGAAATTGAATGCGACAAACCTCGACCCAAATTTGGAAGGTGATATGATTATCTAAAAGAAAATCATAGGGTATTATTTCACTCATAATGAACAAGATTTTAATTAAAAAGAGATGGCATTTTCCTTTGAGAAAGACATTTTGCCAAGAGATATGTAAGAAGCGAGAATCTGTTGTTCAAGAAAGGGCAGTCACCAGGCTGAGAACGTGGATCGATTCCACCGTGAGGAGCAGCCTCTATATCAAGGGTTCAACTCGATCCACTCCGGAAACCGTAATAGAGGCCAATCGAGACTCATACTACCCTTAGGAGGTTGATAGAACTGTCAGAACCCGATAGTGGTTTGTGCTTTTTAATTTAAAAGGATGTTTCCTTCTTCGTATGAAAGAGTACGAAAGAAACAAGATGTCATTTAATCGCTATAGCCAATGAACTGAGATAGATTCAATGTACCAAAATAATGTTTGACATCACGATCTACCCGAGGTGCTAGACTGCCGAGTGCAAAGGGTCTTTTAAACACAAACTAGATAAAAGATGGAAACGCCCATGTTTACAAGGTTGACTTCAGAGCTAAAGGATTCAAAAATATTCTAACTAATTGATGAGGATGAAACTTTCTCCCTGGGGCTAGAAAGTTTAAATCCATCCTGATTATCTTGTGGACGCCGCCATTATGTACTCAGACCGCGTATGGATGTAACGATTCCTTAACGGGAATTCAAGAGACGGCATTTACACAACCTCTAGAATTTGCATGTCCTAAGGGACCTAAGAAGGTATGCAAGCTACAAAGATCAATTTATGGACTTAAGCAAGCATCAAGAAGTTGGAATCTTCATTTTAGTGAGTCAATCAAAGAGTTTGGTTTCATTAGTAACGAAGAAGATTCTTGTCTATACAAGAAGGTTAGTGGGAGCAACATTGCATTTATAGTCCTCAGAGTATAATTACATAATCGATCATAGAGTGGCATACCTCGCTCAATCAGCTGTTACGGCTATGTAAGTGTTTATGAAAGACTAGAGAAGCTCAATATATTCTTGGAATTAAGATCCATAGAAACCGACGAAAAGGCTTATTGATTAAGCCAAAATTACATTGAGGTGCCCAAAAGATTTAAGACGACAATTCAAAGAACCTCCTACGGTATTACTGCATTACCTCGGTTATTTCCATTGTCCCACAAACGAGGTCAAGTGTGGAGCAGACGAGTGATGTTCGTTATGCACCAGCCATAGGATCCATCATTGCATGTTACATCCAACGTGATCGTGACGCCTGAAAATGATGCTACTCAGTCAATGTCCGTGTGAAAATTATCAATCACAGCAGCCATACCTTTAAGTACTTACGGCGCTAAAGTATTACAGGTTCAGTATATGCTGGGGGATAAATGTGAGTTATTGATAGAGGGTTACAACGATGCTGCCCAAAACGATAGACGATAGTCTATCCAACTACATGTGATTCTACCCCAACGCGACAAAATAAGCCATGAAAGAAGAAGTTGTGCGCATCAGAGCTTTCCACTAAAAACGTAGAGCCGAGGAACATTGCAAATGCTTCTAAAGCCGCTGGCTGCAGCTTCATTGATCAAGAACTTCGTGTGGAGCGAACTTGGAGTGGCACCATCAAGCGTCCAGCCTATATTGAGACAACATCAGAGCAATAAATGCCTAAGGAACATCTATACTACAACCAAGAATGTACTCGTGAAGTATCATCTTATTCGGGAGATAACCCGATACAGAGATGTTGTAATTTGTAAGGTTCAATCGATAATAACGTAGCGCATCCCTTAACTAAATCACTACCTCAAAGAAAAGGAATGATAGCGATGTATAAAGGACCGGTCTTAAGGATACGCTGAGTGGTCTTAATTTTAGTTGGGAGCTAGTTTTTTATTTTATATATGTCATAAAATGATTGAAGACAATGATTGAATTTTAAGCTCAAGTTCAATGTATATCATTTATTTTTCAAACTATGATCATTATGTACATATATATATATATATATATATATATATATATATATACATCATTAATATCTATGTATATGTATGCATCATTAATATATAATGAAATTTATTCTATTACAATATAAAGTTTTCTAGAGAGGTCTCCTGAGTTAAGTGACTCAAACAAGAAATCTGGCTCTATCAAGCCTAGAAAACTACGACATTATGAAACCCTAATCCGTTCACTATCGGAATAACACCATTTATTAGTATAGTTGATTTTCCATCACGCTTCTAGGATCGGCGAGAACTTTTACTCGAGTCAATCACATAGATATACTGCATGGAATGTTTTCTAAACGTGATAATCGGGATATTGACTCTCAGCATGAACTTAAGATCGCATATATGCGCCCCAAGAAGTCAGAACTTATATTAAATGTATTACCCCAGACCGAAATGACCGTTTCATTTACAAGAGTAGTGTACTTGACCTGTCTAAATGTCTCAAGGTAAACGTAAGAGCACCATAAAAGACTTGATTTTTGTACACTACAAGGTGAAGGTAAATCTTGTCCACAAGATGGAATTTACAATCGGATTTAGATTTTTAGGTCTCTTGGAGAACTAATGGTGATTTGTTGGCCAACCTCAGCCCTAGACTGAGATCACATCACTTCATAGCACCAAGAAAAAGTACAGATGCAAAGAGTTCGTGACCCTAACTACCATAGTTCGATCATTGGAAAGCACGTATCGACGGATCGTGTGTCAATGCATTCCTGATTAGTGTTAACGCTTTTACAAATAATCGCTCATGCAAGAAAATACAGATGTTATCTCATAAATATGTGTCCGTTGAACAACTAGATTATTGTATAAATCAGACATTGTACGAAATAAATAATAATAAAGTTCTATCATATCTTAATTATTCTTTTTAATAATTAATATATAGATTAACCTGATTGACATTAGGTTTTATGGCTTATTGTAGTCCACATGATCTATATATTAATATGATGTTCGGTTAAACATAAATTAATATATTGCTAATTTCGATCGAGGCCTAAGAGGGTCACACACAACAACCAAAACTTAACAATAATACGATTATAACTTTCGTTTAAATATAATCAGATAAGAATATCAAAGAATCTAAATTGTTCAAATCACCCTATAAGTGGCGCATTAACTGAGTGTGTATTGGGAGTTCTAGAATCTATTTTTTAAGAATTTAGAATATTCTTGGGCGAGTGAAGAGTTTCAATTAATATCTCTTAAAATGCCTTAAAAGTAGTGATTTTGGTTCTATATAAAGGTCACTTTGAGATGAAAACTTGCATCAATTCTTCCAACTTTCAAATCGCACCTCTCTCTCCCTCTTCATACTGACCAAGAGTGTGAACCCACTGAATTTTCTCGCCTAACTCCTGCTAAGCGCTTAATACGCAGCAGCCTCTGGGCAAAGCCTAACGGAGGGTTCGCTCATACGCTGCTGACTATTCTTATACACACCCACGCTGATTGCTCCGAGCCTCCTCAAATATTCCGCCGCAACCGAAAAAGGTAATAATAATTTCAGATATTATTATTTTTACGGCATTCCAAAACTGCTATGGTTTTTTTCATAATTGTTATTTTAATCCGTAAAACCCAACAATAAATTCGTGTTGAAAATTACAAATATCATTCTCTGTGTTCACAATGTGGCTCTATCAATATTAATTTAATGTATCTAGAGTACTAAATCTCTAGAGAATTTAATTCCTATTAAATCATCTACGACGTTTAATTAAATTGCCTTAATACGTAATAAATCATGTTAATATTAAACTCAAAATAATTCTAATTCTCTAATAAATTCGAGAATTAATTCGCCTTAACATTTAATAAATCATGTTAATATTAAACTTAAAATTATTTGATTTTCTAATAAATGAAGAATTAAATGGGTCTTAATATGTAATAAATCATGCTAAGATAACTCCAAAATTATTTAATTCTCTAATAAATGGAGAATTAAATCCAAGTCTTAATACGTAATACATCATGTTAACATTAAACTCCGAATGAATTAATTTCTAATAAATCGAGAATTAAATGGAATCCCAAATACGTTGGCATTAAATCCCGTGATAATTAAGTCTTCATTAAGTCAAGCTTCAGGACCGAAGACTAATCAAGGATCGCGACGCAATATGTCACAATAAATTTCAAACGGGTCAACCATTCTATAAGTCACTAGTTGACTGGGAGATTGCTGATCAAACGTGGTCACAATAAATCTCATAACGTGATCATCCTTCCAAGCCCGAAACGGTAATGGGCGATTTACCTAAAACCGTAGTTACTTTTAAATGCAATCGCGAAGAAGTCCGAAACCGGGTTAACCACTAGTTCTCGACCTCCGCAGAGCAATGATAATTCGGATCGAGACGTAGCAATAAATTATCAATAAACGATCCAATCTACATCCCGATGTTTAATAAGCAGACCGGATATCGCTTATAAAGTGAGCAAAGACAGCCAAGAAAACTTCAAATACTAAATATGTATAAATATTCATGTTAGAAAAACGGATCGCCAGCTTAAAGTCGAATCCAGACTTAATACGACAGGCTCCGGCCCGAGGGCACCAGACGGTGAAAATTTATTTTAAAAAAATTAAAATGATTAAGACAACTTAATCAAATTAATTAAATCAAGCCACTAAAGAAATGCCACGTGGCTAGGGTTCTAGATCGAACCCTAAATTTAATATAAAACCCTCGATCAAATAAGTGGTTTCCGAAATTAAGCCTAAATGGCTGAAGTTAAAATTAGGTTTTATATTAATAAAACCCTAATTTTAAACTCGAATAGGGTTTCTAAATTTACGTTTTAATAATAAATTGGAAGATAAACCGAAATAAAATGGAGTTTTCCTCGAATATAGAGCTCAAAACGACGCGCCTCCGATAAAAAAAGCAGCGGCTAAGGTTACTTTGAATAAACAATTCGCTGTTGTATCTGGGATTGAGAATGTTGGCTGAAATATTTAATATTATTTAATATTAAATTCAAATCCCGATTCCATCCGTATTTTCTATTTCAAAATTAAATTCAAGTAAGATCCTCATCCATCAAATTAAATCAATCTAATCAACAGTATTCAAAGCCTGTAATCCTATGTAGCCCCCTTATTTTCGAAATTCCATCCAAAATCGCCGAAAATACCGAAACATCTCGGTAAAACATGTATGACGACCTCCGAAATTTCTGTATCCACCTTTTTAAACCGTCGTTAAATGACCACTAAAAATTCGGGGCAACAAAATAGGCCTCAAATCAAGATTACTACAATAAACACAATAATTCATCAAGTTGAAGCAAACCGATGAAAATCGACAATGTACTTTCAAGACCTTCGAATATTCAAAAATGTTTCAATAAAGACTGATTATGTATAACATTAAACAACACCTAAAAAATCTCAAGTTTGATTCATCAAGTTCAGAGATAGAATAATATTCACCTTAGCCGGACTTTCTAGGCAGAAATATCGCCGTTAAGGCCCTCATTCGAGTAATCAGATTAATAAGGTTGGGACGACCCACCGCCATACTAATCATCACTATGTTGTGCTGTCGCTAAGGCCGCCATAAGATGCTGCCATACATCCGTCACGTTTAAAAACAAATCCAAGGAAATAAATCTCACTAAGCCCCACCCTACAACAACAAGTCGCTATAAGATAAACAAGAAGCGACATCGCTTCAACAAGTTTCACATCACTCCATACGCCATAAGCCTGTGAGTTATATCTCAACCAAGTCCTGCAATCAAGATAAGATAGCATATCGTCCCACTCGGGTTATATCCCCTTTGGGTCCCACCACAAAAGCGAAGCTCATACATCAAGACACTACAAAGCAGTGTTTCTTTATCCAACCGACATGTAACGTGAGATCAAGTCCAAGATCTGGCAAGATCAAGTCCATACATCCAACACGGGAATACGCTAAGTGCCCCACTGCCTCGCACCATATCCAAGCTCCGCATCAGCCTGTCTATCAAGACCATAATATTACAATCCAAATGTAATAGAGCTTCTATCCAAATCCACCAAATCAAGTCAAGATCTCACAAATCGTCAACAAACGCTAGTGGATTCATATTTCGATACGATCTTTCGATTGAGTAAAACTTGTATGGACCGAGGAATTTTCTCCTCATGATTTTATTTTGTACCTTTTAATAAATAATAAAATTCTTTCAGATTACATCGAATCCAAAATATAACTGGGCCCTTTTGAAGTTTTGACACTAAATCTTTTGATTTTAATTTTAACAAAAATAGAGTAAAAGTATGATTTTTTATCGTTCGCTTCCGAAGTCCGGCTACGATCCATAGACCATTCTCTACGTATTTTTCTCAGATACTATTTCAAAGTACAAAAATATCATTAAATTTATAATGTATAAAAATATAACATCATATTTATGCAAAGTACAATATAACACTGTATTTATGGGCCCTAATTAATTTTAAGTATTAAATACCAAAACCTATCGAATGTTTGAAAATATGTCAATAGTTTAGCCGTTTCGATATTAACTAGAAAGAGACGCGCGACGCATTTATTTAATCGATTTCTTAAATATTTGATACATTTTTTATGTTTAATTCGATATCATTCAAAACTGTGTAAAAACTTACACACCTTCGATTTTTTTCTAATTAATATTTTTATTTTTACTTTATTACTTGATCACGGACAACTCTTTAAATATAATATAAAAAATTACAATAAAATAATACTGCTCATAGAAATGATATTATACCAAACTGAGATACCTATAGATAAATATTACTTTAAGCACTCGATGTCTCGATCTTCAATATATTGATGAACTGATCATCAATATAGTATCATCGAATTATTTATTTTTATGTCTGTTAAATTATTATGATTTAAAAAGTATAATTTAAATTTTTGTGGATCCCAATATATAAAATTCATATATACATGGAATTAAATAATAATAATTCTACACAAAATTTATGATTATTTAACTAATATCTATTATGATAATAATAATAATAACTATAGTTGTACATAATAATAAATAATAATGAAAATAATAATTCTACACAAAATATATAATTATTTAACTAACACCTATTATAATAATAATAACAATAGTCTACATAAAACATATTCTTATTTAACTAACACAAATTATTAAATATTGAGAATGACATATGATAAGAAAATCATATTGACGAAAGGAGTAATAAATTAATAGTCCCTATGTCTCTAAAAGATTGTCACATTTTGATTTTAATGAGTTGATTTTTTTAATTTTGAACTCAAATAACTTTTAATGTGTTACATATTTGTTTGAAAAAAAAATTTCAATATGTAGTATTTTCAACATACTTTATTATTAACTTGATAATTTTGATTTAAATAAAAGTTTTGAATGTCAATCAAGATCGTAAATAAAGTTTTTTTTAACTTTGAGAGCAAAAGGCAATGTAACTCCACTTAATGATAATTTTGAATCGCCAGACATGACCTAGATGTAAATAAATAAAAGCTTAATTAAAAAGTTTTACGCACACAATTATAAATATATATTGTTAAATGTATATCATCCTCAAATCATACCATGCTAGATGATTGAGCATCTTACATATGTTAGCATATTAAAGATGTATTAATACTTATTAATAGTTCATTTCTATTAACAATCATGGCTATCACCAAGAGGCGGAATTATTAATTAAAACATAAAATTTTGCTCAACTTTAAATTTTGCAGAATTGTGAATTATTAATTGAGAGAATCTACATACGCTGGGCAAAGAGCAAAAGACATTTAATACTTAATAAGAAGCTAATTTCTATTAAAAACTCATGGGCCAACAATTAATAAAAGTGGAATTATTAATTAAAAAACATAAATTTTTGCCTAACTTTTAAATTTTCAGAGAGAATGGTAATTTATTAATTAGAGGAATTGCAATTTAAGAGATTAATACGTAAAAAATGGCCGAACAAAATAAACATAACTTTATTCGGACTTTTATATTGCAGGATTAATGATGTTGATGATTGTTGATTAGTAATTAGTAATTTTAAGTATGATTACAAAAATATAACATCATATTTATGTAAAATACAAAATTAAACCGCTCTACAAAAATATATAATAAAGATAATAAACACTACAAGACCGTATCTTTACCGCTTCCTAAAAAAAAAACGTTGGATATTTCATCAAGTTGCAAGGCTTCAAGATTTACCCATCACTTAATGTGAGTAAGTATCCTCGGTGATGCGTTTCACACGGTCCACAGAATAGCCATACACAACGCCGCAAAGCTGCGAATCTCGTTATCGAGGGGGCATCGAATTTCGATTCAAATAAATAATTACTTGTTGGCACAGTGATCGAATTCCACGCCGATGCCAGCAGGTAAGACCGCAGCCATGAATTATCAGTCTGGCTGAGACAAGGCCAACAGAGCACCGCTGCTTCCTCAGCTTGACAATACTGGGTAAGGGGTTCAACAGAAAGTTACTGTATATTCTTAAGTTAATAGTCACGTGTTTAAGTTCTTTTTTTTATAGATCTGTTTATTAAGTTTTCTATGATGCATATTCTTGTTTACAACTAAATACACAACACTTACCTCGTAAGTATCAGAGTGTATGTACTCCGTATAAACAATTCATTTCATTGGTATTTCTTAGGCTCATTTGTTCCGTTGATATTTCAGTTATCAAATTTTTTTATATCAGTTATCAATTTTTTTTACCAGTTATCAAATTTGCTATTCATTTAATTCACATTGTTAAAGTTCGATTATGTTTTATCACTCACCTAATATTTATAATTGATGAAATATAAAAAATTAGTGTCGCATTAATCACCACCCATGCTTACTCAGTTGGTCTCCCCTTTAATTACCTATGTTTCAAAAGGTCCTGTTTATCATTTTACTTGTTTACTAATTCACTGACATCACTTAATGCCACCACCTACTCCATTTGATCAATCACCTATATTTTAAAAGATTCCATTTGATCACAAAACCTTCAAAATCGACTTTATTTTTTTCCGTCCAAATTTGCTGAAATGTTTTATGATCTAAACCCAACTTCTACGGTTCTCCCGCCACCATGACACCTAAGCGATTTTTGGTAGTATCATGACCAACCCGTATATTAATTTATTTCATTTGTTTTTTCAATAATTTTTCTTTTTTCACTATAATTGCGAATATTTTAATATGAACTTTATAATTATGACGCTTTCATTTATAGACATGACTATACCAAATGAATTTTTAACTTCATCAATTATTATTATGATTATTATTTGAACGATCTAGTCGACTTTATTGACAACATTCTAAATTGAACCTTAAAGTTTCATCTATTTCTAAATAAGATATTTCAGAATATACCTTTCTATTAAATTAATTTGTTAGAAGGACAGAACGTAAAGTCTTTACTATTCATTATATTTTTCATTTGATCACCCAAAGTTTGGGGCAACCACTATACTTCAATTAATTTTTCATCATCTGAACAACCAACATAATTACTCTTCCAAAACAGATAAGAACCCTAAAACTTAATTTAATTATATATAATAAATAATAATAATAATAAGTTAAAAAATCATTTATTATTCTAACTGTTATTAAGACTTAATTATAATTATGTTAAATAAATCTAGTAAGAATAAAATATTATAACATGGAAAGAAATTCATGAAAAGGATGAAGAAATACATGTACATTAAAAATAACTGAGCCACAAAACTAAGACAAATTGTGGTGTTCTAAATGACACAACCAGTTAAAACAAATTCTTCACCCCCAGACACTTCTAAACATTAAAAATGATCAACCAAGATATGTGCGATCAAACGGTGACATCGGGTAGACATAGGCGATCAACTGCAATTAAGAAATAAAACCATTAAAAAGATGACCCTTAACATAACGAAATTCTGGATTGAAAAATCAAGAGAATATTTTAAATTATTCGATCAAATAAGACCCTTCAAAATATGTCGATTAAAACCTAATACGAAGATGAGAACAAGATAAAAATTGCTGTATTCCAAACAAATGTAAACTTTAAATTTCTTGTCTATTAAAAACTATAGTATTATTATTAAATTATGCATATATGTAAGGTCAGCTCCATATAAAAGTTTACAGTCATTTAATGAAAACGGTGGAAATAATACTCCGTATAATATATTTCAGGAACAAAATTTTAATCCAAGTTCTGTCATAATCAAATATTCTACTAATACTAAAACTACTGATATTATCAAGATTAGATGTACTATATGCTGTTTCAGCATCTAGTACACATATATTCTGTTTATAGTGAACATAGAGTACACTTAGGCAATTTATCTGTTTATAGTGTGAAATTCTACAAATTTTATTACAAGTTCAGTTGGAGCAGCAATGGCAAAACCAGCGAAAAATTCTGCAAATTTTCCCCATTCCATTTTCATGGTATTTTTCTTGTTCCATTTCTCAGAACAATTGCAAGAATCTCAATACAATGCCATTTTAGCAATCAAGGAACAGTTGAACTTTCCAGAAGAGCTTCTAAGCACTTGGAGTGACAACAATGACTTGTGCAACACTCTGCCAAATCCAATTCTCACACTTGCATGCTATGAAGATAACATTACGCAGCTTCATCTTAGTGGGACTGATTGGTTCCCTCATTTGCCTGACAATTTCTCACCTCTTCCACTTTTCTCCAACTTAGCTAGTCTTCCAACTTTGAAGGTGCTTTCTTTGGTGTCTTTAGGCATAAGGGGCGCTTTGCCTGCAAGTATTGGGAGTCTTTCTTCACTTGAAATACTCAACATAAGTTCAAATTACTTCAATGGCACTCTTCCATCTGAAATCTCATATTTGAAGAATCTTCAGACTCTAAATTTGGATCATAACAGGTTTTCAGGTGAGGTGCCAGAATGGGTAGGTTCTTTAAGGGCTTTATCTGTTTTGAGTTTGAAGAACAATTCATTTAGTGGGCTATTGCCATATTCTTTGTCAAGTTTGATAAATCTGAGGACACTTGTGGTTGCTTCAAATAACTTGTCTGGAAATGTTCCTGCCTTTGAAAGACTCACAAATCTCCAGATTCTTGATATGGGAGAAAACAATCTTGGCCCTCAATTGCCAAGTTTTCCTAATAAGTTGGTTTCTCTTGTTCTTAGGAGCAACAGATTCCAATTTGCATTCTTGAACAATTTGAGCTCATGTTATCAGTTGCAGAAGTTGGATATTTCTCAGAATGAACTGGTGGGACCATTTTTTCCAGCATTGTTTTCTATGCCTTCAATTACTTATCTTGACATAGCAGGAAATAAGTTATCTGGGAAGCTTTCTCCGAACATTTCCTGCAATCCAGAACTTTCTTATGTGAATTTGTCATCAAATAGACTAACTGGAGAGCTTCCATCTTGTTTAGAATCAAATTTCGGTACCAAGATTTTTGAGTATGGTGACAATTGTTTGTCTCAGAAGTATAAGCAACAATCTCCTTACTCTTTTTGTAAGAATGAGGCACTTGCTGTGAGTATATCTCCTGAAAAGCAGGGGGGGAGGCAATATGATAAAGCTGTTATTGCTTCAAGTATGGTAGGTGGGATTCTTGGAGGATTTTTACTTGTTGGTGTAGCCTTTGTTGTTGGTAAGAGGGAATTTGCTAAAAAGAAATCTTCTAAGAGAACTCATACAAAGCTTATTGTAGAGAAGGTTTCACCTGCTTACACATTTCAGCTGCTCAAGGATGCAAGTAAGAAATCAATCTGCTATTTGGCAACGACAACAAAAACTTAATTTTCTCTTTTATTTAATTGTAAATTTCCTGATATTAGTTTAATTTTCAAAAAACTTACTGCATAAAAATTGATCAATATGATACTTCATCAAAAAATGTTGAAGTTGAAGGAGAACAAGGAAATCTTGAATAAAAAGTTGAGCATATCACAACAGTTGTTGGGGACTCTACTATACATATAATAAGTTGCAAGATATTGATAATATGTTGCAAACTATTTTTGTTGTCATCTCAATAAATATACCTCATTGTTGAGGACAGTTATCATCTACTCTTGTTTCTTGGAAATACAAGTACAAGTACAACTCCAGTATTGTCTTTATACCTTACCTGTAAACTGTTCCAATTGTAAAACTTTGAAATCACTGTTAGCTTAATAAGTTTCTTCAGCATTCAGGATCAAACTTCTTCTTCTGTTGGCAGGGTATATTTCAGAAACTATGAAATTGGGAGCACACGGTATTCCTCCTTATCGGACCTTTGTTCTCGATCAACTCAAGGAGGCTACAAATAATTTTGCTAAGACTACTCTTATTGGTGAGGGCCCTAACAGACAGGTATCTAGTTGTTTCTTCTAAATATAAGGCAAGATTAGATATTTGTCTTCTGTTTCCCTTTGATGCTTCAAACACGATGGGCACAGACTTACCTTTGTCTTGAAATTAGGTTTACAAAGGAAGGCTCCCTGATGGGACGGTTGTTGCTATACGAAGCTTAAAATTGAAGAAGAGACATAGTATACAGTCCTACACTCATCAACTGGAGCTAGTGTCGAAACTAAGGCATGGTCATCTTGTTAGTGCTATTGGCCATTGCTTTGAATGTCATCCAGAGGATTCAAGTGTCAGCAGGATATATCTTTTGTTCGAATTTGTGCCAAATGGAACATTGCGAAGCTTCATATCGGGTAAATCTATGGAAATTTGTGCAAGGAATATATTTTAACTAGTAACTACAGCGAAAATGTTGATGACAGCAAAGGATAATATCGAGTGCATGGAAAATATGCACATGATATTATTCCGGAGATAATGTTTCATAAGATAGTCTGGTTTGTGTAACACTGCTTTTCAACGTGAGACTTCTTGCAGATGGACATCCAGGCCATAAATTTTCATTTATTCAAAGAATACAAGCTGCAATTGGTGTTGCAAAAGGCATTCAATTTCTTCACACTGGGATAGTACCAGGAATGTATTCCAATAATTTGAAGATGAAAGATGTTTTGCTAGATCAGGACCTGCATGTGAAGATTAAAAAGTACAATCTGCCTCTGTTAGTAAACGATAAGATTCTGGTATGTCGAGATCTCTTGTATGTATCATATTAATTTATTTGAGGAATAATTTCAGGAAGTGCTTTGATTATCGAAAACTCCTTAACTAGGCCATTCAATTGTCGAAAAAATCCGTTCAATCTGCTAGGCTTTAATTTATGATATTGTGCAGGATGGCGTAGCAGTGTCATCGCGAGGCTCGAAGGAGACTAATGGTCTAAGGTAAACAACTTATATAGTCTGTACTGGTTCAAGAAGAAGTGATTATACAAGTTATCATATAGTATAAAGCTACCCAACAAACTGCTTGCTGTAAGCAAACACTTTCTCACATAATGTTTGGAAATATCACTTAAAGGTATTAGGTGTGAGTGTGACTGCTTCAGTGAAGCTTACTTAAAGATGCATTGCAGGTTGAAGCAATGCGAGAAAGACGACGTATATGACTTTGGAGTGATCTTGCAAGAAATCATTGTAGGAAGATTTTTGACATCCATAAATGATATTGGAGTTTCCAAAGATATTCTAAGACTCCTGAATCCTCATAATTCCAACTCCTATGTCTTGTAAATATGTACAATATTTCAAATACCTTTTACTATCTAGCATCTAGCCAGATTGTGATATGTAACACAGAATGCAGAGTCAATATAACACTTTCTTGTTGTTGCAGCTATCAGTTAGCTTAACAGCTGATGCTATGGGTCGGAGGAGTATCATTGATCCATCAATATACAAGGAGTGCTCCGATGATTCTCTGAAGACACTAATAGAGCTTTGTTTAAGATGCCTATCGGATAAACATGCAGATCGACCTTCAATCGAAGATGTGATCTGGAACTTGCAGTTTGCAGCTCAAGTTCAAGATTCATGGCGCCGAGACACCAATAGCAATCAAGCCTCTCCTGCTAATAACTAATGTTTGTTAAATGAAATAAGATCCATTGTTAATGCTTCTTTAGGCTTTCCTCAGTTCAGGCATTCTTGTATAGATGTTAGTATTAACACCATATAAAAAAATTATAAGGATATATGTAATATAGAGTATTTGGAAAAGTTTTTTTCGGTTTTCTAGGTAAATTTACCAAAAAGTGCAAAATGAATATATCCGTGTTTATATAAGCTTGACTAATGTACAACAAGTATTACAACTCGCAACAAAGAATGGAAGCGTATGTATTACAAAACATAATCCATCCACCCACCCATAATAAACAGACATAAAAATCTTCTAACTGGCCTATGTAACATCCTATTTTTACAAAGAAAAAGAAGGTTGAACAAAAAAATTGCGAAGAACCACATATCGATTACTGGGGACGTTCGAAAATGGGGATCATTTCTATATCCGAAGGTCTAGTGTTGCTTAGAATCCTGAACTTTTCTGCTTCTATTGCAATCTGAATATCAGAAGGTCTATAGTGCATGGTGAATACTTTAACAACGAAACGAGGAACCATTGCAGCTACTGTGATACCAAGTAACAAAACCCAGAAGAGTCTGGTATCGGCTATATGGAAAAAGGCCCTGCAGAATTGGAACAAAAAACTTTACTTAATTTGAAGAGTCAGGTACAAACTAGAACTCAAGATCGAAGCGTGTGATTGGCCAACCTTGTAAATTTTATCTTATATTGTAACCACTTGAAGATGATATGATATTCTTGATAGTTAACTGTGTAAAAAAACTCACCAGTAACCAGGTAATGTAGGGACAGCATCTATGATCATGACACATATGAAAGTAGCAAGAATAGTTCCCCAGATGACTGCATGAGTTATCCAACCCCAACGAAATACATCCATTGCCAAGTGTACATTAACCAAAATCACTACAGCAAGTGTCCAAATATCTCCTATGCTTGATGCATCGATAGTGGTAGCCCAGTATGCAAGGAGTGGAGGAAAGAAGACAGCTATACTTTGCCATAATGTGTCCATCATCGTAATCCAGGTCACTGTGGCAGAACTTTTTCCTTTGACCAGCTCCATAGAGCTGAGGATGTTTAAGTAGGGTCCTTCTACTTAAATTTTTGTCGACAATCGCAACAATAATTGTCGGCAGAGCAGTATAGATTATAGAATACAACACGCTACTCCAGTCAGTAATTGCAGTTGTCAGTGTGAAGCTTGTGAAGAGGGCATACCTGATCAAATCATGTGAAAGATAATGTTATCCAAGATTGCCATAATATTTAAATGGAAAGGAACTTATCAAAACATATGAAAGTTTATGCAAGAGGACTTTTCTCAAAGATATAGAATCAGGTAAAGAACTTTCACAGTTTCATATCAAATTATTCACTTAGTAAGCATGCATGATAGGGCGACACCCGACAGATCATCGACTAGAACAAAATAAATCACATGCTGGGTTTTAGTTATGTATGTTATGTAATATAAAGGACAGAGTCAGAAAGACTTGAGTTAGAAACTACCCTCACCAGAATAAGATGAAAACAAAAACTGCATTTTTGTAGAAGTTGTATAAGATCATATAACTCATACGCTGATAATTCCAGTGCCCGTGCACCAACAGAAGAGGAACCAAGAACCTGAACTGTCCCATTGAAAAATCTGATGCCATAACAGCTTGCCGGCCCTCTCTGCCACTGATGCCAATCCCCACATCAGCCATTTGGATCATTGAAACATCATTTGCTCCTGTCAAGGATATTGATCTACTATTATTCATCCGAAAAACATAAGCATGATAGAACTGCATATAAGCCTTTCTGTCTATAATAATTCTTCTAGAAGTTAAGGTAATTCAATTCAAATATAGTACATATGTAAGCTTACCGTCTCCGATGGCAAGGGTCATGTCATTGGCTCTGTTCTTTATAAGTGCAACAATTCCGGATTTCTGCAATGGAGCTACTCGGCAGCAGAGTACCACGTTACATGTACTGGCTAACTGGAACAACTGCAATTTGATGAATAATTATCACAATCTGTCAGTGAAAACCTAAAAAAATTTCTTAAAATTATTTATTAGTGAAATTTACCTGTTTTTCCAGTTCTGAATCAAGTATGTAGACTAGGCTTGTCCCGTCAATAATTAGTGCAAGTGGACTTGCTCCAGCTCCATGAGAATCTACCGTGAGGTTCTTACACATTGTCAATGCATCGTCTAAGCTCTTTCTACATGATTCCTTAGAATTGTTGTTTATCACAATTTGGGTCATCTTGCTCGTCAAGAGTTTTGAAGAATAACCAATGGATATAGCGGTTTCTTGTTTATCACCAGTGAGAACCCACACCTTAATAGCAGCTGCCCTTAAAGATTCAATTGCTTCTGGCACGCCTTCCTGTAGTTTATCTTCAATTGCAGAAGCACCTAAGACAATGAGCTTGTTCTCAACATTATTTGCAACTTTTCGAAGTAATGCTCCCCTTCCAATTAATGCAGTGCTTGCTTCTTCATAAGAAGTTTGCCACTGCTCAAATTCAGAAGAACTCAATAACCGCATTCCCACAACAAGAGTTCTCAAACCCATAGATGAGTAGTCATGAAGATGACCTTCAGTTGAGCGTATTATGTCCAAGTTCATGGATTTATCAATCACACTTAACATGGACGTATCCGCACCTTTAACAAAGGCTTTCACTGAATTATCAGGACACCCTAAGATAACTGACATTCTCTTTCGATCACTGTCAAACTCATGGAGACCCAGCACATTATACCTGCCAACAAAAACAGGCTAAAAATATCAAGAACAGACATCGAGATCAACAGAGTGAGGATCAGTAAGAAACAAAAAGCTCAAAACAGAGAGGGAGGAGTCTTTGCTGTTTCAGAAGAAACAGGTACTGCCAACACTTAACAGAAAGTTCCATAAAGCTGATCTGAATAGGAATAAGGTCAGGAAGATATACGAAAAAGTTGAACCATATTACCTCTGAGTTTCTCCTTGAACATTTATGACTATGTGGCCCGAGGTTCGTTCAATAAGCATGTAACCGTAAGCCGCAGCTGCATAGGTCAATGCCTGTTCATCTGGGGATTCACCCTGATATTCTACCAGCCTGACAGAAGGATCTAAAGTTTCAGTGGAGAGGGGCACGATTGTGTTGCAAGCAGCCAATGCGAGAAAGAAATTGCCAACATGTCTGCCCTCATCCATGTGGCTCTCACTCCTCACTATCGATAAGAGTTCAGGGTTCACCTTTACTCTTATTTTAGGCCTTAAAATCAACCCTTCCACTGAAATAGAACAAGATAAATAATATGTTCAGCATGCATAATATTATCATAATTTTCTTTAGAACACGTAAGTTTTCGAGGAAAGACCCTCAAAGTTGGTCTTTTGTTTAGTGGGTAAGAGATACATGTGTTTGTGTCATTGTGTGTGCATATTAGGGGGCCGATTAAGTGCTTGGCCGAGAAGATAATTAGGAATGCAGCACAAGAATGTAACAATACCTGAAATAGAATATCCTCCTACTTCATCATCATCCATACTGGTTCTGCCTTTGTAATCCACACCGCCAATGCTTGCACAATGAAACTCCATTTTGTTCTCCGTGAGTGTACCAGTTTTATCAGAAAATACATACTTTATCTGACCCAAATCTTCATTTATGTTGAGGGCTCTGCACTGGAATCTCGAGTTTGATGTTTCATCATACATATTTGAATCCTGGATCATGAAGTAAGCCTGACCAAGACGAACAAGTTCCATAGATATATACAATGCTATTGGGATTAAGATCTGGAACACTATGACTGACATAAGGAATGTAAAAAATATTTCCATTCCCCAGCCATAATAATTATAGTTCTCAATCTTGTTTTCAGAGTAGTCCTTTTTCCGGTAAAAGATAATATCATCCAAGTCATCCAGATTGCGTACTAACCAAACACCAGCACAAGTAGAGACAACTGTGCACAAAGCAACCAAGAAAAAAGAGAGCAAAATGATCTCCTGGTTCATGCGAGTTTCAAGGCGACTCCTCTTAGATTGAGCTCCGGAGTTGTTGAGCATAACTTTGGTGTCCTTTCCAGCATATATGGCAACCCCAAGTGCCCAAGCTGTATTCTTGAGCTCACAGCCCCGAAGAAGTATATTGGGAGGTCCAAGCGATACACGTTTTCCATCAACTTCCATGTTTGCAAGAAAGCCGTAAATATTCCTATTTGGTTTCTCAGACTTTATTAACCCGCTAAAACTGCCATTCTCAGGAATTTTCATTTGAGTTTCCTGCTTGGCATACCGCGTCTTCAGATTTGATTCGCCATCCAAATTGATAGTCTGAACATATGCCACCCCAGTGGAATCACTAGTAGAGAGCAAAACCACATCACATGGCATCGTGTCATCAGCATAAACTTTTATGATCTCACCAACTCTTATGTCTTTCCACTTCTTTTTCTGAAACTGACCATCCACCCAAACTTCTACAGGTCTATTATTCTCTATTATATCAGAACGATGTCGCCTGGAGTCCTCATAGGCATCTTTAACAGCCGTAACAAATAGAACAAATGCTAAAGGCAAGATTGAAATTACCCCACCAAAAACAGCCAGTTGGGGCAGCTGATTGAGGATTGCAATTACAAGAAAATATACATATGCAACTCTATGGAACTGCTCGAACAGATTCCGAGGCAAGAATGAAATAACAGAGTATTTACTAGTCCTAACCGAGTTTCCAGCAACGTCAAACTTCTCATTCGTCCTCACTGGGTCGTTGATATAAGTAAACCTCGCATTATCATCACTAATCTCTCTCTGAGACATAGTAAACCCATCGGAATCCACCCCCCTTGATCCATGCCTCCTAAGCTTTGAATCATCGTCACCCGAACTCACCTCCCTAACTGAGCTCCTACCAGAGGCCCTTGAATAATAGGAAGAAATGCTTCTAATGGACGATGAATTAGTTATGGAATCAGGAAGGGGAACACTTTCTATTCGATTATTATCCATCCCAGATATAGATCACTAGCAAATTCAGAACTTAAAAACTCTAATGCTGATGTGATCAATGAAGGAAGCAGCTTTTATGAGGGCATGATCAACCCCTAAACAACAACTAACATCCATATATACTAATTAAACAATTTCACAAAACTGATCTATCTCCAAAAAAACCTCACAACATGCAACTTAATTCAACATATTAAGCAATACCATACTGCCAAATTTCAAAATGATCCCTTTAAAAATGTTCAAACCCAAACAAAATCACATATCAAGCTATGCCCTTTTTCAGCTAAAATAACCAAACAAATAATAAGGAAACCATCTTTACAAGAACCCAAATAAAAATATTAGGGAAAAATTGCTTAACTCTTCTTGAGAAGGTCAACTATGATACATTGATACAACTTACAAGTCATACAACAAGAGATTCTTTTTCAGCTAAAATAACTAAACAAATAAGAAAGTAACCAACTTTACAACAACCCAAATATTATTATTATCAAACCATTTTCTTGGGTCTACTAAAAAAGGTCAACTATGTTGACTAAGTCTAGAAACAAGAATAGTAACTCATAAAAATGGTATAATTTTGTATAATTATTATGTTCTACAAGTTATGAGAATTTACTAGGTTGTGAAATAAAGAATAATGATAATAATAATGGTGGTTTGAAATATGTTTGTGGAAAATGTTGGTAGAGAAGGAGAGGGAGAGAAGAGTGAAGGGTCAAAGGCATAATGTATGTTGAAGAGCGAAGAATACAATAAACTTAGTATGGGAAGAAAGAGTCGTTAATGGCAGGCCACAACAAACTCCCTCCAACTCATCATCATCTTTTTTTTTAAGTTAAATATTACAGTAACTACTCATTTTAGCACAATTTGTATTCACTCGTAAAACATAAAATATCTATTAAAAAATATAACTAAATAACTCAAAATTCAAACATAAAAATATAAACATATACCATATACCATATTATACTAAGAAAAAATATTATATAATTCAACACTAATCTAAAATAAATGAAACATGTTTAATACATATTACATAGTTTCCACCCGCACCACTTCTAAATGTGAAAAGAAAACAATGTTTATAATCATTATGCTAAAACCGTCATTTGATAATATTTCAAATAGGTTGCCGACCAATTTTAGACATAATATATAGTAAAATTTGTAGTTAGTTACATGTTTTTAATAGCAGAGAAGTTACCATTGAATTGGAATACAATACATACGTGTTTCATTGAGGATTCTAATACCGAGGTATAATAGGAATTTATATAATTTGGCTTCACCTTTTAACCGTGAATCACCACCTTGTGTTTAATATATAGGGAGATAATAGTCGTTGCATAAAAGTAGAGATTTTAAGTAGTTAAAGAGAATATCATTTGGAGAAGTTAACTTTTTAAGAGATCATGGGACTTCATATTGATATAACATGGGGCTTCAATACAATGGTTAATTCCTCCCCTTGTATATTATATATGGGGTAGATTTGAAATTGGGAAAATGACACCAAAGATGACCCTCGTTTGTTAAAAATCTTCATTCGATCACCTAGGTTCAACATAGGTTGTTTTCGATAACTCACGTTTCTTGTAGAGGTCAAACTTGGTCATTATGTATCTTTTGGGCCTCAAATTGAGTTTTTCATCATTTTTTCTGATTTTTATAGGGATATTTTTATCAATTGAAGAATATTGTATTAAAATAAAAATAAAAATGAATTAAAAAAAATCCTCCTCATCATCTTCCCCAATCTAACCCCCACCAAACCACCACCACCAACCCAAATACCCAAAATCCTACAACAAATTGTTTCCCTAAGATCAGAAAAATGTTTAGAGGTGGGTGGTATTACTAATATGCCACACTTGGTAGTAGCAGGTTAACAATTTGAATGAAGGGTTAAAGGACCAGGTGTTTCTCATCCGTGGTTGAGCTCATACGATTCGTGGGGTTGAGAATAAAATAACATTTTTGCTTGTTAAAAAACGTGGGTTTACTGTGCAATGTGTGGTGACTGTTGCTCCAGATTTGGTTATTTGGGGGTGGTGATGGTTTGGTGGGGGGTAGGGCTGTAAACGAGCCGAACCCTACCGAACCCAGTGAAGTTCGAGGTTCGGCTCGACCTATTCGAACCTAAAGTTTTGCTCGGCTCGAAATGGCCGAACCTTAACTTTTGAGATTCGGTTCGAGGTTCGATGGTTCGAGCCAAACACATCAAACGTGTTCGGCTCGTTATATTAAAAAACACTTGAACCAAAAATAATATTTAATTGAAGGCACACCCTAGTGGCAGATCGGCCCTAGAGTATCCTTTTTCGGGTGCCCGGATCCTGTCAAGGGAGCTCCGTGTCTTCGGCTCTGGGCTCCGCCGGCGAGTATCCACCATCGGACGCTTTCTTGTCCTTTCTCCGCCCTTTTCTCGGCGTCCTCCATCCGGGTATATTTGTAGGCCCGTTCGGTAACCTCCTCCAAGCTCGAGGGTCTCTTCTTCAGAAGGGACTCTTTGAACTTGCTCGTCCTCAACCCTTCAATGAAAGCTATGACCACTATTTTTAGGTCAGCCCCCGGGACGAGGTCGAACTCTGTCTGGAACCGGTCCTGGATGGAGGAAATCGCCTCATTCTCCTTCTGCTTGATGGTCATGAGAGAGTACTTATCATTGTCCTGCCAAACCCTTCCCACATAGGTTCTGGTAAACCGCCGTTTGAGCTCTTCAAAAGAAGTTATGCATCCTTCCGGAAACTGGTTGAACCATTTCAATACGGGTCCTGCAAGACTGGATGGAAAAGCGCTGCAGTACACCTTGCTGCAGGGATGCTGGAACGACATCTAGGATTGAAATTCCGCGATGTGTTCCTCCAAGTCCGTCTTTCCCGTAAATTTGGTGAAAGAGGGGAGCTTCATGCCCACGGGCATAGTTGCGCTCCTAATGTCCAGCGAGAACAGGGCTAAACAAGCCAGTTCCATATTGGTTCTCCTTCGCGTCTGTCTGGCAACTCTTTTGGTGAGCGCGTTTATTTACATCTGCAATGAGGCCATTGCATCCGGTGCCTGAGCGGGTACTTCCGCATCCGGCACCAAAGCCTCATGGCGGCTGTGCTATCCCTCAGGGGCTCGTTGTTCGTCCTAACCGGGGGAGTATGCGTGTAAGTTTCCTCCCTGTCCTCTCGAACGAACGATGACACGGCGGGAGTCTCCCCTCTCAAGTAAGGGAGCTGCTCATTCAAATGTTCCATAACATTGTCCATAATTTGCTATGTGAGTCCTTGTATCAACCCTGCCATCTCCGGAGGGTGTGAGCTCCCTCCCCCCCTTAGGCAGAGTTCTTTCGGACCCGATATTGATCGGTCCCTAAACATTGGTTGGAGCATCCTCAGGCTGTCTGACTGCCGGATTGTTCAGGTTCAGGGCATCACTCACCTGAAGCTGATTATTATCTCCATTTGGATTCATTTTCTTGGAAAAAGAGGGTACTGACTTTCTAATGAAAGTCTCCCATTGTGGTCGTCAATGATGACCTGGTCCGGTTTCGTTAGTGGACCGGATGACAAGTCTTCCGAGTTGTGCTTCGATACGGCTTGGTCCAAATGGAAAAGCCTACAAAACAAAGATAGGTTGTCCGGCCAATAACACTCCGACGATCAAGTCAGTAAGAGACAAAGAAAGTTTGGTTTCTGTAAATAGAATTTGGGTATCAAAGTGAACGTACTTAATTTGTCTCAAGGTTTACCTTTCATAGGTGCTTGGACCGTTACCTTATTGAGTTATTGATTGCCCCCATTACTATTGGGTGGTAATAGTTTCGGCTCATTAAGGTGTTGGATAATTATGATCTTCAATGTTGCTCATAATTGTCTTCTTAATTGAGCTCATCTTACCGTTATCAACTAACGGACCCTTTCTTCATGAACGGAGCTGGATGGCTTGGCCTTGCTGCTCGAGGGCTTTGCCCCTGGTCCATCCTTGTGGCCCAGGTCCATTTATTCGGTAATCTTCACTAGTCTGGTCCATTTCGGGTGTATTGGTGGTGGTGTCAATTGAAGATGATAAAAAAAGGTGGTTAGGTCTTTAATGGGGTAATTTAGTCATTTTCAAGAGGGAAGGTGTAATTTAGACCAATTTAAAAATGAGGGTCGTATTTTTCACTAGTTTTCATTTATTAAGTATTCTACCAAATTTCCCAACTCCCTCTCACTTACAATGAGACTCGACCCCTTGATCTCAAGGATAAAGGGGTTCTAACTCATCATGATTATTCATTAATAAATAAGTCATGATTAAATTTTAAAAAATGGTTAATTTGGAAATTTATCACAATAATATCAAAAAGGAAAAATACGAAAAGGCCTTTGTTGAATTGAAATAAGGTACATAGTATTATTTAGATTACTATTTTTTATCATTAAATTAATATATAATGATAATCATTAAATAGGGTATCATAGTAAATTTTCATCACATTTCAAAAATTCCACGATTACTTCCCCAACAAGGTAATATTCAATTAAGTGAAACTAAAAATTGAAAAAACCGTGAAAATTGATTCCCTTCAATCAAAAAAATTTCCATAACTAAGAAAATAATCCCACATATTCAAAAAATTTCATAACCATATCTTTGATTTTTTTGGAGGGAAACATAACAAAAGTTATCGCTTGAGAAACAACCACTGACGCTGCTATTTTTGTTGATATGATTAAACACTTTCCATAACTTTACAAAATCAGAAAGATTTGATTAATAAAGCTTAATTTTTATTGTTAATTGAAATAATATGATGAGCACAATATGAAATTTTATGGGGGGTCCTTCTTATTGTTATTATTGAATTTTGTTATAAAATAATTTATTTGATGTGAAATTGAATTCCATATGTGCTTTGTTAGTATTGATTAAATTGGTGCATCCATGAAATTAAATAGTTTTAGGATGTCATAACATAATTGTACACCCATAATATAGAACTTCGTTAGTCAATTTTTTATTTGATGTGGAATCGAATATCCAAATAACCAAGAAAGTGTATCTTAACCTATCAGTAGGGGCATATCTAACAAATTAGTAGTGGTGATTTAAAAGATAAATTTTTTTTATTCAAAAGATGTATACATTCATAAATACTAAAAGAAATTGCAATTGATATTTTTAGGTGACCACTGCAGCCGATCTAAAGCGTCATGAGGATGATACTGAAATATATATCTCTTTCACTATTCGCTTAAGTTACAAGCGATCGTTTAACCGTGATCATCCGTGCTTTGTTCACAGGGTCACTCTTGCGAAGCTTGAAAGCCGAGAAGACCGACTTGCGCTTGTCGTCGATGCGAAATAGCAAACAGAATTTCACAAGGTTATACACAATACTATAAATCCTAGACTTTTCGGTAGCCACAAGTTGTTTACAAAAATCCAAAAGACCACTTTAATTAGAAAATGAGGTGCTTCCTATAATACTACATAGTTAGCCAATTCATTACGCAAAGAGGTTTCAAGTTCATCCTAGAAATCGGTTATACAAATACTGTGATTCTCGTCGACTTCTCGCCCCATCGAAATACCGGAATTTGTTGAAAGGACTTAGGCGTACTACGCGTTCTGAGAAGTTCGGTATTTTCCGTATCGACTATCGTTAAGTTTCTTGATTGTATATCTAAAATATACTAAAAAAGTTATTATTATAATAATACAAATTAAAAGTAGATGACGATTGACACACAATTCAAAAGGTAATATAAATTCGGTCATGTCGGGGAATGTTAATATCGTGGTTAAATTACTAATTTAATGACCTCTTTGTTTGAGAATATCTCGTCCATCGTCTGGCGTCCTCTAAAGCGTTATGACAATTCTTACAAGGTTTAAGACATTCAACAAGTTTTGATCACATCTTTGAAGAGCTAAGTTCAAAGTATTTGTTACCCCTAATACATCAACCATCAAAGACAACGTGAAATGAAATCAAATTAAGTAATCTATGTAACAAATTCTTCGCTTCCCCTCGAACTTTACAAGATGTATCTTCAAGAATTTTTTTTAGGCAAACAAATTACTAGGCCAACAAAATTCTCAATACTTGTAAATGTCTTGTAGTGCGACCTCCAACGAGTATCACCAACTCTAGAAATAGATGTTTGCTGATTTAAACATGTATCATTTTCCCCCAACCTCTGCTTTACTAATTCAGTTAGATGAACAAGTTGTATTTCTCAAAACCATTCATGTATTTGTTAAAACATCCAATAATATTGACAATTGAATTGACCAAATCAAAAAATGAACTCACATCAATTAACAACTTCGCAGCAGCCAATTATCGGTTGGAGTTATGGAAAAAAAATGAACATAAAAAAGATGTGACCTCATTTAACCCACAAAAATCGACCGAGGCATCTTGTTAAATGCCCCGCGGCGCCGCCGACCTCTAATCTTGGACAAACTCAATTGGTAAGGGGTCAAAATATCTAAAGCCTTACTAAGTGATAAAGAATTTGTTCCTTTGACATGGGCAAATTTCAAGAAATCTTTCCGCAACACATCCTTTTGAATCAACAAAATGCAAACAAACAACCATTTGCTCTTTAGTTGAGCAATCCCCCCACTCATCTATTAATACAAAAAATAAGTCATTCCCAAGTTCTATTATAATCTTTGAAGCTACTAAAAAGGTAAAAGCACAACAAAGATCCTTGTGGACATTAGGACAAGTCATTGTACATAAATATTTTATACCATAAGCTTACTGCCGACTGCGCGCATTGATGGAAATGACTCTTGTATGAAAAGTCTTTCCCCTCAAGCTTTTCTCGAAATGATCGTCGCCCCACCAAAAGTAATCAGCGGGCCCTGAAGATATGTTTTAACTTCAGTGCGTGTTTGAATCCACCAACTGCGTTTGTTTCTTAAAGTTTGTATTTTTTTTTTTTTGCATTCAAAAAATTTCCTTCACTTTTACATCAAAGTAGTTTGTGACTTACTTAAATAAGTATCTGCCTAAGCCACTTGGTCTATGATTCCGATGCCTAAATCCATGCTACCTTTACCTGACAGATTTCCTGCCAAACATAGTCATAACTTAAAAAAAATAGCATGACAAACAAAACACATCTTCACTTTTACTATATTTCATCCATTCCATATATGGATAAATCATGCAAATTCAACTTTAAATTTTACTGTTTACTTTTCGTATAAGCTATTTGGATAATCCATTAAATGTAGCTGGACTATGTGGATGCTTTAATAAGAGAAATGTTATCATTATACTTTCTTAAATATCAGTGAAAGATGCCAATTGGTTTCTTTAAGCGTAATGTCACGGGCGTTCATTGAGTTAAGATCAGTAGGCCAGTGAATACTACAAAGTCTCGGATGGATCAAGAAAGATTCTGGCCGAATAATTTCAAAGTATTCTAGGCCATAGAGATAATTACATATGTCTAGAAATAATGTAGAGTATTCTAGAAGCATGTGAATAAATGAAATCATAAATTGCTGTCCCAGAAGCTTATTGGGAGACGGCCTAGAAGATGCTTGTAAAACCTAGAAGCCCATTTGTAAATATCTAAAATCTAAAAGCTTCCTTGAAAAGGAAGAGGCCTTTGGCTACTTTCATAAATAGGGGAGAGCTCATTTGCTAAAACCACCAAGTTTTCTAATATACTTCTTCTTTCTTTAGTTTCTCTCTCTAATTGGGCTAAGTGACACACGGTTGGTCTATTTCAATAAACCAACCCGTGACAGCAAGGTCCATTTCTAATGAATCAAATTCATATCCAATAGATGCGTTGATTTGGGTATATCAACATTAAATTGATATGATTTCATCGAGTGGAGGCGCTAGTACTCTCATCTCGTTATTGCTTTGGAAGAGTTATAAAAAATCTCTTCATACTGTTATAATATTTCAAAAAATAAGTCAAATTAATATCCTATTGTATGTTTTATTAACATAGAAGTGACTTGACCCTGTAACTCCAATTTTTATAATTGAAATATTTGACCAAACCCCACACGTACTTAAAGAATGCTTTGCATATTGTTTCCTCGTTCATGTTCGCCCATATCTTAAGCACAATGGAACACAATTAAATTCATTCTCGATTATGGCGCCCAATATTTTTCTTAAATGTCATAATCTCGATTACGTCCATCATGCGACTATATTTTCTTGAATTTTTATCTATTTTTCTTCGAACAAGTAGAGAGGTATATATCAATTACTAAATTAAATTCACTCTCACCAAGACACTAATACATATGTATATATCAATTTCCATTTTTATCTTGAAAAAGAAAGAAGGCAGAGAGGCAAGATAACTAAACAAAAAGAAGAAGAGAAGAGGGCGCAACGGCCCGGTCGAGGCATGCGGTAGTGGTTCGGTTGTCTAGTGGTTTTGGTCGGAGGAGGCCTTGAGTAGAGGGGAGGTAAGAGAGTTTGGAGTTTGAAAGTTTGGTTTTTGGAGTTTTGATATAGGAAATAGAAGAGTATGTTTAGAGTTCTATTAGTTCTCAAAAAATAACCAAAAAATTATATATATAAAATTTTAAATGGCATGCAGATGCGCAGACTACGAAAAATATTTGAATAGGCGCTGAGCGGCACGAATGAACACTGGTGATTTTGGCGCCTTTTAAAAAAAAACTTAATGAAAAACAAACTGCTTTAATCGGTAAACCTAAAGAAAAATAATAAAATTATTTATATTACAACTTTATGGAGTCGTTTTAAAATATAATGGCTTAAAATTGGATTGATTTTTAATAATCAATTTTAATTAATTTAATTAAAGAAAAAAATATATCATTTCGACGCACCCACAATCCCACTTCCCCTTTTTC
Source organism: Lithospermum erythrorhizon (assembly GCA_019722365.1). Classification (NCBI taxonomy): domain Eukaryota; kingdom Viridiplantae; phylum Streptophyta; class Magnoliopsida; order Boraginales; family Boraginaceae; genus Lithospermum; species Lithospermum erythrorhizon. The sequence goes on from JADFUC010002101.1 coordinate 90,615, forward strand.
TGTTACAACCCAGCTGCTTTTAAGGTGTTTACAGTTTGGGTTATAATGTTAGTTGTTATACAACGCCCAAATAGTGTTTGTTGAGAGAGGTGAAATAACAGAATTTTGCCCCCTATTTTTAAGTGTTGTGAATTCTGAAATTATATGCGAAACAAAATAGTCGTTTCGATCTTAAAATTCTTATTTCTTTGTGTGTATATTAGTTTCCGTTATAATGGTCTAGATGATTTCATCGACCATGAAAAAGCTACAAATGAATCTTTCAAAATTCTACAAATGAGAATGAGGATTTAGACATTTCGTTGGCATGTAAACAGTTCCCATCTCATACATTGTTCACCTGGCTTCGTATGATGGTGACATACACATCTCTTGGGAGGATCCAATTTTAATTGAAAATTTGTGTCAAGAATTGATTGCAAGAGATACTGGCACAAATTGGGATAATGCGGATGGTTGTATGAATCATTGGGATCATTATATCGAAAACTTGCAAAGGATAGTTCTTAAATTCTCAATCAAGTTGCATCTGATTGAAAATGAAGATTGGTTGGGTGGGGGTGGGCTGGGGATAAGGTTGAAGATGTTGTATTTTTTTAAATTGAATTAATTAAAAGTAATTATTAAAAATGAATTCAATTAAGTGTTTGTTATTTTAAAAATGACTCATAAAATGTAATATATATAATTTATACATTTTCTTCGTAGATTTACCTATTAAGGTAGAATTTAGGTGTCAGATTTTTCCGGATTCGAGGTGTTAAAAATCGGCATACAAGTGCGTATTTGAAATGTTGAAGGTTGAGATGTAACGGCGCGCGCAGTCGGCCGCCACGAGTGAGAGTCATTATAATAGGAACACGAGAATCATGCGGCGATGGGCGACTCGGTTTAAAACTACTCGTTTCCTTCAAAATGTCGATTACGTATGATATTTCCAAAATAATCCTCGCAGTTTAAAGAATTCTGTCCAAGTGGTGATATCTGACAACCCGACTCCGTATGTACCTGACATATCCCAAATAAGCGATGTCTGCGTGAGAAACCTGAAAAGAAAGTAGAAATCTTATGTCGAGTACAAATCTGAAGCAATTTAAAGTTTGAAAATAAAATGCAACCAATCAACAGGTTGACAACGCATCAAAATCGGTATGAATCTTACAGCAGCGTCTTTCCTTTTAGCGCTCGGAACAACTCTCAGCGACCTCACGGCTAAACGGTGTCACATTGACTGGCCTGAATGAAATGCCGCCCAAGCGAAAGGGGGTGTGGCGAAGCTTAGTGAAGCAACGGTGGGGTGAAACTTAAACCGTCACGCCCCTTGTACTTGCGACAAATTAACATAGGAGTCAAATACGTACATATATAGATATATAACCGGGACTACAGCAGGGCCATATTTATACTTACAAAGAAAGTTCTAAAGTACATCGCGTGGCGCTAACATAGAATATAGGGTCTCGATAATGAATCTGACTCGGCTGAATAAAAATCGCACCGAACGCGTAGAATTACGATGCTGAAACCCAACAAAACTATACTCTAGTCATCGATCCTTCGTCCATTTTAAGATACCCATTAGGATTCTAATGCGATGCGCATGAGCTCGACCCGTCGTCTACCAGCTCTTTATCACAGAAGTATGAAGCGATAACCCAGCAGCTCTTATGCAGTATAAAGGCGTGCCTGGCGGCTCTTATACCGGCGTATAAAAGGCGTCTGTAATGACTCTTATACCGGCGTATAAGGCGATGCAACGCTCTTTATACCGGCGTATAAAGGCGTCATGGCAGCAAAGAGCCACTGACTTTATAACCATCGATTACAGTGTCGTATCCCTATCACGAAGACATATAACTCCCAACCGTAAAACTTTCTCGATAACCGTCTACTCTTGCTCCCAGACAATATCCAAGCACCTGACTAAAACATCTCCTGATAATAGTCCAAACACAATGCCGCCAAGGCCCGGAGAAATATAAGTCTTAAATGAGGTACGGGAACAACCCAGTCTTGAAATAGAATACGTCAGAAATACAAGTTGGGAGTTCAAGCTATTACTTACACCGAGCAAATCTTGTATGAGACATAATCACATAATCATATCAAAGGCTCACAAAATGAATCACACATAATCATACAACAATTACATGTATATCGTTCTCACGTAATCATATACGGTAACATGTACATCGTTTCTAAAGCATAATCGTGGCTCGCGTAACATTCGGAAATAACATATCCGCCCGTGAGTTAAGTACTCGCCTCGAGTAACTATCACGAAAGTCCTCACAATCTGCTTGATCACGGGCATTGCCGCTTCCAGCGGTCGAACTGCTCAGCACTTGAGAGAAAGAGCTTATGCTCGGGAACTAATACCAAAATTACGTTCTAGAATAACCATTACGACTCTGTCAGACGATTTCTAGCTTGATGCAAGCTACGAATAATAAGATACGAAAATAACCACCCGTCAGTTCGAGCCCAATGGGGCCCAATTATTCGCCTTAACACGATAACAAATTCAAATCAGCAGAAGAGTCCTGCTTATATCAACTATAAGGCCCGTAATTAACAATCTAAACTTGAAATCTGATATTAACTTCGACTTCTAAAGTGACTTTCAGCAATTTCTTTGATATAATCTGACATTCGACCTGAAAACAATCTTGTTAAACGTCCCCAATTAACCTCTGTTATTAAAAATTCAATAAAAGAAACTTCCAAAAGTCAACGACCATAAAAGTCAACCTATCTAAAAAATCCTCGAAACTACCTCAAAAAATCATGAATTCAGCTCTTATAAACATCATAAAACCAATAACAAGCTGAAAATTACAATTTAAAACAAACTATGTCAAAAGTCAACAAAAGTCAAGATCTTAAAATCCAATAAAACTTCAACAGAAGCATAGTGCATTACCTCAGGTGAAAGGAGATGATGATGATAGGAAGCTTTGAAAAACAACTTAGGGAGCCTTAGAATCAACAAAGGTGAAGAATGGAAGAATTTTTTTTTATGTTGAGTGTCTTCAGGGGATCTCGGCCAACAAGAAGGAGAAGGAAGAAGATATTATTTTGTCCAAGTTGCCCAAAATAGAAGACTTAGTGCTAAGTTAGAAAATATCTCACGCTTGAGGAGTTTGTGCCCTGACTTATCGGTCAGATTACACATAGAAACAACGATAAAACTTAATTCGAAAACTTCCGAGATAAATATTAAATCACAATTATGGTTCGGCTCGAATAAATTTTTACAAATTATTATTATTGTTATCAAAATTAGCGGGCAGGCAATTATCATAGTTATCGAAATTATTGGAGCGGGTTATTACATGAGATATCTATTTGAAATGTTTTCAAATTACACGGCATAATTTAGCCAAAAATTTGGAAATGTGGAGATGTTAACAACAGTTGTACATACTAAAGGAGTTTTACAGAACAACTCTATACATTCAGCCTACAATAAAGGATAAAAACTCTCAAGCTCTTTTCCTCACAAAATAATACAAAACAATAATATATATTTTGGTGATCATTAGATCTGCAAGTGAGGCCTTTATATAGTATAGGCACAAAGACGTTTATGGAAGTAACTTCTATAAACAAAACTTTTCATAATTACATTGATACTTTTCTTGTCCCATAAACCAACCAAATATGCACTTTTATGCTTGGGGTACACTCCAAGACATTACCATATATTATAGCACGAAAATATATCTTTCAAATATTACCAAATTCAGCAGAATCTCGAAAATATCTGCACAAGACCTGACAGTAGCGAACTGTTGTACCCAACTGTCTTCGACACTTGTTCCAACACTTCGTCACTGTTCACAGTTTTGCCTATCAACAAAATTGCCAGCCAATAAAACACTAACAAACTCCCCCTTTGGCTAATATTTTTTGTAGGCAAAACACATACTCCCCCTCAATCATATCTCTCCCCCTTTTTGCCTCAAAAAGTCAATCCATCGTACGACAAAAGATGAATTTTTCAATTCATTATCATCACAGGAGTGCTTAACACTAGTAGAACCTCCGGCCTGACCATTGGCTCCACACATGTCAAGTTCACCGTGTACATGTACATCGGGATAGAGGCTTCAACTTCTTTTTCACTTCTACGAAGATCCCTCTTAATCCTCCATACTTTACGCATAGTAACACAAGAATTCCCTTGATAATCATTCTTGACTCTCCATTCTTTGTGTTGAGCTACACCAGAATCACCCCTTTTGACCCTCCATTCCTTATGATGAACAAATTTAGAATCTGGAACATGAGGAATCTGACCATGTTGATGAATGCTCCTACCATAGAGCTTGTAACAGTATGGTCTTATGTGGCCCTTCTTTCCACAATGATGACAAACTTATTTCTTCTTCTTTTTGTTCTTGAGTTGTGCTTTAATATGGAAACGACCAGATGTTGCACCAACAGTTGGATTAGATGTTGTACCACAGTTAGACCAGATGTTTGATCGGATGTTGGCAACATTTTGTACAATAGTTTGGATTCTTGAACTTTTGCAACAGGAACAACCTTGGATTTTTGAACACATTCTCCAACAACATACCCTACACCTATATGGTCATTTGGAAACTAACCAATAGAGAGAATTTCATCCAGCTTGGAAGTCCCAGAATTGAGCATACGGACAGATTTTCTCATGGATTCTAGTTCAGTGGATAATCTCTCAACATTCTCCTTTAATTCAGAGTTGACAGTTAACATCTTATTATTTTCATCAATAAGAGTTCTATTTTCTCTCTTTTGTACCTTCAGATCACCTTGCAACTTGGTACAATAGTCGAACAATTGTTTGTACTGCTCAACTAATCCTTCAATAGTCATCTCTTCATCATCACTACTCTCACCTTCATTAGTCATACAAGGAGATTCAATGGCTTTGGATGTGAATGCAACAAACTTCGCAATGCCGTTCTTGTGTTTCTTGCTCTTTTCATGACTCAAGGTGGCATTACACTTCTTTTCTAGAAGATTTGAATGGTCAATATGAACATCACCATAACCTTCACATTCTTGATATTGGATCTCAGTAGATTGTTGATCCAATCCATTTTCGACATTTGTGTCTCGTCGGTACCAACTGTCGGACAAACTGTCATTGACTTCTGGCTTGACAGTGTTGCCAAATTTCTTGCAAATTTGATCATCAAGAGACATTTCAAATGTAATAAGAGAACCAAATACCTCATCAACCCTCATGATCGAGATGTCATTCGCCTCTTCTATGGCAACCACTTTGGAGTTGAATCTCTTAGGAAGAGATCTGAGTATCTTTCTGACAATCTTTTCTTCAGACATCTTCTCGCCAAGATCATAGAATTCATTGGATATATCCTTAAGCCTGATAATAAATTCAATGATGGTCTCATCTTCCTTCATTCTCAGATTCTCAAATTTTGTGTTGATAAGTTGGAGGCGACACATACGCACCTTCGGAGTTCCTTCAAATACACATGCAAGTGTTTCCCAAGCTTCTTTGGCACTGGCACATGTTCGGATAAGTATATCAACATTTATGTTCACACAACCACGTATTGCATCAAGAGCCTTCGAATTTTCCATTGAGGCTTCACGTTCCTTTACAGTCCATTCTAATTCAGGCTTCTCAATCATGGTGCCATCAGTTAAAGTGCGTCGTGGAGGGGTCCAGCCATACAAAACAGATTTCCATGTTTTAATATCCATAGATCTCAAGTAAGCAACCATCCTACTCTTCCAATAAGCATAATTTGAACCATCGAGAATAGGTGGACGATTTATTGAACTTTCTTTCATCTCACACACAAATTACAAGGATCTCACTCTGTATGTCGAGTGCCCGCTCTGATACCAATTGAAAGTTCGTAACCTGCTGTGAAATAGGAAGTAAAAGATCTGCTGGAACACACTGTTAGACCACCAGTTTATAACAGTTGGTATAACACTCGGATACGAAATAGGATTTTTCTAGGTAAAATGAATTTTGATATTGACCCCGATATTTCCTTGAGATATCATTTTCAGCCCCGTAACTTCTGGAAATCCTATTTTGAGTTTAAAATTAGGGTTAATTAATATAAAACCCTAATTTTAACTTCAATTAATTTCAGGGGCTTAATTCCGGGGAACCCTTATTCGATCGAGGGTTTGATTTGAATATATGGTTTAATCGAGAACCCTAATTGGCAACGTGGCATTTTTAGTAGCTCGATTTTACTTTATTTGATTAATTCATCTTAATCAATTTAATTAATTTTTTCATAAATTTTTACTGTGTACAGATTGCCCCCTAAAACCGGGTACATACGTAGTAGGTGTCGGGTTCGACTCAGACAGTTTTCATTTTCCAACACGAATTTAGTACATGTTGGTGCTTAAAGGGTCTTCACGTTCACTTGTGGATATAGCACGTGCTGCTCCCTTTATAACTGACATCTATTCTCTTGTTTGACTTGTTGGATGAACAATTTTATATTGGACTTGCTTTTGATGGGAATTTGGTACCCCATCCTGATCCTGGTTAACACTTCTCCTCTCTGCAGGAGGTCTAGAGTTTGTGATTTAACCATATTTCAGACTTATCCTTAGTCATCATCCATGTCATTTGAGGTCTTTGGAGGATGATCACTTGTTTATAGGGACTTACTGTGACTCATATCAACCCCGGGTCATTTGAGTGACTTATAGGATGGTTGACTCATTATTTAGAATTTATTGTGATATAATTTGAATGTCACGATCCTTAATTAAGTTTTCAATCTAAAGATTGACCTGGTGAAGACTTAATTTATGTGGGATTTGATGTCAACCAGCGTTGGGATCTCATTTAATTCTCAATCCGTTAGAGGATTAAATTATTTGAGAGTTAAACATGAATTTAATGCGTGAGCCCAAAACCACTTTTCGTTCTAATTTCGTAAGCAGTTGCGAGAATTAATTTATTTGGGATTTAATGTTAACATGAATTTAATACGTGTTAAGATCACGTTTACAATTCTCGTCAGGTAAGTATAATGAAATTAAATTTTACAGATTTTTACTATTAACATAAATATGTTATATGTTAGTACTCTAGATTTCTTGCATTATCTCCAATCCAAATCCTCGTGAATTGTATTATTTGCATTTTTAACATGAATTTAATATTTTAATTTAAGTCATGTTAGATATTTAAATGTTATCCTCGTAGCGTAGGTTTTTAAATTAATTACTTTAACTTTAGAATTTAGTTTAAAAATTAAACTCTATTTTGATATGTTGCATTTATATTAATCCGAATCCTCGTAGATTTATTGGAAGTAATATTTGTATTTTTAACATGAATTTAAGTCATGTTAAATATTTAAAATAATTAATAATCTTGACAACGTGGGTTTAAATTAAATTATTTTAATTTTAGAATTTAATTTAGAATTAAACTACTGTTTTTTAGTTATTTTTTTTTTGGGTCCGTACTATGTTTTCCATAGAAATGTCGGGATGGATTTTCAAGTAAAATTTTCGACTATACGTGTAATTTCATGGTAATTTTTCAACCGTTTGGGTAGTAGAGACGGCTCGTTTTATACCGATTTGAATATGGACGCTAGCAGTTACTTGTCCTGGCACGTCGACCACGGGCTTTTTAGGGCATGGGGCTGATAGGTTTATTCTATTTAACCTGAGATGAATCAAGAAAAGTCAAAATTCCATGTCTCCCCTTTACATGATTGGTAGTATAGGAGAGATTTTTTTTTGCTTTTGTCTTTTCTTGCATATTTTAGTATCTCATGGTGATATAAACATCATTAATACTCTTCTTTTCTCTTTTGCAAGCTCAAAGTTTGAAGAATCACCTCTAAGTTTTTGCCTTTTTTGGGAATCTTAAGAGTTTCATCATAAAGTAAGCATCTTTATGTCTTTCTCATGATTTTATTGCTTCTTTATGTCTCTTGATGTCATAGCATGTACTCTTTGGTGTTCACATGATGGATTTTAAGCTTTAATCCCTTTCTTTTGTTATAAAAATCAAAACTTTGATTATTTTGATTACTAATAATGTAAAGATATAGGGACATTGGCATTTAGTACTATCGTAATATTGGACTTATACTTGATGAGCTTGATATATTCCTTGCTTGCAAATCACCCCTTGATGATTGTTTTGATGTTATGAACCTTGTTTTGGAGTCTAATCGTGTTCTAGGTTGTAGAAACGCTTCCTTTAGATTTGAATTTTCGGTTAGGTATTGGTGTACTAAATTCCTCAACGCCATCGCTTATCGTTTTGTAGTTTCTTTGTAGCCTTTTCAGTCTTATTGAGGCCAGTCATTTTGATATGTAGAAGTTATTCCAGTTCGTTCTGAAGTGGAATATATCCCTTTGAAAGTCACAATTTTTGTGTAGCTTGTTATACCCACCATGCTCACGATCTTTCTTGCTTTGCAATCGGCCTCGATGATGGAGTTTCGATATGAGTTGGGTGACGTAACCCACTCGATATCTCTCCTGAGATGCTTAATTTTCTTTGTTTTGCAAGCTTAGCTTGTGACATGGATGTTGAGCGTCGCTTTTTGTCGTTGCCGTTGTTCTTGTGCTTTCGTTTGCCTTTGATCGTAGGCTTTGATAGGCTAGGTAGTACATATAGTGGTCTTAATGATACATGGGTTTTAGAGGTATTTAGTGATCAGAGAGCAGTTCTTTGCTCTTTAGAACCATTGCACTTGGAATTGCTTCGTTTTAGTTTTTGTCTTTGTATGAAACTCCTACATTTTGAGGAACATCGATGTGAGGCCAGTTCCTACTTGCTTTTCAATGTCTTAGCTTCCTTGGTGTTTGATTTGACTCTTAGCCTTTCTGACAATTTGATAGCGTAGGTAAGCTTTGTGAATTATAGATGATGGTCTGCTACTTCGTTACTACATTGTGATGGTAATCTTTCATGGAAGAGGTACGTAGTCTTTGGGGTTGTCTTATTCTTAACGAAGTGTGGGATATATCATATTGCACTTAACATGGCTTGATTTATCTTGGTTGTGCTTTCATGTTTTGCTTCTCGTCTTCTTGTGTGATGTCAGCTGCCCTTTGCATTTGTTGTTGTTTTGTTTAACATACCATGACTATAGTTTACTTTAAGGCCTTATTGGTGTAGGTTTTCAACTTTAAAGGTATGATGGGTCCGGAGGAGGATAAAGTTACTACTTTGGTAGCTTATCTTACGTTGCTCTGAGGCCGTCTTCTTGGTAGCTGATTCCCTGCGCCCAGGCTGAGAGAAGGGCCATTAGTTAGTCTTTTGCTTAGAAGGCCATTTATCTTGAGGGACAGATCGAATTCCTCACAATCCTCGTTTTTAGTTTTTTAGGCAGGTATGATATCTGGGCTGGCATTACAATGAGGGCCACTTTGAGCATTCATGGTAATTTTTAGTATATCACAGTTCTTTGGAGATGGACGGAAAGGCGTGCTCGATCGTTGTGGCGTTAGCAATAGTGTCTTTTGTTGTCGATGTAGTGAAAGCTTCCCTTTGTGTTTATGATTGTTCGGATTCTTTTTTGAAGGCGTTAGACATGGTATCCTTATCGGTACCCTTATCGTTCGTCGGGGAGAGTTATGCATCTTTATAGGATATGTCGGAGCTTGGGGAATTAGCCACTTGTGGCCATTTATTTGATGAAGTTGTCCCAGCGTAGTGTTTATCTCCAACTCTTGATGGTGATGCCCGGTTCCTGGTGGCATGAGCTCTTTCTTTTTTGGCTTATTACGACTTGGCTTGTCTCCCCAATGGCCACAGTGTTTGTATCTACATGGATAGGCCTCTGGAATCATTCGTTTCGTACCTACATAGGTCATGAAGCGGCGGAGTGCTACTAAGATACCTCCTGCATCTATTTGTCCACACGGACCAACTACTCTTCAACCCCGTTCTTGGGATTCTAGTGACAGATGTCCGTTCGACTTCTTGGAGGTCGATACTGATTTAGAGGAATAGGTTTACTGTGCAACTTTCCTATCTTGTTGGTTATGTGTATTTTTTCTTCCTGTCTTGCATTTCATTCGTGCCAGTTTGTTCAAGATGGCTAGTATCATGGCCAAATGATAGAGGGTTAGCCTGGCTCCCCCGTTTCTTGCTTGCATTTGCATGAGCTTGTCTCAGATATCGCTTTCAGATAACTCTTTTGCTACTTAAGAATGCTTCCCTACTCATTACCTCTTTGGTTGGATAGAGGTTATTTACATGCTTAGAATACAGCTACCAATAGGCTAGACGGTCCTTTGATGATGAGATATCATGGAAAAGGTAAGGGAAAAGTTTATTCCCTCGGTGATGTTTTTTATGTACTTCATTCATGCCAGGTGACTTGGAAAGCTACTCGCCTTGATCGGGAGGAGCCTTACTTCTTTGATGACAAAAGTCAACCATTACATGCTTGATGGCGCTTTCAGCCATTTAGTGTCGCTCGTAAGGTGTGCCCGTAGGGTAGGTCCAGAGTTCATAGTGGAGCCTTACAATTCTTACTGCTTTTCTAGATAGTTCAGTTATACACCTGTTATACCAGGCCTTATAAGAAGTACCCGAGAGATGGCGGACTTATTTACGGTCTTAGATTTTGGCGCTTGTGTGTCTTATCTAGAGAACGACAGACAGTCACATTTCTTGGTGACTCCACCTTGAATAGTCCTCCTGTCAGTTATAAGTCTTGGATAAACAAGCTCTTTTTGTCTGAAGATTCCCATCACTCGCCTAGGAAGCATGGCAAAGGGAAAAGTCCCCCTAGAGCTATGCGCTCTTCTACTTTGGTTCTCAAGTCATCTGGTTCTTCCAGAGAGCGGCTCCTCGAGCCAGCTGCGGAAGGATAAGGATCGAAGCGTGCAGGCACACGGAATGAGACTTAGCACCATCTCTTGGTTCTGATGGTCCCTACAGTTCGTTCATCTCTGAGAGAGCTCCGGTTCCTAGTTCACACTTCAGTAATTCCCGACAAACGTTGTCGGAGAAGCAGTATTTTCTTGTTCTTTGTGTCTTCGTATCACGCTATATTTTTCTTGTTTCTTTGATTAATCGTCATGCCATTCCTATGAATCCTACTTGGTGGTAAGGTCTCTTCTTCCGCCCGGTGAATAGGAGCATGCGGAGTTATTGATGCCTCGGAATCTCGAGTGTTTTACTACAGAATTGGGTGAGTCATGTCCACACATTCTCCTACTCTTACTTTTTGCTTAGGGTGAGAGTATTCTTCAGTAGGAGTGGCTTCATAGGGTCTTGTATATGCACTCGGCAAGAGAGAATCACTGAGATGATGCGGAAAGGAAGAAGAAGGTGTCATGAGCACCTTCCAAGTTCTCACACAGGTGGATTTGGGAGATTTTCCCGATCACAATAACAGGCTACATGACTAACTTTTTTAGAGGCGGGGAAAGCAATCTGGCGTTGACAACCAACTTCTCGAGGTAGTCTTACGAGGCCTCATGCTGAGCTGCCCTCGGATGGTTTCTTCTGAGGATCTGGCTTTGAAGCAGCAACGTGAGGTTCAGAAGGCGGAAGAGCTGGAACAAGAGGCAACCAAGTTGGAGGCATGTGCCAGAGACTTGCGGGTTCGAGCTCAGGAATAGAGACCAATTGTTACTCAGCTTGATCTTGAGGCAAGCGTACTTCCCGGCAATTCATACCATCGAGGAAGAAATCCGGCCGAGAGTGAATAAGCGTGCAGGGGCATCCTACAGATCTATAAGCTTCTAGACTAGGTCTTGTAGGACTATTATAGTTGCTTGACTTCATGTTTGTCTTTACTTTTCCTGCTTTCTTTATGCATGATGTACTGGACCTCTTTCTTTTCATGGTTTATTCAACTTAATGCATTCCACTTTTGATAATTACTTTATTATTGCTGCTTTTTCTTTACCTTATTGTTATGTTTGGCTATCTTTTAGCCTAGACTTTGTAAGGACAACATGAATGTTGTTTTGGGTTATGGTTATGCTCGATACGTATCAAAGGCTGCCTCACAGTCCCGAGGGAATTCTACAGTCAAATGGCAGTTTAAGGGGTAACACTTTAACCTCATGCTCCAAAGAAAGGGTTGGGCGGGTTATCCTCCTTTCGAGGAGGAGTGGGCATTTTATCCTCTTCTTCCATGAGGTTTGGGCGGTTTATCCTCTTATTCAAGTTCGGAGTGTGTCCTTGAATTCGGACACCAGGCGCCCCGTTTCTTTAATAAAGGGTGGTGTGAACCTTTCTTTTATTACCCCTTGAGGATGAGGGCCTTTACATGCCTCTTCGGCTAGAAAGTGGCCTTGCCCAATGTCTCACGTTCCTCTTGTTCCTCTATCATGGCGAGCTCTCTTCTTCCTCTAGTTGTTCGCCCGTAGTTCTAGAGGTTGGTCTCCCAGTACATCGAATAGATTTCCTTTAGATGAGTTGTGGGCTTTTACGTTTGCCCCCAATCTTAGGAAGACTGACTTTCTCTTAGTTTTCTTCTTGGGGGTTAAGATTGCCCCTAGTCTGAGGAATACTGAGCGTCTTTTCTCATGTATTCGATTTGTAGGGACTTAACCTTGACCTCTTCTCACGTAGTGATTAGTCTCTTAATTGACCTTATGATGGTGGTTTGACATGTACCTCAACCCCGTCGTTGAGTTTTTCATTAACCGCCGCTATGCCTTATCATCTTTTTAGGTGTCATTCGACCCATGCACTTTGTTGTCCCGATTGACCTCGGGAAGGCGGTTGTCCCATGGATTTATCTTTAGTGGGATCATAGCCTGCCTTTAGTAGGAGGTCATAAGCTTTCGGACCCATGGTGCCATGTTCTATCTTGGGCCCTTCTTTAGGTGTCACAAAACCTTTAAGGGGCAACGTTGCCACCTTCTCTGGTTGAGTGAGAGTCAAGCCTTTGAATGCTTGAACCATCTTTTCTGCTTCTTCAAAGGCTGAGTAGGTATTTGAATCTTTGGAGGCATCTGGGGCGCCAGCCGCTTCCCTATGTTCGGATCTTCTCTTCTTCTTGTAATATTTGGCATGTCGGAAAAGTGGGATTCCTCAACCATGAACGGGTTTTCATCACGCCTTAACTATTTTCTCCACGCCCATGCTGCAATGCCCCGAACTTCTTGGTGGAGTGTATAGAGACAACATTATTGTTGTGTATCTAAGGTCTTCAATAGGATATTATATGTGACATGACTTTATTATATGAAACTAAGATGTGAACAGTTTATATCACCAAGTTCGGACTTACTTACTTGAAGTTGGTTTCACCGCCTTAGTTTAAAACCTTGAATAATGCGGGATTGTTGTAAGTCTTCGGTTGAATACCGCCCACTTTCAATGTGGAGTGGTAGGATGTTCATAGTTGATCCTCCATCTACCCGGCATTTTGCTTATCCGGCTTTATATATGCCGACACATAGAGTGGCTTATTATGTTCGTTAGTGAATGTGATGGCAAAGTGCAGGCGCTACTTGGGCGGTGCGTCACCACCCAATGCCTCGTTGTAGTTGAGTCTTCGTCGACTTCAACACATACATGGCATACTTCGTAGTCTTTATCGTCCGAATAATCAACCCATGCTTTCCCAGGGATGAGCTTACTTTTCAAATCATTTTCACTTTGTCTTCTTCGAGTTATTGACCCTTTCTTGAATCCGTCTTTCGTTCTTTGAATATGAAGCTTGCGTTTCAGAAGTATCGTGATATCTGCGAGAAGTTGGGTTCGTGCTTAGCCTCCTCAAGTCACTTGACTGGGAGTTCTATAGGCTTTTGCGCTGACTCGTCAAGCATGTGAGGGCGATCGAATCAAGGAAGGATAATCCTTCTCCTCACGTCTCCTTGAGGTGTAAGACATTCTTTGCTTTTTCAAGGTCGAGCCCGCCCTGCGACCTTCTTAGTTCTAAAGGTGAACTTTGTGGTTTTAGAAGTCACCATGTGCTTCTTTCTTTTGATCTTGGAAGTTTCCTTGATTTCACGCTTGGAGTCGTATTTGGACTTCGAGTAGAGGCTGGCGGAGTAGAGGTCACATGTCCTTTTTTGCGGCAATGCTAGCTCCATGTCGTGTGCCCTTGTTTGCCGGTTAACTCGAAGGTGCAGGGGAGGATTGCTTGCATGATCTCTTATGATCCCAATCCATACCTTAGATGCACATCTTTGATAGTGATGACTACAGAGTCTATCTTTTGCATTTGACTTAGACTCATCCATTTGTTGATGAAGTTTGTTGTAGTACTTCTTCTTACCTTGGCCATTGTTAACTCCACCATCTTGTTGTTCTCTTAGTACTAAAGAACCGGTTGAGGGAATTAAGCTTTCAATTGAGTCCAACTATCTATGGAGGCTACTCAGAGTCTACATGCTTTCTTGATGACTATCTTTCATGATATCACGAGTGATAAAAGTCATCTTGCCATTGCATCTTTTGAAGCAACCTTTCTACCATCCACCATTAATGTAGCCATTTGTTCGCTTCCAAGGATGATACCCGATCATCATGGCTGGTGCTAGAAAGATCTGAGAGGTTGTGAATAGACAACGAACTCGATTGCCGAATCCACAGTAGATTGTCTTGGGTGCTTAGAACCACAGTTGTTTAGAATCCTCCGATGTTAGTTCGTGAAGTCCTCAACTATCACGTTAACACAAATGACATGGAATGCCAGGAGTATGTCATGCGCTTTGGTTGTCTATTTTTCATGACTTTGTATCTTAACTGGCTTCGTAGCGTCGTTAATGAGACCTCGAGAAGGGCTTTTTAATAGACATCTATGTTGTCATTAGTGATGAATTATTGTTAACGATCCACAGTATGCACAGAACTATAATGGAAAGAAGATTTTTAATATTTATAAATAAGGTACAAAAATAAAACTCCCATTGTAAAGGAAAATTCCTTTGAAGTATACTCGGTTTTTATCAAATCGGCGAGGATCATTGTCCAAACTATGAGTCCCACTAGCGTTCTAGCGACAATTTGGTGAGATATACGCTTGCTGCTTGATTTGAACTTGATATAGGCTTGGCATGAGCTTCCCCGGCTTGATTTGAGCTGACTTGGTTGGATAATATTGCTCTACTCTGGCTGAGTAATAATGTCTTGTAGCCTTGATGGGTAGAGACTTGGTCTAAGCTTGGATATAGTCCCAATCGGGAATATAGCAATGTATTTCCGTGTTAGGCTGTATTGGACTTGATCATGGGTCTTGCACTTCATCTCCGGATACCTGCGGACTTGATGGGCTTACTAGAAGCGTTTGCAATGAGTTGGTGTTGATGGGTAGGGCCATACAGCCAGTATGATATGGTGAGACTATGCGGCTTAGGAGGCCTCTTTTGTCTCTGGTGGGACTTTATTTGGGTTTAAAAGTAACGTTGCTTCTGGATTTGTACTACTGACATCCTTAGAAGCTTATTGTTGTAGAGTGATAGTGATCAGTAGGTGGGACATTCCAAACTTGTGGCCGATATTGACCAACTAGACAAAGGCTTTAGCCGGCGTGTTCGTACGATGTCGGCTATAAGGAATTTGAACACTCGGTTTATTCCCATATCTGGAACTTGTTGATTACACACAGATCTATCAGTGTTCATTCAAGATTTTTTGAATAATTAGGGGCTATGTGGCTTAATCACGAATATTCAAAGCATTCTTAAGAAATACGCGCCGATTCTCATTGATTTTGCTTGAGCTTGAAGAAGGAGAATTCTTTGCGTTATCTGTGAATTCCACCTTAGGCGCCTATTTTTGGTTGTCGGGAGGCGTTTTCCTTCACCACGTGGTGTTCTTTGATGGTTCAAAAAATATAACTTAAATAAATTTCAGAGTTTTTCTCGATTGGTTGGTTTTGTTTGGTGGATCCACGATCTTTACCGTTGATTACGAGGCAATTTGGTTAAATCGGATTTTACAGATCAAATGTTTTCATATTGACCATGACAGTTTCTTGAGATATCATTTTCAATCCCATAACTTCTGGAAACCCTATTTTGAGTTTAAAATTAGGATTAATTATATAAAACCACCTAATTTTAACTTCGAAGGTAATTTTAGGGGCTTAATTCCACAACCGTTATTCGTCGAGGTTTGATTTGAATATAAGTCTATCAGAATCCTAATTGTACGTGAGCATTTTTAGTAGCTCGATTTTAATTAATTTGATTAATTCGTCTTAATCAATTTAATTATTTTTTTAATAAATTTTCACTGTCTACAGTCATATTGAATCTATATGCAATGTCACCGTTCACAAGCAAATACTTTTTACTCTTGTCAAATTAGCGTTAATTTTATTAATTCTTTGATTTAGTAGACTACATTTTCTTATACCCACTCTAGGAATGAATTCGAACTTCGAATAAAGTCTTGATCAACTGATCCAACTCAAGTTCGACCTAGACTTATGTTTATTCCTTAATGAGCGAAGCCTTAGGCTCGTCGTGATTGATGCCGAACTACACTAAAGAAGATTCATCTCCGGATCATCTAGCTCACTTGAACTACATACCATATAATCAATATATTGTAAGTTGTGCAATGGTAGAGGTACTGGGTGTCCTGTGGTGTCCTAGGACACTAGTAATCTCTAAATATGTTTTATACATATATGTATTACAAGTTTAAAGTTATTGAGTAATGTAGTGGTAGATTGTGCTTAGGACACCATTGAGGTTTCCAGTTCGAACCAATGAATTAGAGCTTAATTTTTTTAACCCCTATCTAGTATTTACTGTAAGAATATACACTACCATACTTTAGTTGTAAAATTTAAGGTTATTAATTAATCATTTGACATGATTAATCAGTAGTGTAATGTGTGCACTTTATTTAACATTGGTCAACATAATATAGAATGTAGTGTTATTTTTCTTTTCTTACAATAATAATTTACAGTAATAAATTTAGACCACATCGAACAAAAATACATGATGACATTTTATTTAAGTTTCAATGTTAAGGTTTATTTTCTTATTCTACAACAAAGTATATTTACCAAAATGATCAATTAAGAAACATACAAAAAACTCAAATAATGATATAAAGAGTTCCTTTAATTTAGGAATTCAAGTTAAATATCAAAATTCGTTGTTGAATGTCCGTCTTTGGTTCTTGATTTGTAATACATGTTAAGAAATGGTGATGTTTTTTTTATTTTTATTTTTTTGATATATATCAAACTCATTATGATTATAGTTTGTCATAAGAAAATTTTGAAATGGCACGTCTGTATCGATAATGATAAGACACCGTAAGTAAAGATCACGGCTTCCGGTTTGTGTGTTTGGCATTTTTAGACACATGGCTTTAAAAACTCGACTCAACTCAAATATTTGGTTTTTAAGTTCGATTCAATATAGTTTGAACCGAACACAGTCCTTAATTTTGGATTTGATGCATATATTTATAATTCTTTATTCAATTTTTTTTATTTTGTCATGAAAATTTTAAATTTTTGTTTGATCGATCCTTCAAATTAAACAAATTTAATTTTTTATGATGTGGCCGAACTTTGAATCGAATCTAACTGAACTTTAGAAATGTATTGTTGGAGCTAAATGAAACGTACTATGAAGGCGTGGCAAGGTGGGCCGGAGTTCGGTGGACGGGTTAAATTTAGTCCATTCGTTAGTCGTGTCGAGTTCGGCCCCCGCGTTCGTTAGGCCCGTCAGCCGTCGGCCTGCTTACTAATGGGGTAGGGTGGGCGAGAGTTTTTAGCCAAAACGTTCGTCGACACGTTCGTTGCGGATTCGGTGGACGTTAGAATCGCGTTGACACCGTTAGATTAGTGGTTAAGATTAGCGTAGTGGGCGTCCGCTAAATTAAACCAGGGCGTCGGTACAAGGCATCTTAGTTGGATTTCGCCAGCCTTATTAAGCGGATGTCCGCTTTAACCTAGCCGGGCGTCCGATATGCTACGTTATGTAAACAATAGCCATTTATTGAAGATATCCATTAGCGGACGTCGGGTTATTCTGGGACGTCAGGTTCGAGGAAAAAACAAATTGTTTTTCTCCTCCTAGTAAAGAACCACAACTTTCATTCATTACTCACATCAAATATCATCATTAATTCATATTACTTCAATTATGCAAGCTAGTTCATTCCACATTAAATATATCATACGTGGTTCTTAGTTTTACTACTTGATTATAAATATTCTATATATTCATCTTAGAGAATAAATAATTTGATCAGAATTTCCAAAGAATTAGCATCATCATCTTCAATCGATTACGAGTTGCATTGAAATTGGTACAATCTTTCCATCCTACTCATTTTATTATATTACTTGTTTACTTGGTATAATCTTGTTAGAATTTCAACTTATTTAGTATTGTAAGTTTTTTTTATTACAATGGCTCCTAAAAAGAATTGGAATCTTAGAATTGGAGGTGGTGGAACTACAATTGACATAAACCCCACAAACCCCTCAATAGACCCCAAACTTTGTCGTGTTGATAATTTTAATAATATAGATCTAGATGAGGAATCTGAGAAGGAGGGAAAGAAGTAGATTTTAGTCGTCGAAAAGGCAAAAATAAGGTAGGAGATGAAAACCCAATATCCACTCAAGAATCATCCCGAGCTAACACCGGTAAAAGTTTAGTTCAAAGAAAAAAGACATCATGGGTTTGGAAATACTTTGTGCCCGATCGAGAAAGTAAGCTACATGTATACTTTGTAAAACATATATAGTTATAAGAGCGGAGGAAAAGGTGGAACCGGACATTTATTAGACATTTCTTGAAGTGATCATAAACTCGATGAATATAGTAAGAAGGCAAAGGTGGAGTGTTCAAACAACTATTAACCAAATGACCCGGCCAAAAGTTTATTTATGATAAGTTAAATTATAGACTTGAATCAGTAGAAATTTGGTAGGTAATTGCTTGCCTTTCAATCGTGAAAGTTGGAGATATACGATTGATTCAAGGCGGTCAATCTCTCGGCGGACGCATCCCTAAACTCTATAGAGAAATGTGCCTTTAAATATTTTTAAACCAAAAGATCTTCTTATGTGTCAACTTTCTTCGTACTTACCTTGGAATGTTTGTTTAACGATGTCTGCTACTTTTTCGTGACTTTGATATAATGTGTTACTTGTCATTGGATATATATGTTGATTGGACTCTTCAAAGGCGTATTATTTATTTCCGTAGTGTTGCTAAACATGATAATATTCAAATAACCGATGGAATATTACGTATTTTGAATATCGATGTTTACAAAAGTTGGTTCTATTTCAACGATAATGCATCGGCTAATAGTGTGTCTATTGGAAACTCTTAAATTAAAATGTAAGCGAGAATTTGAAGAACTATTTCATAGGTGTTTATGTCATGTTCTTCAACTAGTAGCCTAAAAAAGATGGAATTGTTATCATTTGGGATAGTTATCAAGCCTATTAGAAATGGAGTTTATTTAATTGTTACTTCCCCGAATAAAAGAAAAGTCTGAGGCATTGGTTTGGCAAGTGGTAAAAATATAAAAATTAATATTTTATGTAGAGACTAGATGGAGATTCTACGATCTTCTTGCTCGTGCATATATAAATATAGATATGAAGATACATCATTTAATAATATTCACAAACCTACTAATGATAGTCATTATCCTAAAGATCCACTATTCAAATTGGACCTACTGTTTAGAGTTGCTCCATTTTCTTGCACCTTTTAAAGACTACACTAAAGCATTTTCAACTCAATATAGTCCCAATATTCATCAAGCTTTTGAATGTATTGTCGAGCTTGCTATGCATATGCATGATAATAGGGATAAGTTTGTTCTTTAGAGACATGATTCTAATATGGAAGAGACATTTTGAAATATTATATTTCCGTTCATCGTATGCTATAGGTGCGATAATGTGTCCAACCATTAAACTAGATATATTCTTTGCATGGATAGATTTATTTTATGAATGTTTGGAGCCTTTCAATCCTAGTGATTTTGTTAATTTCCCTAAGAATGCCTCTGGCTTAAATTGAAGCATATATTTATACCATATTCAGAATTTTTAAAAAATATTCTCCATGTAATAAAGTACAAAGTAGTGGTACTACTTCTTATGGATTGTCATTATCTTCTAAAGTAGATAATCACCTTGAAAAAACCATGAGTGAAAAATTTGCTTCGTATATACACTCCGTCTCGAGCGTAAATGAGTTGACTCAGTACTTGAAAACACCTTTTGACATGAGCATGTACAATCATGAAAATCCAATTGATGTTCTCAAATGGTGGGAGAGCAAGGAAGGTATTTTTCCTATATTGAGTAAAATGGCTAAGAAAATTTTTGCAATTCTTATGTCTCACGATAGGCTGATGCGCATTTAGTATGGCAAAACTTCAATATACAGCTAGAGATTAGACTCACTTCCACGGCAATAGAGTTTGTGTGGCAATCAAGGATTGGGCGGCGGCAGAAAAAGGGATCTGAAGATAAAGATGCACTTATTGAATTGCACCAAAAAGACGTGTTTGATGACAGGTGACATCGAACAAGACATCAGCGATGAAGAAATAGAAGGAACGGAAGAAGAAAGTAACAACAATGATTTGCTCTATTCGGAGAGAAAGATGAGTTAGATCAAGAATAACTTGTACTTCTTTATTTATTATGTTGATGATGTAAACTCTGACCCTTGCCCAGTATAAAATCATGAGCAGCTTAATAAAAAAAAATAAGATTTATATTTTCATTTCATATTTTATGATTATCTTATTATAAAGTTTTTCAATAAATGAGTCAAAAGCGGCGTCCTCTATACTTGACGGGCGTCTCTATACTTCAACGGGCGTCCTACATGCTTCCAACGGATGTCCTTTATATACTTCCAACGGACGTCACATGCTTAAAGCGGATGTAAATGAGGAGAAATTCGATGGCATTTTTAATTTTAGCGGGCGTCCGCTAAGCGAAAGCGGACATCCGCTTCTATTAATACTTCGCGGGCGTCCGATAAGTAACAGACGTCAAATCAGCTCAGTAAACGATTATTTTAAGCGGGGCGTCCGATAAGCGAAAGCGGACATCGACTTATCCTTGTTCGAGCCTTATAAGTTGCTCAAACCCTAATTATTGCCGTTTTTCTCAATTGTAGATTTCAACACAAAATTTCATATTTTCTCTCTACTTCTACTATAAAAACTTCATCTTTTCCTAAATTTAAATTAGTACAAGTGTTCATAACACTTAAAAGAACACATTTTCACATTTTCTAATTTGCTAATTGTCTCAATTATTCACAATGAAGAAAAGTATCACAACAAGGGGGGGAGAAAGAAGCAAATGGAAAGGAAAGAAGCAAATGAGGGAGGAGTCTCCACCTCCACCGCCACCATTAGAACCCGCCCGAGCTGACAAGTTTATGAAGAAAACCATCCAGCAGGGTATGTGTTGATGAAAAAGAACTTGAAGTCTGAATGCCATTGTTGGTTTGAATTTTCATGGATAGTTTAGATCTTGCTAAGTTTAATTGTATATAGTGCCGGAATTAGTTAGAGAATTTTATATCATGCAATTGGATGCAAATGATTCAATTATTTGGTATGTTCATGGTAAAAAGGCATTTAGATTATCATATGTTAGCTCGAGAATTTGGAATTGAGGATTATAATGACCACTTTCTAAATGGCCTCCTACAAATTGGGTTAAATTGTCCATTTACTCAGATGAAGCAATTAGTTATTTTAACAATGATAGTATGTGTGATGATGATAAAAAGCTTGGGAGGCATACGATGACCGGTCAACAAAAAGCTAGCTTTAAGATTATAAAAGATATTTGATGCTTTCTTAAGCAACGATCAATCGCTTAGTGTCGTTTCATACCTTAGTCACATATGCGCTTTATTGAATGAGAAAGATCAACTTACCTAGATTGATTATTAAAATATGGATAGGAGTAGGGAAAGTCGTTCTTGCAGTATGGTATGTTGATATCCAATTTCTTGGTAAATGAGGGTGAATGTGAATAATGAAATGCCTGAATTTGTGAGTTCAACACAAAAGATTGGGGAGCAATCCTTGACCAACCAAGAAATATATTGGTGGAAAGATGGAGGTATGGTCAAAATGGGAGGTGTATGAATTGTTCGAACTTTGTCATGAAAAGAAATTTGAAACAAAAATGGTATGTAGCATGACCTCATGAGGATGGGCCGCGAATCCCCACGGAGAATCCGTTCCTCTCGTATTCGGAGTCCTAGTGCTACTTGATAACTGCAAATCTAGTCCCACGTGACCATGATTCTAGTCCTCTGAGTGACCATGAGATGTTGTTAGATATGTACAAAGTACGAATCTGATATATTCTATATTGATTAAATTATATACATCATTATTTTATTGAATATTGAAATGTGTAGGTTGGAAATAATATGCAACTTGGAATCTGGGATTGAATCGTTTGGTTGTTGATACGTCGTGCTTGGAATTGAAAACGTGATATATGGCGTGTATCAGGTATCTGACCAGATCTTCCTTTAATCCCCAGATATGATAGATGAAGGCGAAGAATAATGTTACGTGTTTTTATTTTCTTTTATAAATGAACCTTAGTTTATTTTGTTTTGATAGATGGATGAACTTTGCTTAGTTTAATGTTTATGGTATGTTTTTATTCTATGGATGTTAAAAGCGTAGTTTCGGATGTTTGAGGTTGTTTTATGATTTTGTTGGATTTCGATTTAGATATTTATGGGGTTTTTTTATGTATGTGTGTGGTTTGTTTTTATTTAACGATATAGTGTAAATAGGGGTGTGACTTGTGATGGATAAGCTATTAACTTTCACGAATCGGACGTCAAAGCCAGTCGACGGACGTCCGGCAGGGTTCGTTGGGTAGGCAAGATTTGGGTTAAACCGGCGCTTTTAGTTAGTGTTCGATGGGCGGAGTGGGCCTCATAATTCTCCGATGTCTTGGTTAGCGTTTAGCCTGTTAAATACTGGATTAGGTGGATATGGACGTAGGCGGATTCGCGTGGTCAACGGTGTGCCGTCCATTTTCGTTTGCCGATCTACGTACTATAGTTGGAGAAAAGTTTATGCTCGTTTAGCATCGGGCCCAGCCGTGACATATATTCCCACTTTTCCATTGATAATAAACAATTACATATTCTACCAATAAAACACATAATTACATATAACACAGTATTTCTTGATAAATACAGCAAGAGGAGGGTAGTAATATAGCTATTGTGATGGAAGATTTTGAGAAGAAGGTTTCAATATCAGACAACAACAACAATAATAATAATGATGATTATGATATTAAGGATTCAATGGATGGTGTAAGAGAAGAAATCAATAAGAAGAAAGCATTGGATTTGCTTCGCCAATTCCTTGCTGTTCAACAACGCCGTGCCTTAGCTTATGCCCATCTCAAAAGGTACCCTTTTTTCTCTATTTCATGTATCACCCCTCACCGAATCATAAATTTTATATACGAGACAAATGAACTAATATTATACAAACAAACAAAATTCTATAAATTTAGTCCCAATAACTTAATTTAATAAATGGATATTAAAATTCTATTTTTTAAAATTTTAGGATGGGAATGTTCCTACCCTCGCTAGTTCCTCCACTCCACTGATTATCAATGTGTGTGTTTCTATTGTAAAACATGAATCTTTGCTTATAAATTTGTTGCTTAGTGGAAAATAATTCTGCCATTTTTCTTTGTATGATTTCATTTGAGCTTTCTCTGTGTGTTTTCTCAACTTAAAGATTTGCACCTTTACAATTGGAATCAAAAGCTTTTGCAAATGCTATGTTTTGAATTTGGATTGGGAAAAACGAGTGAAGGGTAAAAGATAAAAATTAACCTAGTGGAATGTTTTAAAATGTTGTTTGGATACTCTTCATTTTTCAAGGTGAATGATGGTTAAACATATTTAAGAATAGCATTCACCTCGATTACCTATCTTTTGAGGTAATGATTTGAGGGTGAATGTAGGTAAATCTATTTCCGTAAGTGAAACCTTTTTTAAAATCCCAAACATGGTGAATGAGGAGATTCTTCATGATTCCTTTAGATTCACCCAAAACAATGGACCATAAAAGTTGAGCGAGGTGAGAGTAATCCAAGTGAATCGATGTGAATGTTTTAAAACGGTGTTTGTGATCTACTTATTAGAACCTCAAATGGGGTGAATGATTAGATTCTCCAGTTTAACCAAGATTCACCCCAAAACAAACATGTACCATTAGCATTTGAAATAATAGAGTTGCGCATTTGAAACTAAAACAACGCTCTTTTGCTATGTTTATACAGTCACTGCATAACAAACTTCTAAATTCAAGTGTATGCTGACCTGCTGGAACATATACATTCGTTTATCTGATGTACTTTTACTTTTTGGCCATATACCATGTGAATGTTTGTAAAACGTATTTTGTGATATATGCAAGTCTTTTTGTTGTTTGCATCTCCCAGTCCCTGGTTATGGGTGTTTGCGCAATCTGCGTGTTTGGCTTGTTTAGAGTTCTCACTCAACACTTCACACGGAAAAATACAACAGCTTGATGGGTTTTATTCTTTTGTAAAATTCGGGTTCTTGAATTCATATACGAAACAATTTGCTTTCTAAATTTAGGTCCTATTTGTGTTTTAAGAAAACAGAGGTTCAATTGGTCTTTTAAGCAAACATAACGTAACATTGTGTTCCCTGCTTCAGCTTAAAATTATGTGAATTCAGGAGGGTTTTCTGGATCTGCCATCATGTTCCATTTATAATGTGCTGATAACACTCGATGCAGTCATCGTTTCATCTGTAATTCCCGTTTTATTATCTATGCAATGAACGATGATCATGCTTACTACACCAAAATGTTCCGTTTTGCACTAGTTTACATGGGATGCAGCTAAGTGCAGAAACTATATACTGTATCTGTTTGACACAAGTTCTTATATCTGAGTGTTTGATATTTCTTTGGCTCTTATATCTGAGTGTTTGATATTTCTTTGGCCCGTTTTTAGCACGATCATTTGTCACCCCAAGTCTTGAATAAAAGTTTGTATGCCTTGTTTCCATCCCATGATAACTATTAGACATTCTTTAGCTGTCAGCGGTATGAAGAATATTTGAGCTTAGCTTTACATAATTTGACACTATGCATTCTTTTCATTGCATGATTTTGCAAGGAGTGGTCACAAAAATGGGCATGCAGTGAGATTATACAAAATGTTAAGAAATTGGTTAAGCTTGGTTGTCACTGTGGAGTCGGATGTATCTTGTCGGTCCATATTTTTAATTTTTATGACACTTATGATACATATTTTCTAATTTATAAAGATCTCAAGTTGCCAACATAATTTCTTCAGTTGCGTTAATTTACACTTGAAGGAAATTAGGGGAATGCTCTATGGCCAATATAAATTAGTTTATCTAAATACAATTATGAACAGATAACATTACTATAATTTTGAATTTCCATTTGTAGATCTTTATGAAGAAAAGCAATGGAAAGCTACAGCGATCAATGTACGATTTTTGTGTTTTTAAGGAAATGGGGGCCATGATTGTTGAAGTTTAGAGTGTAATTTTCCTATTATTACATACTTGATGAAGCCATAGGAAAGTATGATCCAGGAGTATTAATAGCAGGATGGAAAAAGAGTTTGGTCAGCACTTCTTACGAAAGTATTAAGGAGGAAATCTAGACATTATGTTAGTGTTATACTTTGTCTGGATGTTGTCGGCTATTTCTTTGTTACTATTCCTTGCTCTCAATATAGTAACCATTTTCTCTATGTTGATGATTGATTGCTGCTTCCTGCTTTCACTCAGTCATTACCCTTCCTCTTGTTTGTGAAAAACTAACTTGACTGAATTCGGTAAACATGTTTGTGATAGTATAGAGTTAATTTACCCTTTATGCTGTTATCGTAGGGGATTTGAAGCCTACTTGGTTTCCGGAATTGAATCAGCTTACCAACAACTTTGCAGCAGTATCACTGTTGAATTTAACGACTGTTCCAAACAAGTTAGTCTTCCTCTCTTGTTAAGTACACTTCTCTTAATCCCATATTCCCAGTTTTACTCCAGTTGTCCCATTTTCTTGTAAATATTTTCCCTAGTTTAAGTTTCAGATTTCTAAAACTGGCTCACTTATCTTTTACATTCCAACATGCCAACCCGAAAGTTTC
The DNA here is from genome assembly GCA_019722365.1 of Lithospermum erythrorhizon. Classification (NCBI taxonomy): domain Eukaryota; kingdom Viridiplantae; phylum Streptophyta; class Magnoliopsida; order Boraginales; family Boraginaceae; genus Lithospermum; species Lithospermum erythrorhizon. The sequence continues at coordinate 116,753 of JADFUC010002101.1, forward strand.
AGACTCCTCGGACTGTTTCTTGGACCATTGCAGGTAATTGAGATAGAATCTTCATTTAAGAGCCCTGATTGCTGTCGGGATGATTTAGCTGATTTACTTAGATCTGTTCAAGGACAAGAAAAGCAGAAGTTGCAACTGGTATGCCTTCAGCCCTTCATCTATCAAGCATACTTATTACTTTTGAATTATTTGATGCATATTTGTCTCAATTCTCATGTTATTTAAAATTTCATGAACTATAATTATGTATTATTAAAACAATTAATAGTGGAGTACTAAGGCTACCGCGTCGCCACACACACACATACACATACAAATAGGGGGGGCTAGAATAGTAATTTCATCTCTTTTTTGGTTACTGTTTTGGTGTGCTTTTAGGACCTGTGATTTTCAATGTATTTAACTATTGACATGGTACGTGATTTTCAATGTATGGTATAAATAATGAGATCTTTTATGTCTGGGCAAAAGGATTCATTCAAAGAGGGGCGGATGAAGTACGTTATTATCTTTGGTTTATGTGTTGTTCCTAGTGAATAAATATGAGATGGGATCATAGGAAACTGTTCATATCCCTTCCACTATATTTCTGCATAAGGGTAATTCGAACTTACTTTTTCTTGACTTGAATAATATAGACTGCCACTATTCAAGTCTTGAAGAAGGCTGGTTGGCCTTCTGAACGGCCAGTGAGCCATGACCAATGTAGCTTTAGCGGAGCCATGGGACACAAGTGTGTTCACATACACAAGATAACTGAAGCTTCTGGAACTGAAGATGCCGAGGCCGACGCAGAATATGATAATGCTATGAAAGAAGCCATTAAAGGCGTCCAGGATGCTATTATAGCCATTAATGAAAATCTAGAAGAAGTTAGATATGAAATTGCTGCTCTTGAGACTCAATAACAGACATCATCTCAACTGTTTTGACATTATTACTCTCTAAATGTAGTTTATAAATGATAAAAGTTTCATGTAGAATATATACTGTCGTCTGTTTCATTCTTCGTGAATGAAAATTACACTTTGTGACATTCAAAAAAGTGCAAATTATGACCTTTGTTTTTATCTATATATTTGACTTATCACATCTTCTTAAAAATTGTGTACATTACTTATGTTTTTTTTACAACAATTTTTCTGAAGCATAATGTTCTGTTTGTTTGCTATGAATGGTGGTTAAAAGGGTTGTATCTGAAATAATTATTGGATAAACAGTTTAAAAAATGCAAGGGTAAATTTCTCTTTATCAAAGTTGACTTTGGTTAAATTTACCAACTGCATCAAGGAAATAACGTAAATTTCTCTTCTTATTTTTTTAATAATTCACATTTATAGAGTTGTTGCAAAATAAGTAAATGAAAACTACTCATAATATACCAACTGAACTACTTCCTAACTAGATCACCAAAAGCATCCCTTGGGATTACAAGATTTGATCTAAATGGAAGTAGTTTATGATACAGATTCGTGAAAGATGCTTCCATAGTGGCTTTGATGACAAACATTGCAACTATTCTTCATTGTAGACTCCCAAAAGTTCAACCATTCATTGTTCGGTACTGACATCCATGGGATCAATCTAGGTAAAACCTGCGACGTTATAAGATTCAAAACAAGAAAAGATATTTACTATTGACCGAATCGCTAGTATTATATATATATATATATTCCCCGGTGTTCTGCTCCTACTTCGATTGCCGGGCAATGGAGTCACCACTGTGCGATAAGCCTTACTGCTAGCCTTCGTCGACTCTCTAAACTTTCTGCATGAGTAGTTATTGCAGGCGGAGCCGTAGACCTTCTTGAGATCGTTGTTATCCTTTTAGACGAGCGGCGTGGTGGCTAGGGATCCTCGCCAGCTCATTTTATTTCGCTCTTATCGAAGTTTCCGAGTCATTGTTTACCCAGCCATGTGATTTATATTATGGATGTATTGAACAATTCTCGCTTTTATGTCACTTACGTATCGAATACGCGTATGCCGCTTTATTTCGCTAATAATAAATGATGTTCACGTCATATGGAACTATTTCTACTTTTACCGCTTAAACCGCTTTAAATCCTTTCAAATTTTTATTTTATATCATCGCTAAGGCGTTGGAAATCAATGAGAATTGATTCCATTTATTATGCCCGTCAGGATAATTGCTAGACAATTCATTTACCACGTAAGCTAAATGCGATTATCAACTTAGCGTTTCAACTTAAGAATCGTGATATTAATAGCGCGGTTCTCACGATAATTTAAGAGGTTATGAGCCGATTGCTGTATCTACTATTAATCGTTATAATAATAATAGTAATTGGTCAATTATTATTATTATACAACTTACTATTATCTCGAGCTTCAAGGTCAGCTACACACATACAAATGACGCTTTCGAAGTTATATTTCATGTATGAAATTAAAGAATCAGATAATTGAGAAATGCATTTCTACTATGCGGTTCTACATTTTATGTAGAATATCGATTAACAAATTTAATCAATTAAATAGTTATTTAATTGGTTCGGTAATTTTAAGATTTATCAATAACTGAAAAGATTATCGATATCGACTCATTACTATTTAATTGCCTAATTAAATAATAGTTCAACTTCATTAGCAACTCATTAAAGCTTTAACTAACTAATGAGTTAATCTAGTCAAGCTAATACTTAACGGTTTGCCCATTGTTTTTAACTTCCCAAATTTCATATAAACAAACTTTAGGTTTTCATGACATAAGTTTTGTAAACTTTTCATCAAAAAAAAAACCCTAAAGTAGCTTTGGCTTAAAATTCTCCAAGAATTTTTCTTGGGTTTTGCTTGTCTATCCGCTACTAAAGAGCAAATCTGCTTCGACTAACCTGCCAAGGACCAACTAGAGATGTCATACGATTGATATCAAGAATGCGAGTTTGAAGTGTTTCAAATTAATGCCGCGAATTGCCGGCAGTAACTTTGTGTGTTTTAATTCTATTCGCCGCAACGTAAGTACTGCTTATTCATATATTGTAAATATATAGCTTGCTTTTAATAACGAGTATGCACTTTAAGATCCCTCGGAATTAACACTCAGATTTATATACTCATATCCATAGTATCTCCATCGCTGGTAATGAGCCAAATTAAAGTCGCTTACATTATTTATTTTATGCTTGTTTTGTTTTTATCAATTTTTTATTTCGATTAATTTCGTCATATATATTTTTAATTGATAAATATATGACGAGAATAAATCATCATGTTCTTGATTATTGATTTGCCACGCTGCTACAAGTTTACGATGACGTATTATCATATTTTGTTAACATAGATTTTGTTTCATAAATTAAAAAGGATGATTTAATTGTTTTATTTCAAAACAGCTTTGTAAACGTGGTTTTGAGGGGTGTAAGATTTTTGTAAAATTAAAAAAATAATTGGTTTTGGAAACTCTATACATCTAGAAGATTCCATTAAATTTCATAATTTTTGATTTTTTCTAAGCGCCAAACAATTTTTAGATTGACTGCTTAATTAATAATTAAATATGAAAATTTATTTTAATGAATTAATAGTGGGATTTATTCAAGACAATTATGAAGTTTAAATTGTTCTAATTTCATAAATTTTGAAAAATTTTAAAGCCTCCAAAACGATTTTACAAACGAATTAACTTAAAATCGAAAAAGCGAAGTTAAATGGTATTATTACCATAAATCGTCATCGACGTCCGCGACCTCGGGCTTATCCGTGTCGGATCGACGACAAGGTACCAAAATGAAGGTCGACTCCACGACCTACACGCGCGCCGCGTATGTCGATAAATGACTGTCAGAGATCGCCCGGCCCGAGCCCATTATGATAAGTAAGTCTCTAATTCTTGAAAACCCTAATTCGAATTTATTCCCTTATTTTGGTTTCCTAAAATTATTGACTAGTTATATTTCGATTTTATTGATTATTTATCATTTTAATCACCTAATTAATCAGAATTAATTAAGGATTTAATAATTAATTACTTCTTTATATTATATCTTTTTAAATTAATTTAAGTTTATATAACAATTATGGTAAATAATTTCACTACTTAATGTATTTTAGAATATATTTGTGATAAATATTTTCTATAATGATGATATGGTTAATAATTATCAAATAATTATTAATTGACACAGATGATAATCGAGTTTATATTAACTAATTTTTTTAATATGCATCATACGGATTAATTAATTTGATAATTACAAACATACATTTTCAAATGCCATTTAAAATATTTATTAATTTCATTTATATGATTTTAATAAAGTGCCTATATTTTGTTATGGTAATCGTGAATCTTATGATATGATATTTACCCATTTATTTATTTTTCTGCCCGCGAACCGTAATGTTGTAAATGACCTTTCCGAGTCATATTTTCTGTATTTATTTATTTATTGTTTTACCCACAAGCTGCAGTTCGCCTAAGCATGGGTTAAGATATAAATATTGTAACAAGTGAAGATATCGGAGATCATTTCAATGACGGTGGTACTCTCAAAGTGGACTCCGGACGATCCGTATACAAGATACAAGAATTAAGACTTATGTTAGTATTTGATAAATACTGTAATAGGTTCTAAAATATACGTGATATCTCGAATGCGCATTACTTGTTTTATTTTCATGCTGTACGTGACAAGCTGATTATGTGCTATATGCATGAGTAAATGAAAACAAAGTAATAATAATCTCAAATTAAATTAAAATTTAAGCAAAGTATCAAGCCAATTTTAAAGTCACAAGAATCAATTACATCATTTCGGGCACACCGCGATTACAATGTTGCATTTCGATATGACAACGATCACGCTGTTGGATTTCCACTAACGCTGTGGCTGCATGATCAATCCAAGTAACACTTTGGTTTAATTGCATGCTTAACCGGTTTTTTGGAGATACAAACGTTAGTAGCATCCCGTAGCAGAGATGCTAGTAAATACTCTAGAGTTATGTAGTTTTGCTATAATCGTTGACAACCTACTATTATAATCGGATTCAAAATTTATGCAAAGGTTGCCGCTTGAATTTAAGTATAATAGATCTCGATACCAATATATTTCTGTGAGATTTGAAGTATTAGTATTTACTTTACAATTTATTTGTGTTATTTTAGCATGATAGTTTATCGAAGCCCCAAGTATTTTATTTACTTATTCTTGTAGAATTAATATGGCTACCACTATCAAGTACTTCCTAGAACTCGCTGGCCAAAGTACTCTGAAAAGTTCAATAACCTCGAATTTTGACGAGTGGTCTCAAACTTGAGAATCATTCCTCAAGAGATTCCATTTGTCAACAATATGTTCCCGCGAAACCTGATAGCCTCCCATCGGGAAGAGTGGATCCTGGCCAAGTCTGACGCTGATGTCCAATGTCTCATGCTTGCTAATATGGAACCTTCTTGCTCCAAATTAATATGAAAAAGTGGCAAAGATATGACATAAGTACCCAAGAACTCGAGGAATTATTCCGAAACGGTAGATATTTATTACGCCTCCGGTGTTTCGTGGACAAAGAAGTCGTGGAATGCATAAGCCGCAAGCCTTTCGTTATCCTTAAATGATTGGCTTGGTCGACGACCACTCAATGCCCGGGCACCCGCCGTTTCCAAATAATCATGACCCCATCCCAAGTCTCTTTCCAAACAAATTCTCTCGCTTTGTCATGAACTTCAATATGCACAAGTTTGAGTTATCTCTAAACGAATCCCGCATAAGATGATCACGAATGCCTGGCATCTAACTCGGGTAAAGACTAAAACTTTCTATTCCTTCGCTTTTCGTGGTCCAAACAAGAAGAAATCGAAGAAAAGAAGAGTTTAATGGGCAAGCTGCGGTTCGAGTAATCCCAAGGTCAGCTGGTGGAGGAAGGTGAAGGACGACAAAGTTGTCATTATTAAGTGAAACCCGGGTCAATCGGAAGCCTAATTCAAGCAGGAAAGCCTACGTAGATGATAGGAAGAAATGGTCTCACGACCGTCAAATTGTGCATTTATGTTATCAAGTTGCGCCAACTTCTAATTCTACTGCGGCGCCAGACAATCGTCATGTTCTCATTTGTCGTAATACGGCGAACTCAAGTCAAGAAGACCAAAAGAGGGGAAATGGATTCCGCGGAAATGGCGCCGGGCGGTCATGCCCGGCAGAGGATCGATCCATTAAGTTTCAATTCTGCTCCACGGGCCTTGCTTTGAACTTATCTCCGGGGTTTAGCTATGTACCGCATCAAGGTGAATATTATTTATATTTTTGTTTTCGAATAATGACGTTTTTCATTTTCAATAGATCCCGATGAATTTAGGGATCACCAGAATGGAGAGTAGTATTTGGTACCGCTCCCTTCAAATGGTCTATAATGCTTTTTGCATAATAATTTGGCAGTCATATAACATAAACTTAAACGAATGCTCCTACCAACTTAAACCAAACATACCTATGGCATTGCAGCACTAGGTCACATTAATCTAGAACCTAATCAAGAAACTCCACCGTGTGAATACTCTGAAGGTTTCCTACTATGAACTCATAATGAAAGTCACAGCCTTTGCCTTCTCGGGCAAAATTAATCACAAAACGCCTTTCACCGGCTTAAAACGAAAAGTGGCAAGTAATTTATTGGGGATCATACACACCGATGTATGGGGCCAATGAACACATCTGCAAAGAGAGGAGCTATAACTACTTTCATTACATTTAATGTGATGACTACAAGAGATACGGGTTTCTTTGTGTGTATCCGATTTGAGACACAAACACGAGTCCGCTGAGAAATTCAAGGAATTCCCAAAATGAAGTACAAAACCAATTGAACAAGACAATAAAGATCGGTCCGGAGCAGAGGTGGAGAATATTTGAGTCACGAGTTCAATACTCATCTTGTAGAGTGCGATATCATATTTCACAACTCACTCCAGCCAGAACGCCACAACACAATGGCGTGTCCGAAAGAGAAATCGAACCCTTTCGATAATGTTCTATCTATGATGAGCCTATTTTAATCTACCATTTAATTTCGGGATATGCACTTCTAAGCGCGGCACTTACCTTAAAATGTATCCAACCAAGTCACAGATAAAACTCCCCATGAACTGGTTTCAATTGGGAAGATTCCCCAAGAGCTTTAAAGATTGGGGTCGCTGCTTATGTTAAGCAGATTAACAAAAGATAAACTTGCTCAACCGAGCAATGCTATTTCATAGGATATCCAAGTGGAAACAAATAAGCCATTACTTACCCTCGAAGAGAATAAAATCTTCATCAAGTGTAACAAGAGTATTCCTTGAAAAGAAATATTTGTCCGTATGACTGGCACGGTGTTCATCTCTCGACGGCTCACCGACGAAGTCAATGTCGATGCATCTAATGCAGTATCCGACACACCACAAGAATTGATCCTTCTTTCATAGAAATAATCTTAGCCTTTTGATCCACGCTTAAACTATGAAGAACCAAACCCCCTGTGAGAGACCCAACAGTGGATCACCACGAACCGTAGCTACTGTACGCGAAGTTTTCATCATTAAAAGTGATTTGAAAGCCCACTCTGCCAAAAAGTTAAGCAATGAATAGCGGATGCCTGACAAATGGCAACAGCCATGTAATCCGCCGAGATGGATTCCCCATGCACCAAACCAGGCTCGTCCTCGGCTGGATTTACCTCAAACGGCTCGCCCTATCAATGTAAATGGGCATTTAAGAAGAAACTGCTAAAGACGGAAACGTTGATTGCTTTTCAAAGCCAGACTTGTAGCCAGTTGCTCAAACAAGTTCATTTGAGTGGACTACGACGAAACTTACTCGCCTGGCTATGCTTTAAATCCATCCTACAATCTTAAATTATCACGCATTTCCCTTACGACTATGAAATATGGAAATGGACGTGAAGACCGCTTTTCCCGAATGAAAATTTAGAGGAAGATGCTGCATGGTACAACCTCCAGATTTATATGTCCCAAAGGACCTAAAGGTACGAAATTGCAAAAGTCCATTTATGGTCTTAACGAGCATCCTCAAGATTGGGGAATTCAATGCTTAATCAATCAAAGTTGTTTGGTTTCATCAAGAACGGCACCTCGCGGTATAAATAAAAAGCTGGGAAAGCATTTATCATTCATAGTCTTGTATGCTCTGATGACAAACTTTAATATTGAAATAAATTTAGGAGTTGTTACTTTCAAACTCACTATGATCAGTCAGGCAAATGTTTCTCAATAAAGGATCTTTAAAGGAAGCACAATATATACTTGGAATAAAAGATCCACCGAGATCGAGCCAGAGGTCGATTGACTTTGTCGATACTTACGTGAATAAGGTAATCGCAAAGGTTCAACATGAGTAATTCCAAGAAGGGTAATCTCCCACGGCATATGAGTTCAATCAAATAGAGTTAATAAAGATTCCACTACTAGCGCCGACGAATGTAACGGCGACATACCTTACGCTCGGCTATAGGATCCATCAGCTATGCCATGTTGCTGACTGTGACCGATGTGTCTTATGAACTAAGTGTAACCAAGATACCAAGATAATCTATAGGTGAAAAGCCACTGATTAAACGTGAAGCGCACTGGGCACCCGGCAAGAACTAAAGATGCTTTCTTTGGTATATCGTGAGACGAAGAGTTGGGGCAAAGGACAAGCGTACACCGATGCCGGGCCAACCGACAGACGACTATCGCTCCCGCCTCCTGCTATGTATTTGTCTCAACGGTGGAGCAAGATTCGAGGACTTCCCAAACAGTGATTGCCGCCGATTCTACCATGACCGAAAGATATCGCAGTCATTCCTCAAGCCGCTAAAAGAAGACATAAAGAAGTTCGTGACTCCGAATCCTGCTGTACCAAGATTGGTGGACCGGGGCTGAGTTGCTTTGTGACAATACTGGGCACAAATAAGCTAAAGAATCCCCGAAAGACATCACAAATCCAAGCACGTATCGTAGAAAGATTACCCTCGACACAGAGTATGCCATGTAGTGGATGCCAAAAGTATGTAAAGTAGAAATAGAGGCCAATTCGGCCGAATCTTTACTAAAAACCACTAAGTCAAAGATTTAACATAGGTCTTAGGACAATGTTTGAAATGGGTCTTAGGTTGTTGGGAGTCAAGATGTGTATCATTCATATGTGAACAAATATTTGAATATTATCGCTTCTTATATTTTAATATATTTGTTTCAAGCAGTGTCTATATGTTTAAATTTACATATAATATACATGTAAGTATCCCCCTCGATTTTGAGTGAAAGGTTAAATCCCTAGGTTAGTCTATATTTTCTAGAGAGGTAACACGAATCGTTAATTACACCTTCAAGCCTAAACATAGGATACTAAAAAGCCCTGGCTCGATGTCGAGAAGTTGGGCGACAAGCATCATGGCGACCAATACGGTGTTTTGATTAATGATCAAGATTGATCACGTTAGCCTGTGACTAGATCAATACCGTAATGGGTCCGCGACCGGGGAGTCGGTATTTAATTTAAACGAATTCGTAAGAGCATGTGATATCTCTGCCCTACGCATATTTTTTGTTTAGAATTTTAGGTTCGTCAATTCTTAGACCTACTTATATATGTATTTGGCTTCAGCATTATACAAGTTTCATATTTTGACTACATGCACTCAAACGCCCGCCTTAAGCGGGGATTATAACGGCATATGTTAGGTCAGCTACTGCAATGAAAGTGTAATGATAGATGTCATATATTAGGAGAGATTTGTCCGGCCCTTGGATATACAAGGAAAGATCTCGTGCCTCTCACACAGTCGTACTCCATTGGTTTATGGGATGCCATAAATGCTTATTCGCCTATACTCGAGTAAAGAAAGTCGATGGTGTTTCATGACACACTTCTTATGGTTAGCCTATGACTAGAGATCATGGATAAAGGAATTGTAAGATAATCGCCCGCGGCAAAGTAGGAGTGTTGAAATCAATGAGAATTGATTCCATTTATTATGCCCATCGGGCGACAATTGTGTAACAATTCATTTACCAGTTGGTTTAAATGTGATTATCATAACTTAGTGTTCAACTTAGCAATTGTATATTACTAGCGTGGCTCCTCATGATAATTTAAGTGTTGGCGAGCGATCGCTAGATCTTACTTCATTAATCGTTATAATAATAGTAATTGGTCAATTATTATTATTATACAACTTACTATTATTCGAGCCTGTATGTCACACATACGTTGACGCCAGCCTACTACAATTTAAAGTTAACTTAGAAAAAAGTCAACAAAAGTCAACAAAGTCAACCCTCAACATACACCACTTCTAACCCCAATAATCACTTTAAAGTCACCTTAAATCCCATAAACTAAACTTAGATAACGCTTTCTATTCCATAATAAAAAGTTTTCAAGATCTAAAAGTCAACATAAAAGTCAAACTCATAAATAGTCAACTATAGCTTAAAATGATGAAATCTTCGAGGATTAAAACTCATACCTTTGATAATCTTAAGATGGGGAACAAGATTTGAGGGTTGGATTCAACAAGTTTCACCAAGAAAATGAAAGAAAACTGTTGGCTCACTATGGCGGTTCGCCACCCTGGAGAAATGGAGAAGATAAGATTTTGTTTTAGATGCAAATGATGATAAAAAGATGAAGACTTAGTGGCGGCAGTGAACATTTAAGTGGAGTTTAGGTCTCGCTTTGGTTCACAATTTCGCTCTCTTCTCGGTTTAACAACATGGCCCGAACACGAGTCAAATTAAATTTCTATTCTCAAAATATATGATCGTTCAACCCATATTATCATTATTCGATTTACAATTTTAACTTTAACCGCAAAACACTCAACTGTGCAACTAAAATCATATTAAAAAAAATTGCTTATACGAACGTGGTTTTGGCTTCCTCATTTAATAAAATTTCGTCCCCGGAATTTACACAACACCCACGCCTGCTCCCAACACACTTACTCAGCCTCATAGCAATTCACATATTACACATATTATAGCACAAAGTTTAAGAACTAACCTTCTATTTCGAAAAGATGTGGATATTGACTTCTGACATCCTCCTCTCGTTCCCACGTAGCTTCCTCCACTCGTTGATTTCGCCACAACACCTTCACTAAAGCCACAACTTTATTTCGCAACACTTTTTCCTTTCGATCAAGAATTTTCACCGGTTTCTCTTCATACGTAAGGTCCTCTCCAAGCTCCATCGTCAGCGACTCCAAGATATAGTGATTCCTGCCTAGATATACCTCCTCAACACATGGAAAACGTTATGAATTCTGTCCACCTCGAGGAAACGCTAAACGATAGGCCACTGACCAACTCGCCTAAAAACTTACACGGGATTAACAGACCGACATATCGTGACTCCACTTCCTCTCTTCCCGAATCAATACACCTTCCACTCGGGATATTCTCAAGAATACTTTATCACCAATTTCAAAGGTTAAACTTTACACCGCGAACACGACCGCATACATCTTTTGTCTATCCTGCGCCACTTTCAGGTGTTGTTGTATCAATTTTATTCTCTCCACCGACCTTTCCACCAACTCAGAACATACACTTTTCTATCTCCTACTTCATTCCAACAAATTGAGTCCTACATTTCCCCGCCGTACCATGCCTCAAATGGTGCCATCCCAATACTGGAGTGGAAGCTATTATTATATGCAAACTCCATTTTAGGCAATTCATCATCCCAATTTCCGGAAAAGTTCAACACACAAGCCCGCAACATATTCTCTAATGTTTGAATTGTTCTCTCCGACGCTCTATCGATCAAGGGATGAAATTTATCGCACCTCAAATTGACCCTCGTCCCCATCGCTTCTTGAAATCCTTTCCAAAATCTGGAGGTGAATCTAGCATCTCGATCTGATACAACGGATACCGCACTCCATGCAATCGCTGCACTGATCAACATACAACCTCGCCTAACCCGCCGTGACCGCGAAGCTCCATTTTAATTGGTAAAGAATGAAATGATTTCTCGGCTTGTCCACTATCACCCAAATGCCATCATTTTTTCTCAACGTCCTTGGGAGTCCAAAAACAAAGTCCATCGTAATATGCTCGCAACTCCACTCCGAATAGTAGAAGCGGGTCGCAATAGCCCCGCCGGATATCGCGTGTTCTATTTTCAATTGCTGACAAAGTTTCTATTAATTTCGATACAACTAACAACAGATGCATACTATATGAAGCATTATGAGCTTCGGCCCAAATCTTCTTTTTCAACCTAAGAGTACGGCACCTATCAATCTACCACGCATCGTAGCGGCTCCATCGCTCTCACCACAAAGTCCGATTCGCCTCGCTTTCACTTCTCCAATTATTTTTAAGTAATTTTCATCTTTTTTGTCAGCTCTACTTCTAGTATTCGATCAAGAAGAACCGGTCGAACTCTTATTTGCGCCAACAAACCGCCATCAACTCCCACTCCAAAATTAACACCAAGTTGCTTCATTTCATTTAATGGCTCCTTAACCTTTCCCTTACGACTCAATGCATCAGCCACCACATTCGCCTTTCCAGGATGATACTCAATGGAAACATTATATTCGCTTAATAAATCTATCCACCTTCGCCTCGTGATTCAAATCTCGCCGAGGTATTTCAAACTTTTGTGATCGCGAAAATTTGGTAAGTTACACCATGCAACACGCCTCCAAATCTTAAGTGCGAACACAATTGCAGCTAGTTCCAAATCGTGCGTCGGGTAATTCTTCTCATGATTTCTCAGCTGTCGCGATGCATAAGCCACTACCTTACCATGTTGCATTAGCACACATCCCAACCCCTGATGTGAAGCATCACTATACACGACATAGCTTTTCATCCCTTGCCCCTAACGGAAAGAAAGTCAATAATCGGCGCGGTAGTCAATTTCTCTTCAACTCATCAAGCACCGGCCTTCACAATCCTCACCCAACAAATGGAACTCCCTTCTAGCCAACCCTCGGTCATGGGTGTTGCAATAATTGAAAAGTCCTCAGATAAATCTCCGATAGTATCCCGCCATACCTTAAAAACTCTATTTCAAGAATATCACTCCTCCGTGGTCGCTCCTAATTCATCACATGCCTTCAACTTTTTGGGATCAACACTTATACCCTCTCCCCGGAATCACATGATCTAAAAACTACCCTTTTTTCCAAACTTAATTCACACTTGGAAAAATTTAGCATACAATTCATTTTTCCTCAAAGTCTCCAACACAATTCTCAAGTGTTCTTCATGCTCTCCCTCACTACCAGAATATATCAAAATGTCGTCAATGAACACCACCACAAATTTATCCAAGTAAGAGCGGAACACCCGATTCATAAGGTCCATAAATGCTGCAGGGGCATTCGTCAACCCAAACGGCATCACCAAAAACTCGTAGTGCCCATATCTTGTTCTAAATGCCGACTTCGATACATCATCCTCCTTAATCCTCAACTGATGGTAGCCCCGACCTCAAGTCAATCTTAGAAAATACCCGGCATCCTTCAATTGATCAAACATCATCAATTCTAGGCAACGGATATTACTCCATTCTTAATTGTTACTTTGTTACTCCTATAATCGACATACACAACCTCAGAGATCCATCCTTCTTCTTAACAAATAACACCGGAGCACCATCAGGTGAACTACTTGGTTGAATGAATCCCTTATCCAACAATTCTTGCAATTGCATTTTCAACTCCTTTAACTCTGCAGGAGCCATTCTGTAAGGTGCCATAGAAATTGGAGTAGTACCAGGAATTAATTCTATGGAAAAAAAAATCCACCTCTCGCACAGACGAAGTCCCGGAAACTCCTCAGAAACACATCAACATACTCTCATGACACGCACTCGATCGATCTTCTCCTTACCGCGTGTCAACAACATGGGCAAGATAACCAACACATCCATTTCTCAACATCTTATGAGCAACTAAAGCAGAAACGAGACAAGAGGAAAGAATTTGTCTATCACATAGGAAAAAGATCTTAGATTTTCCAGGACTAGATATTTCGATCTTCTTAAGATGACAATCTATCACCGCACGATGGCCTCCCCAACCAATCCATTCCTCCTGCAGATCAAAATCATTCATCTCAAAAAGGTAACCATTCCAAACATCGATTTTCAATACTTATGGGACAATTCTCTTTTTAAGTACTTCATCAATCTTAATGCATTTCCAAACCTGGAGTTAGAATTAGAAGTGGGTAAGCCAACAAGAATTTCTAGTTTTAGGAATACGCCGGGAAAATTTCGTAGATATGAGCACGAGTAGCTCCTAATCAAACAAGACTTTTGCTTCCAACCCACATACAAATTTAAAGTACCAAGTGCTTCACCCCTCGGGGAATCCTGAGCTTCCTGCTGGGTAACTACAAATATCCGCCTACTCACTAGTTCCAGCACTACACCGACCATCTCCAACAACATACTTCCCTGACTATTTCCAACTCCATGCCCAAAGCTTCCTACCACCAATCGACCTCCAATTTTAATTTCCTCGATAGCCTCATTTGCTCACCGCATCAAGCAAACGCGCTAGCACTCCCACTCAACACCTCCGCCTGGGACAATCAACAAACGTGCCCTTCCCGGCGATATCGATAATGCATCACAACCCTGCCTCTCGCATTCGCCAGCCTCTATGACCCTGGGTTTACCACAACGGAACACCCATCATACTCGCTCCCCCGATAACCTCTCCGAGATCCCCCGACCGATTAAAGACCCTCGGGCACGTAAACAGAGCGCCGCCGACCGGTAATTAGTAAGCAGGGGCACCGAATCACCGCCGTAACGTCGCTGACGCCCCGAACCCGTAACTCGACCGCCACCCATTCCTCGAAGCCGCCATATCTTCCTCTTTTCTCCCCACCAACCGACACTCAACCAAATCCATGCCCACTGTAAGGCACGGTCCACTGGGCCACGGAAAGTCGCATAATTCGAGTGACAACCCCGCGGATCTCCCAGCTCATTCCGCCCCCGACCCCCGATCCTCTTCCCCGCAGTATTCACCTCCGGAAGTACGCAGATCACTGAATCTTTTCTCGTAGTCATTTATATTTCTGCCTCCTTACTTAAGCTGGATCAATTCTCTCTGTAGCCGACATATGCACCCAAGACAAAAACTCCCTCAAAATAATTCCAAGAACTCCGATCCCACAACACCGTGTCCGCCTGCCGCAATCAAAGATCGGGTGTGTACATTTTCCCCACCCAATCTCTAGCTCCACCATGTAATCAGAAGTCGGCTAATATGGTCCCTCAACTCTCCAAGAATCCCATAGCTCAAATATACTTCTCCAACTCTCGAATGAACTCTAAGGCCCGACAGAGAATCGCCCGGCAAACTTTATGGTCCTGGCTCAGAAGCTTGGCCAAATAACTTACTCGCAACTCCACTTCCCCGCCCCAATGATGTACCACGGCCCTCGATCTCCACTAACATTTACCGTAATCCTCGTGACTCCCCACACTAGGCTCATCACCGGCTAACGCTATCCATATTTTCCGCAACTCGGCATTTCCTCGCAGCCTCCCTCGCCGCACTCTCTCGCCGCACCTCCGCAAAGACTTAACCGAACAGACCTACGTGGTGGCATCCCCAACAGTCTACGAAATAACAAAAGAAAGGAAAGATCAGACCCCGCAAGAAAACCCCAATATCGACCACTCTCTAACAACTATCAACCTAGGCACATAACCACACAAGACACCATAAAGACCCTGAACCTAGGCTCTGATACCAAAATTGTAACGACCCACCCCAAGTCGGCCACCTCGAAGTTAAGATCATTAACAACCTCGTGACACCGTAGTCACCAATATATGGATACAATAACAAATATGACTCACGACATTAACAAAGACAAAACTCTATTCCATCGGTGTTTCAACAACACATCCAACAAAACAACCCAAGGATACATGCTAAACTAAAATACAACATGTGGAAAGTATGACAAACTGCACCCCTCAATGAAATACACAACACATTACTCCAAAAATAAGTATGTGTTTTCCACAACAAGAGGAAACGGGACGAGACTTCCTACGCCACCACCACCTCACCTAGGATCTTCACGCAGCCTCTACAATACTGCATCCTCACCACCTCAACGATCGCCTCCTAGAGACCTGTGCATAAACGCCACTGCAGAGAGTGAGTCACCTATTGCTTTAGTAAATACAAATACCAATGACTTTTACCCAAATACATATAATCATGCTTATATATATAACATATGTATATATATTAACCAAGTTTCATAATGAATAACCCGTCTACAAATCACATAAAGGTCCTCTTATACGATATCACATAATACTATAATGCCAGGAGCTTATAACCATCAACAATGAAGTCTATTTATGGTACGCCTTAACACATAAAAATCATCAAAAGACATCAAACGAGAATCCACCCTCCACAAATAATAAAACCAACGAGGAATCCACCTCCACAAATAACCAACAAACGAGGAATCCACCTCCACGTATAATACACGCATGCAGAATCCACCTCCACAAATAATCGCATTTGGTGTCTCCACCTCCATCCTCCCACTGCCATTCCCCTCGATATGCATATCACACCAAACTCCTCGAATCCACGGGCTACCCACTCAATATGCATACCACACCAAACCTCCGGTCGGGTCACCACCGCCTCCAAGAAATAACAAACAAAGCAATCAAAAATACACATGCAATGACATAATAATACACAACACACACCACACGTAGCATAAGTATACAACACACGCGTATAACCACACAATGACCACCACAATCTCATAACATGAATCATAATCACAACTATCTCATAATATGAATCATAATCACAATTATCTCATGATATAAATCATAAATCCCAATTATCTCATAATATGAATCATGATCACACAATACACATGTCAAAATAGTCTCATGACAAAACACATGCAAAATATATAACATAATATATATGAAGGGTTTCCATCGTGAGATTTGTACTCACCTCGAGCCCAAAAATAGTAATGATAACTCTAGGTAGTCTCAAGCACAGTCCGTGCTCAACTCCTATTCAAAGAAATTATGCATTATAACACATTCCTCGTAGGGATAATCTCTTAACATCTATATATAAACCCCAGTATTATACCATGTCTCACAATTCAAATTTCATAACCTCAGAAGAATCACCCTATCCCCACGACACATACACTTCTAAACATTCCGAACGTAACTACATTCTACTTTACCAACTTCAAATTCCGATATCTCGGTCATCACTTTATTACCCAAAATAAACACTTTTAATCACATTCCAACCAATCCAACAATCAATCGCCAACTAATTAAACCATTAAATACAACCTCCAATTCAAACACTAACTACTATACGAACTTTCCCAAACTTTCTCAACCCAATCTCTACCAATCCATATCCAAACCAACACTTCTATTCCCAAAATAACTATATTCAAGTCCTCTAACCTCCTAGTACTACAATTTAAAGTTAACTTAGAAAAAAAGTCAACAAAAGTCAACAAAGTTGAACCCCTCAACATACACCACTTTCTAACCCCAATAATCACTCAAAGTCACCTTAAATCCCATAAACTAAACTTAGATAACATTTCTATTCCATAATAAAGTCAAGATCTACAAGTCAACATAAAAGTCAAACTAATAAATAGTCAACTATAGCCTAAAACGACGAAATTCGGTGGATTAAAACTCATACCTTGATAATCTTAAGACGTGAACAAGATTGAGGGCTCTGATTCAACAAGTTTCCACCAAGAAAATGAAGAAAAACCATGTCACCTACTCATGTGTTCGGCCAATTCGAGAAAATCTTTAGTAGCATAAGATTTTGTTTTGATGAAATGATGATAAGTATGAAGACTTCCTTAAAGGTGGTAGTGAACATTTGTTAGAGTTTTAGTCCGTTTGGTTCACAATTTCGCTTCTCTTCTCGGTTTAACAACATAATTCGAACACGAGTCAAATTAAATTTCTATTCTCAAGATATATTATCATTCAACCCATATTATCATTATTCGATTTAAAATTTTAACTTTAACCGTAAAACACTCAACCGGCAACTAAAATCATATTAAAAAAAATTGCTTATAATTTTAACGGGTTATTTTCATACTTATTCCTTTAAAGTTGGGCTTCATCAAACGTATTCGAATCCGCTAAATACCTTAAGAAAACTTCACAATTTCTATCACAAGTAATCGCGCTTATGTCATAGTCAAGTGTACAACACAAGACTTTGACACTCCGCCACGTGAATCATATTATTTACGTAATAGACTTCAAGCATTCCTTACTGGCGAGGCCCTTACTTAAGTGGATTGACCTCTAACGGCAGCGCTTCTTTGTCAATAAAGCAGACCGCTCATTTATAGAATTCTAATCTATTATAGATTTCATCACCTCGAGTCAGCTTTGACATCTTAAACTTAACAAGCAAATGTCATGCAAGCTCACATATATAATGCGATCGATTATATGTCACATATATGTACTGGCTCACAAACGTATGTTATCTAATCACTACTATACCCTTTGGGCGTTGTAGGAAGATTTCTTTCAATATTTAGTGTATATTAAACTTCATTTATGCGCTTACACTCCCACTAATCCCTAAGTGGAACTCAAGGCTCTTCATCACTCTTTGATTCCTATTGATTTTCATCAAGCACGCCGAGGAATTTAACTCCATTATACTCAATCTTAAGTTCGCAACTTTAGATTCTAATAGTATGTAAAACTTTCTTGGTATTCCTCGCTGAGATGCTGGAGTTCCAATAACAATGTCAAGTATCCATCATCGCGATCATTACTTAGAACATTCTTTTGATCTACTTGCTTGCACCCACATGTTACAACTTGTGGAATAGCAATAAGAAAGTTTGAAATAAATGCATAGCCCAAATCAATACGTTTAATCTTTTTCTCAACTAAATGTATTATTAAATGCCTCACTGGCGAATGATTGCTCATTTAATGAGAATATATTTATTACTTCCGATGTTTCACCATCCGTATAAAATAGAATGAGCTCTTATTTCCTCGATGAATCACCATCCAAAAAAGATAAAAATAGAGTTTTATACTAACACATGTATTCGCATCTTATTTCCATTTGAAATCAAAGTCATTTATTGGAGTATTATTTATTCATGTTTTCATTTGTATCAATGTAAGATTTAGTTTTAAATGCATCAAGGGTGGACACTCCTTGATATAACCTTGTTTCACTTGAATGCATTCAAGTCACATATTTATTTCCAATTATTTCAGATTTCACAATGAAGACTTATATGCCAATAAATTGCAACACTATAGTATATGGAAATAAATACCAGCTTTCTTCCTCGTTATGTACAAAACGACTTGATTTCAACTTTGGATTCGAAGTTAAATTATGTCTACTACAAGTGACACATAATACTAACTTCTATCCTATAATGACGTCATGGCCTGTTATCGGAACACAACTCGAAAGTCAGTTCTTCATAGTCGAATATGAATAAATTAGTTTAAAGGTAGTAGCGTAGCAACTTTAATATGTGAAATTATTTCATTCTTTGTGTTTCAAACCACGTTAAACACATTTCTTACTGTGATCACCGTAATCCAATTTTACACATCTAAGCGTTATAACGAAATTCTCTCTGTGATATTTAAATCGAAAAGATTTCATCCATTTTGTTTAACTTCATTAAACACACCTTTATTTACGCATCTTATCAAGTAATGCTTAAGATTAGAATGATATCTCATTCTTGATGATATATTACTTATACTCCTACAGTACTTCCACCACTTCTAACTTATAGTATCTATATCAACTCGTATGTATCATTCAAATGAATTAAATCTTTAATTAACTTGTAATGTGAAACATACAAAACTAATTTAGACTAGTGAACCTCCCACTCAAAGTCCAATAGTAAGAGTTGACTTATTCATCTCTTTCTCAAGATTATACTCACGCCTTCGTTTCAAGTCATTATTCATAAGTATTATTCAATCGCTTGTCGTTCAAGTGTGTCCTTTAAAAGTTAAGAGTGTAGTAATATTTCCTTAATCAAAATCACCTGATATGGAAATGGTGTGCCTTATTCATTTTACTCTACAAGTGCAAAGAAAATAGTGAAGAATCCTAACCACCTTCATGGAGTGATTTAAACCGGTGGTGCTCTTATAATGCCTATCATTACAAAAAAAGAAACCGATAACTTTCTTTGTATCTTGTCTTCCAAATGCTATTGTTATATTTCTTGGCTCATATCCATGATTAAATCATGTGAGTCAAAACTAGTGTTCTCTAATCGATAGCCCAAATTTCAAGCATATTACTGACAAACAAAAATTATTTCTTCGAGATATGAGATTTAATCAAATCTCTCTTTCAATTCCCAAATGTTACTTAAAACCTTCTTTCTATGCTTTAAAGTTCGAAATAATGAAGCTTAATCATTAACTTCAACTTATAGTTCCATGTTCACCAACTGCATAAAGGGAGTGGTAACCGAATATATAACTTTGCTTATTTGGTTTCATACTATAAGCTTTTGTTTCCTCATAATTCATGAGCCATGTTCATCATGTTAAAGAAACTAAATACCCATCACATGTCCCTTCCGAAATGTGTATATACACAACATTCAAGATCATCATTCAATATTTTTTCTCAATCGAGTTATAAAAAGAGATCAACTATTTATCATTTAAGACTTGTTTGGCGGCTAAGCATATCAATATTATGACATATCGTCTTCATAATATCATCACCTTGACAATCAAAAAGTAATTATCCTTCAATCATATCATGTGACTTTATTCACTTGAACCAAAGTTCATAAACGTGATCAACATGATTGAATCAAGTCTTAAATGTTTGTGGTATTTAAAGTTTTATCCTCTATTAGCATACAACCGATTGCAAATGGTCAAGATCGCTAACACTTTGTATCAACAAGTCATTCGATGCCCCCTTATCTTATTTTATTTCACATTATAAAGTCATACATTATAAAGGTTTCAAGGATAGGAGGCCCACACTAGGCCTAGCGTATTTAATGCGGAAGCAAGTGAGTAGCGAGTAGGAGTTTAATTTCACCCCCTCGGCAGATTTTGCCCTTTTGTTGTAGATGTCTCTTTGGTGGAACGCGAAGACGTGCTACGGTAGAAAAAGGAGCAAAGAAAGTTTTGTAGAGAGCTTCCTCGAAAAGGCAAAGAAAAATTTTTACAAGGAAGGTTAGGCGATCTTCTCAATTTTATACGGTGAGAATCTTTCAAATTCAAAGTGGATGCAGAATGTACAGGTAGTGAAGTGGAGGAAGGACGCCTAAGAAGTCGCAAGTAATGATGGTCAAGCTATGAATCGTGAGAAACGGCGGCCCTCGAAAACATCTCAACACACGCATTTAAGGAATTTAAGGCGTTTTTTGGTACTTGGAACTGAAGAGACCCACCCATATTCAGGATCCGACCCATAGAAAATGGGCGAGTCTGGGGGCAAATTATAATCCCATAAATAAATGGGCTGATCCAGATCGGTCCAACTAGATTGGGCCTCCGAAATGGATCCGAATAAGGCACCTAATAAATGGACCTCCGAACTACACGAGTGGGCCAGAGTGCGAAGTCTCAAGATAAATGGGTTAAGCAAATTCAACCTCGGTCAAGAAAAGCGAGAAATTCGCCGAGATTAACGGCCTGATTCGGCCCAATTAAGGCAATTAAGATCATAATTACCCGACTTCACGAGCCGCAAAATCATTAATCAAGAATGAAAGAAGCCATCAAGGCCCGACCGAGGTAACAAGCGCACCGAATAGACTATAAAAAGGTAAAGATCGAGGACAAATCAAGAAGTTTGCTTCTGATACCCAAATTCTCTTCGTAAACTAAACTCTTTTGATACTTTTACTAACTTGATCGTAGTGTTTCCACCAGTAACCGGTCCTTGTTTTGTAGGAACTCTCATTCGGGACCAAACCGCTTCAAAGTTCAAATTTGGAAGATGGATCCAACCCACCACCAAAAAACCCAACCGTATCATCACCAGGTGCCAATAAAGTATCCAACACACGTAATGTATATTCGTGAATTACATTAGATTACGCAAGAGAGTGAAAAGTCGAATAGGAGTTGAACATATAAATAGTCTGCTCAGTAGGCATTTGGAGAGAGCACATGGAATGTACCCAAATATAGTGCTCCAGCGCACACCTGCGTGCCTGTACGTAGCCGGTGCTACTACGCGCTGCGGCTCGCCTCAGATCCAAAATCGCTATCCGCTTAAAAGCAACACACATTGTGTGTGCTTGCTATATTGTTGAGCACATGCTGTGGGCGCTCGCTCGGGGCAAAAGCGAAAAGAATTTCTGCCCTGGAAATATTTCCCGAGAAAATATGTACACCCGTTGGAGATGGTATGCATAGTATCGATTGTGGAAAAATACTACTCCCTCCAATTCAAATTGGAGGTCGTTTAAGCCTCAGACACATATATTAAGAAAAGCAATGAAAATACTTTTTTAACCCTATTGACTGATCATTATGGAGTTGTCGGTACAGGGTACATTATACTCCCAACACCGCTGCTTAAACTGCAAAGAAAGCACGTAGGGTAGTGGGCAAAATGATTACTTTTTTGTTCTTGGTTGTTCTAAAACGACTCTTAAATTGAATAAAACCTTTCCTCCTTAAACGACTTCCATTGTGAATTGGAGGGAGTAGTAACTTTTTTTTTCCTGGAGTAGTACTGTAGTAAAGGCTTGCGCAACTTCTAATATAACAAATGTATAACAAATTATAGGAAACCCTAATAAAGTCGATCATCGGTCTAGTGGAAATCGTCCAAATCTATTTTCTCATCCATCCTGAGTTCGAATCCGCTTAGCCTCACATTTTACAGCACTCTTTATTTTTTTTCATCTTCTCCGATCTACAAAAACCCAGAATTTCCATGGCTGGTGAAAGAGATATAACCCCCACTCGTCAAATCAAGGTCAACACCACAAAAAACTTACTTAAATATGTAACCAAATTCAACTTATTTCAACCTTATTTATTTTCTAATTTTTTTTTTTTTTGCAGTTTAAACCCAATAAGCCTAGTACAAGAAAAATCAAGCCAGTTTCAGCTAAGATGTATGTCAATTTAAGTCTATTACTCCGTATTTGTTTTTGTGTACATATTTTTTTGGGTTTTGATTTTTTTTGTTGAAATAGTAGTGAAGAGAGAGTGGAAGCTGATGAAGTTGCAGATGAATGTCCTCAACATTTAATTCGCCGAGTTAATGTAACTCTTTCCCCTCTACTTTATATTATCCTGTTTATCTTAATTTACTATATTACCCTTATGCTACATTTCGAAATGTAACTTTTGAAATATATACTTATGAAACTCTCGCAGACCGGTTCCCCCTCCCGGGAAAGTTTAGGGGACGGAAGTGTATGTCAAAGCATTAAATTTCATACGCATGAAAATTTGTGCGATTGAGTCAAAAAGAAAGTAATAAAATTTTATTTTTAATTACGTAGCTTATTTTAAATATATCTCCTATGCTTAATAATTTCATTGTGAAAGATAAGAAATATTTTGATGCTTAAAATTAAATAATATAGGGTATTCCCTTTAAGTTAACTGATGAGCCAATAACTAATTACACCTATCTAGTATTGACATAACATACAAAGATAGCATTATTAGTCCAAAAAAACTCAGAAACTATAGACTTTATTTTAGGATTTTTTTGTCTCTTTACATTGCACCATTTACGAAAAAATTAAATTTTATCATTTATATTAAGAGCTCCATTTTTAATTTTCACACTAGACCCCCAAAATATCAAGACTGCCCTAGAAACTCTGTATAACTACTTATATGTCAAATTAGGGAAGCTAAAAAAATTTATTCAGGTTAAATTAATTAGAGATGGGGATAATTATTATGGAAGTGTTGTTATGTAGATTATTTTCTTTTTCTTTTATATATATATGATAAGAATGTTTATAATCTAGCCGATATTTGAGTCTCCATATGATGAGGATAATAAAATTCATGATGACAATATCAAGCGTTCTAAATCAAGTACGTATGGATTATGCTTGTCGCTTCCTACTTATTTTTCAAGTGCGTGCAGATAAAATTGATTATTTTGTTACCAAACTGAACTTTATCTTACTAAGTGGGGTCGGCTCTTTCCTTGTTATTGAGGAATAATTTGTACAAAGTCCCTTGTAAATTCCTTATTTTCCTATGCATTAAACCTCCTTAAGATTATGAAATTGTAACAAATTCCTTTAAGAACTACAGAAGATGATTATGTCTTTAGCACTTTAAGAAAGTAGAAGGGCACACCGTTTGGTGTACATCAACATGTCCCAAAGCCTCCGAAGAGCAAGAGAATTTGGTGTACAGTTAAGAAAAATTGAATTGGATTTGGTGGAATGCCATTATCACTCATTTGATTGTGAAAATCATTGGCCTTAATTATTTGAAAGAATCTTTGTTTTTATTTTATTTTTCGTTTGGTGTGTGCTTGTGCAGGAACATCTGTCAAGAGGAAAATCCGGGGCAGATAAGAAACGTAATTTCCTTCTCTAAACT
Organism: Lithospermum erythrorhizon; assembly: GCA_019722365.1. NCBI lineage: Eukaryota > Viridiplantae > Streptophyta > Magnoliopsida > Boraginales > Boraginaceae > Lithospermum > Lithospermum erythrorhizon. Next base: position 141,370 of record JADFUC010002101.1, read on the forward strand.
ACTTTATGTTTTAATATCATTTATAAGCGCAAACTTGAGCCATCATCATCAGTTGCTAAGCTATCCATATGTATTTCTAGCAATCTGTTTGATTATTTCAACATCCATCATCGTCCTCAATTTATTTAAGTGTTCTCAATGTTGTTCTGATGGAGGGTTATTACATAGTTACATCCTTATACTTGGACTCTACTTTTGAAATTTATATGTTTAGTTGACGCTTTCTTATGATCTATCATCCAAAAACTACAGCTACGCAAGTTGCATTCGGCCCTGCCCCTAAAGTGTTAAGGGCATTCGAGAAACCAAGCCAGGTGGCGGGCAGAAGTAATAGTGTTTCAGATTCGAAAGATTCTGCTCCTGGTAATGGACAAAACCTCCTTCCGCTGCCTTATACCGCTGGAAAAGATGAAGCCTTTGCAACTGGTGTTGGTGGTGGACGGAAGAAGGAGAAAAAGTACAGAGAGCCTTGGGTAATGAGTCCTTACTGTTGTCCTCATCCCCTGAAACTAAACAAAAAGGATAGAAATATAATACTCCGTATAATTCCTTGAGTTGATTGTTCTTTCTCTTGATTCAGGATTACGAGAACAGCTGTTATCCTATAACACTTCCTCTAAGAAGGCCCAACTCTGGAGACCCTGAAATTCCTCATGATAAGTTTTAGATAAAATACATTTGTGTGTACTGTCTATTTTGTCGACCTGAGATTAGTATCCTTTATTATGTCCTTTCAACTCGGCCATTCCACTGGAGCATTGTGTTGTTTTTCATTCTCCCTAGAAAACGTTTTCACATTGAATTGCGTGGAGTTTACATTCCAAAGATAAAATATTGTCTGTATAGCTGCATCTGCAATAGAATGTTATTTCAACTTAGTATTTAGTTATTTCTCTTATGCATATATCTCCTCCATTGGAATTGAGTCCAGTAACCTTAACGTAGGTTTCTCTAGGAAGTATATATGCGACTTAAAGATCTGATATGTTTTTCTCCCCTACTATACTCTAGAAATTCTCGATGAAGCAGAATTTGGGAAAGCTACAACAAATTTGGATTATGATGAAAATTCTATCGATGCAGCTTCAGAACTTGGTTTGCGGGTTTGTAATCTAATTGACAAATCCAAATGTTGCTTAAATGTTGTTGTCCATTGATGGTTACTCACTTGCTCCTAAGCTTGAACTGATTGACAGGAGAAAATGGATCAGCAACGCATGTTCTTTTTTCAGCTTCCTTCTGATTTACCTTCATTTAGAGGTAATGCAGCCATGAGAGGCAAAACCAACGAACCAGCGAGAGGTGGACAGAAACTAACTGGAGGTAGCAAGATGCCTAATATTTATAACGCTCTTGTAGTTAAAGGTCAACCAATTAATGTGACTTGTGAGTTTCCAATATTTTAGGGATTTCAAATCAGTCAAAGGGGAAAGAGATAATTGATAATTGTAATGCATCAAATACAAAACACAATTTGGAGTTGTCGAAGGGATTCATGGGCAAAATGTTGGTTTACAAGAGTGGAGCAGTGAAACTGAAACTAGGAGAGATACTCTATGATGTGAGTTACTTCTCCATGATAATTACTACTTTAGTCATCGTAATCCTCTAATATGCTTGGGAGTTACCATACTTGTGAACCCCACTAACATTGGTGGCGTCGTGACTTTCAGGTCTCCCCTGGTTCGGATTGTTCTTTTGCTCAACACGTTGCTGCGATGAACACTACCCAAAAGTATTTTTGCGAACTCGGTGAACTCGACAAGAGGGCAGTTGTAACTCCCGATATTGACTCCCTATTAGAGTCCATGGACGAGTAAAGTTTCTCTTTACCTGTGAACTTGCTTGTATGCATCACAAATGGCATAGCAGAATGGAGAAGTATATATAGATGTAGTAGTAGTTCGGCAATGTGTGGCTGGTCTTGTACAGTGGAAGCTACTCTCTTTTTCAGAGACTTCTTCTATGTGTTCTATGTGGTCTGTTCATTGGGAAAGTATGGACACAATTTCAATTTTCTCTTCTGGATTATGAGACCTGTATTCCATTGTTGGTAAATGCATTCCTTCTATTCATGCGCATAAGTATACTTTGTAGTTTTACTAGTATAAATAAATGTGTATGATACACATTTTACTCGTATTTAAAAAAAAGACTTGTTTTCACAAGTCATCTTGGGTGAACTGTGAATATTGAATACTGAAACAGTTTCCCTGTTATCGCATAGGTATGAATGTGTTAGATGCATTGAGACATATTATTGATACTATTAAGGTTTTTTGTGTTTTGCTGTATCTCACATAAGGTCACAAAAAGATGCAAGTTTTTTTAATACAAATGTAGGAATATAGAGTAATATGCATTTTACTAAGATTGTTGTATTATATTTGAGGTTCTTCGTGTAAGTGATTGTAAGAACCGAGCAAATACTTGAGAGAAGAAAACATCAGTAGAAATAACCAAGTGTTGTAGGTTTCCTCGAAGCAACAAGCAAAAATCTGGTGATTAGGATATTTGCTAAAATGTGTTCCAACTCGGGCGTAAAAGCTTGTGGTTGATTATGTGTGTGTTTGTGGAAGTAGTAATAAGTCATGTAGAATATAATATGCCAATTGTAGAATCAGTTACATTAAACATTTATTTATTTATAATTTCTGGATGAATACCAATAGAAAAGTGTAATATATTTTGAGTTGGATGGGGTAACCAATGGTCATACCAATAGGAAATTTTATTTTTATTTTTATTTTTATAAGAGATAATGGTTTTGTTTGTTCCAAGAGATAACCAATGGTGATGCCAAATGGATATTGACGTACCTCCATAGGTTCTCCAAAAAACAATTTGGTGAATCGCTTGAAACCCTACCTTTAAACCTTGTTAGAATTTGGGTAATATTTAGATTCGAGTAATTGGACAGTTGGGGTGGAGGGGTTACAGATCAAATTACAACCATTCTTAGCTAATAATGTCAAATTGAAGTTTGCGAGATTTTTAATGCCTAAACTACCTAAGTCTCTTTCTTAAAGCGGAAAATTCCAATTTACCCAATAAATCTTCTTTATTCCCTTATCACCCCACAAGAAATTAATTAGTATTATATCTAAAGTGTACAGTGTTTTAGAAGGAAACAAAGATATAAATGGATATTACATGGTTAAGAATACCAATTAATACTGATTTGATCAAAATAATTTTTTTCTCCTTGATTTAAAATTTTAAAATTTCAATAGAGGATATGTTTTTTAATTTTATCCAATTTGAGGTTCTTGTTATATTTGAATGATTAATTTTTTCACTCCTTGGGCAGGCTCAAGCATTGTCGCAGGTATTGAAAGGATAAATTACGGATGTGTTTATTTGTTCGGATAGCCAGAACTTCTGTGCCAAATTATTTGATATGACTTCAACATTATTTCTGACATGCTTGTGAAGAGATTATATCTTGATGCCCAACACTTAATCTGTTATCAATTGAAATGACATCAAATACTCATTGGGTGCATGGTGAGAGTACTAATTACTACATACTATCTTCCGAGTCACTTACAATTACAGTACTAAATGTCCCCCTTGGCACATATTTCAACCGCTTTTGTTACAATTTACAGCCCCCCAAAAAGGTAATAATAGGCAGCATTCACAGTTTCCGTTAATCTGAGCTGTGTTATACACACCAAAAGCAAGCAGTATGTTTAGGGGTGAAATGACTATTTGCCCCTACATTTGTAAGTGTGATAATACTTGAAATTGTATTCAGTAAAATAGTCGTTTCGGTGATCAAATGAAAAACACTATTTGCGCAACTTTAATCATTAATTACTTTTTATGTATATTATGAAAAATTACAAAAAAATAATATTATGAAAATATTTTAAACGAATTGATAATATCGATTTTATATTTTTAGATTAGTAAATAAAGTAATTTGTGGTCAAAATCTTGATCATGAATTGAAAAGCGTCGATTAATTTGAAATGGAAAGTACGGATATTGAGTATTCATCATTTTATCATTAAAGGAATACGTTTTACTTTAAACAAACCAAAACTTTAAAAAATTCACTTTGTTTGATTCATAGATCGGTTCGATTCAAGATAAACGAATCGATAAATTGTTTGAAAGTTCGATTCTACCTAATAAAGAACATATAAAATGTAAGTTCAATCACATCTATTTGAAGGCTCGAGTTTAATTCTTATGGTTCTAGGTTTGAGGTCTCGAACAGTTTGAGATTGAACTATTAATTTGAAAATCCTGATAATGCAAGAATTTCTATAAATTCAAATAGTTCCAACCATATTGAACTTTGGCAGGAATTTATTCATCATTTTATCACAAGAGGAACATGTTTTACTTTAAAGAAGCCAAAACATCAAAAAAATCACTTGGTTTGATTCATAGATTGGTTTGACTCAATATAAAGGAACCAATAAATGGTTTGAAAGCTCGATTCTACCTTATTAGAGCTATTTGAAGGTGCTCGAGTTTAATTCGAATGGTTCCAGGTTTGAGTATTCGAACGGTTTGAGATTGAGCTATTAATATGAATTTCCTAATAATGCAAATTTCTATAAATTCATATAGTTCCAACCATATTGAACCTTTGGCAAGAATTTTCTATAAATTCATATAGCTCCAACCATATTGAACCTTTATTTGGCACGAATTTCGTTCAACTCAAAATTAAGATTCGAGTTCGGCACAAACTATATCGAACCATACATAAACCGAACTTCGAGGCAAACCTTTCAAGCAAAATCGAGCTTCCAGATCCTTCTATCGGACAAGTTATGCATCGTCTCTTCACTTTATGTATACAGTAGCACCAGAAAAGAGATCAATGGTTCCATGAAGAAACGTATGGATACCTATTTAAGAGAGAACATATACACAATAACATTGAAACAAAAGGATTGTCAATATATGGATCTTCTACAAACAACAACCACTGACACACTTATGGTGGAAGAGAGAACGATGGATTACATCACATGATAAAGATGCATACAATTTACTGCAACTTGAATTCACATTGCAGAAGGGAAATTAAAAGGTGAAATTGTGAAAGCCCCCGCTGCAAAGATGCAAGCCCCCAGACTCCGTTCTGCTTCTTAGCAGTACTTTGTCAAATAACAAGCCGTCTAAATACCCTTGAAACTTGTAACTATCTGAATCATAGTTCGACTTCCTGCTCCTTAAATTGATAGCATCGCTGTCTGAGCCTACCTTGAATTGCTTGGCATAACTTATTATATCATTATGAGGCCTGATGATTTCTGCTGGGGCTTCAGCATCAGGTACTACACAGTGAATACCTCTCATCATATCATGATCTGCTTGAACATGGTGATCTACTGAAGGCCCATTGCTGCTCTTATTGATGGCTAATCCAGTTTCCACAAGGTCACATATCTGTTACCGGCATAAAAGATCATATACATGGGATAAAATTGAGATTACTAAAAACTGTAACAAATTGTCTTGGCTTATTAGCACATCAAATGTGTCCAATTGACCAGCATTCAATGCATCACATACACAATTGTTCAATTTTGTAATTTAATAGAATGCATGGTCATGAATCTGTAAATGAGACCGTGATTTTAAGAGCAGGCAAAGTTTAGTTCAGCATAAGTATCAAAAAACTACTCAATACTTGCATAAGCTTGACAACCGAAACTCGTGACAAATATCTCAAGAAACAAACCTGGCCATCAACAAGGCCACGTTCTTTGTCAAAGAAGGCAAGATGGCTTTTGCTTGCACTCTGGGAACACCAAGGACTGCCAATTGATTCCTTTGTACTGTTTAAATAACCATGAGGTGGATCTTCTGGTGCTGAGAAGTCTGAGCTATCAAAAGTTGATATCGACACACATTCATCAAAATATGCCATCGCTTCTTCTGTCAGACACCTCGACATATTTTTCCTCTCATTGCTTCTCTGCAAATTATTTAAATTCAAGGCGAGACAGATTATAAGTTAAATACAATGGTGAAATTTATATGACTTAAAGGAGCTAGACAAATCCCATCAAAACGATGATGAGAGTTCACTCAATTCCAGAACATAACATGAGAAGCAAAAAATTAATTGATTTTTGAACAAACATTTGAAAAACAGAATTGAATAGATGTACACTCAAGCCTATCCATATCAAAGCTGCCTTTTCATTAGACAGATGAAAATATAGCTGACCTTTCTCCTAGAGTGAGTTCTTTGTGAAGTAGAAGTTTTAGGCTCAGGAACTATCTCCTTAAGAATTTTAATCAACTCCTGCCCACGGTGCTCTTCTATATGTAAGTCTGCTCTTAGTTTTCTTGCCCGTTCTTTTGACTGCATTTGACAATACATGAATCCAAAAATAGACACAAGTATAATGCACACATATACAGTAAATGGGAACATAAGGTATGTCACAGTTATCCAATCTACTATTCTGGACAGAATAAAATGCAAATTACTTCACAAACAATTAATCTACATGGGCTTCACATTGGTTTAAGAGTGATATTCAGTCCACAAAATGCAAACAAGACCAATGTACGGAGTGCTATTTCAAGAGTGGCAATTATACTGATCAATTTGTAGCTGATCCTCAAGAGAGCAAAAACTACCTCCTCAAGTTTTTTAGTATATTCTCTTCTAATATCCAAAACCAGTTCAATTGCCCCAGGATTGACCAAATCTGGATGGATATCAGCAGTCGTAATAGGAGCATTGTTCCTTCGTATAGCCTGGAAAAGGACTCCAACAAAATAAGCAAGAAAAATATCAACAGAAAAAAATATCCAACAAAATATCCAGGTAATATAGCAACAAATATTAAAATCTTATTCTTGATGCAACATGTTCAAAATTTCAAATAAAAAATATAGCTAGTATTTTAGCACACTGGGAAAAAAAAGATAGCGAGGATAAAGTTAATAAAGTTAAAGCTCATTCAGACAATTAATAAAGTTAAAGCTCAAAGTTCAGGTTTAAATGAGTGCCAACAATGGTAATCACTAGTCACAGGAACTTACATCTTCAAGATCATTCTGGATGTCAGAAATAGCACGCAGCACTTCAGAACGAACCGTTTCATATATTCTTCCAACAACAGGGTCACTCACCCAACTGGCATCATGCATCGGCTGTGATACAAGGATTAAATCTTGTATCTAAGTGTCATCTTATAAAATAGTTTGGACAAATTTTTCGGAAAAATTCACCTTCACTTCTTCATGAACAGTAGTTTTCTCTTCAGCTTCAGAAAAGGAACCAATTGAATTTGCATCTTCACAATTTAAAATTTGTATGCTACACTATAAATGTACACAAATTAGAAATGTAAACATCTGGTAAAATAACTTCTTCAGATGACTACTGCAACTCTTCACAGTAGTAAGCATATCAATCTTACAGCAGAATCTTCTTCTGAGTTGTAACCAGTTTGGCCCCTTTTTCTTCTTTGAGAACTTAAAGATTCGCCCATAACATCCGTCTGGCTCCTTGTTAAACTTGAGCTCTTCCCACTATTTGCCACTTGTTTTTGCTCAGTTCGTCTTCGAGCATCTGCAGAAATAAGCAAGTTTTCCTTTTCACTCTGCATTACAAACAAACCTCAATTGTTAGTTTCAATTATAGAAATATCACAACTAAAAACACCCTCCTGCCTAAATACTACATCAATCTATTTAATGTTTTCCTTAAGGTTACCCATGTTTCGGATAAAGGCTCGATGTCTTCCCACCAAAATAAGTTGACTGGTCAAGTGTCCACAATAAACTTATACACATGGTACTACAAAATGTGCACATAGTTTCTGTCTACTCGAATTGAAATTCCTTGAAGAATATCAAAGAACAATAACTTATTTCCAAATATTTTTCTTATTCTTAAGAATACAAAACAATATAAAGCCTTTTATAACGAATGATAAATGCTAGATCAACTTCTAACAAATATGAAACATTTACAACTTTATTCTCTCATCTCTCAAGGTTGCAAGGGGAAAGTAATTGTAAAAACCAGAGCTCATAAGTGTATTTATGCACCTAAAACCAAAACATAATATTATATGAAAAAATCACTTACGATTAGCAACTTCAAGAAACATCGGAATGCTTTAAAAACTTATTCCGTAAATAATATCAAAATTATACAATATAATGCATTGCAATACCAAGTAAAGATCTCCAATTTCTCATTCATTTTTATTTCATAGGTTTGTGGGTTGTAAAAAAAAAAATTCAGCAGCTGATGAAACAACGTGATTCTACGTGTACTTCATAGTTAAAAGATTGTTTGAAACTTTTTAATAGTTGAGCTTTGACGCAAATATTTTGTTTTGTGTTGTATAATATTTGATAAAAAATATATCAATGGAAAGAATTTGAAATGTATTTTTTTATTGTTATTTTTCATAAATATTATAAGCATAAGCAAAATAACCTACGGTCCAAAGTACAATTATTAAAAGTCAAAAAGTCAAAAGTCGAAAGTGAGCAATCTTTTTAGGAGCCGGAGGGAGTATTTTATAAGACGTCATACTTAATGATATATATATAACATAAGTGCATCTCCAATACTCGAGCTAAGCATCCTGATAAATGTAATCCCATTATACAACTATCCAAATCTAGATCATTGAAAGCATGATTTTTATCATTCTAAATACGAATATCAATCAACGACAAATGGCAGCTCGATAAGATTGCCATCACATTAAATTCATTTATTCGATCGAAATTCACTTCCATCTACATCTATCTATTAAAAAAATGATTATTGAGCTATCCAGATTATATCTCAATTTAGAACTTCCCCTATTCTGATTTGAATAACCAATTAGTACATAATTACACATACAAATAAATCAATCAAAAAAATTTACAAGCTTAATTGAACAGTTATATAATATGCACTACATTATAGTAACAATAACAAGAAATGCTCAAGGCTTAAAAAACAACCTCATATGCTCCATAATGTGTTCTTGACACAGACCGGCCTCGAACCCTCGACACACTACTACCAATTCCACTTTTGCTATTCCTTTTAACTGATCGACCTCTTGCTTCATCCCCATTAACAGCACCAGTTGTACCTGCTGCATACTGATGTTTTTACAACTAACATGCACTAGGATTTTTTGGAGAAGAATTTGAAGCCCAGAAAAGTGGATTGGAAAATTCAGAAAAATCAGTTTGATGGGTAGGTGTATGATTGGTTGAGGCAATTGAGCAAACACTTGGTGAGCGTCTCAGAATCTTGGAATTGCTTCCAGCTGAAGCTTCTGTGGCTCTTTTGGATGTAGATTTGAAAGCTGAAGTTGCCATTAACACTTGAACAATGGTGAAAATTTGTAAGAATGGTAGAATTTTGAAGGGTTGTTTTGGAATTTGCAAGAAGGAAAAGAATTTAAGATTAAAAGAGGTCAAAGTGACAATAATTTTGGGATTTTGTCTCTTTCTTCATATGTTCTGTACAAGGAATTTCGGTCTCTTTCGTCACATTTGACGAGACTGAGATATATATGGACTAATTTTTCGTTTTTCCTTTTTCAAAACAATAAAGGGATATTGAAAGAAGCCTCGTCGTTCCTCTAAAAAGCGTGCCCTTGCAAAGCGGTAAAATGAAGCTTAACGAGAATTACAATTTCTTGCTTGGCGAATTTTACAGTTCTTTATGCAATGGCCGAATTTTGTGGTGATTGTCTAACAATGGTCATCGTGTGTGCTTAGTAAATAACAATGAATTAAGCTTGTAGTATAACAACAATAGCGTGTAATTAGTTTATTGTTAATGGCATTGGATTTATTAGGCTTTGTTTATTTACAAACACCTCGATAAGTTCTTCTGCTTTACAAAGCATAACGTAGAATTGGTAGTTTGTCATCAAACATGAAGAAAAAAAAATCGTATATGAATATTGAGAAAGCATTAATTAACTTTATTGATATTGAATAAAGCCAAATCTTATTACGTTGTGAAATTTTGTTGGGGCCCTACTTCCTTGATTTGTGATAGTGGTTTTAAATGTCTCGTTTGTTTAGTCGAACTTGTAAGCGAAGTATATTTGGTAATTCGAGCGATTAATACGTCGTGTCTTTTGTCTCTTTTACTATTGTGAGTGAATAATTTTATCATTTCTACAATTAAGTTGTTTACCAAAATGTCTTAAGTATTTAAGCTAATTTCTGTAGATTCTGCAGTTTTTAAACAGTTTCTGGTATTTAATGAATTTTACCATATTAAAAATTTTCACCCAGCCAATTTCATATTTCGTATATAAATTTTTTCATAATTTTATCATATTTAACCATGATACAAATTCTGTAAATTCTAGTATTTCATAATTAATATATTTTATAATTTTACCATATTTATTATATTCTAAAATTCTGTAATTTCTTAATATTCGGACTTTGACCATTTTTAACATATTCTAAAATTTACTATAACTTACATATATCATAATTTTACCATTTTGACCATATTTCATATTTACCATATTTCATATTCATGAATTTTCTATAAGTACCATATTTCATAATTTTTACCATAAATGACCATATTTCATATTTTCACAATTTTTGACCATATTTTATTTCATAATGTTACCATTTTTTACCATAATTTACATATTTAATAATTTTACCATTTAACGAGAGATTTTACCATATTTCATAATTCATGTTTTTACTATAATCTCATGTATAGTCCATAATCTATAATCTCATAATATGGTCCATAATTTTTACCATATTTCATATTTCATAATTCATAATTCATAATTTTACCATATTTCATATTTCATAATTCATATTTCATAGTCCATAATCTAAAATTAACCATATTTATAATTTACTTATATTTTTATCATAACTTCCCTAAAATTTATCATATTTCATAATTTCATCATAATTTTATCATAATCTCATATTTCATAGTTTAATCATAATTTCATCATAATTTCATAGTGTCATTCTCATATTTCATAGTTTAATCATAATTTCATTCTCATATTTCATAGTTTAATCATAATCTCATTCTCATATTTCATGGTTTTAATAATAATTTCATCATGTCTATATTTATAGTTTAATCATTATTTCGTCATATTTCATAATTTTATCATAATTTGACCATATTTATTATATTTAAGTAATTTCACAATCTCAATAATTTCATACTAATTACATTTTCATTACATTTGTTGGAAATCAATGAATTGATTCGTTTATTATGCGGATTGCGACGATTGTGTATGTCAATTCATTTCACAGGATTGGGTTAAATGTGATTATCGAACTTAGTGTTGACTTAGTAATTGTATATTACTAGTGTGGAGTTCATGATAATTTAAGGGGTTATGAGCGATTGCTAGATGCTTCTTTCGTTAATCGTTATAATAATAATGAGTAGTGATTATTATTATTATACAACTTACTATTATACGACTGAAAGGTCCACTTGTAGCATCTGATGACGTTGAGTTATATTTCATGTATGAAATTAAAGAGAGAACTATATAATTGAGAAAATGTATTTCTCAATTACAAGGGAGTTACACATTTTATGTAGAATATCGATTGAAACAAATAGAATCAATTAAATAGTTATTTAAATTGGGATTCCGAGTAATTTAGTATTTATCGATAACTTGAAGATTATTGATATTGACTTCATTACTATTTAATTAAGCTTAATTAAATAGTTCAACTCATTAACAACTCGTTAGTGTCTTAACGAACTAATAGAGTTAGCAGTATTATCTTAACGGGTTCAAGCTTTATCGGGCTTGTTTTTAACACAGCCACATATAAAACTTTAGGGTTTTTCATCATAAGTTTTGTAAAACTTTTTCACCAAAACCTAGTAGCAGCCCCCCCGCAGCGAAATTCTCCCAAGAATTTTGGGGTTTTTAGTTTGTTCATCACTTGTTTCTTAGCATAGATTAGTTCTTGATTGACCCCTCACGGTGTGGACTAGCTAGAGATATAAATGCGATTGATATTCTGACAAGAGGCTGAAGGGAAGTCAAATTCACGTTGGCGATTTGAAGCGATAATGAATTTGGTGGAATTTACTCGGCTGGCTAAGTCTCTGTTCATATATTTATTTATATGCTTTTGTATTGAATAATAGCAGTATGCGCTTTAAAGATCCACGGAAGCTATGGATTTGTATTTATACTCGTATATCCATGATAATTTTCTTCAGCATTTTCATACTAAATACACAATTAATTTACATTTTCATACTAATTAATACACAAATTCATAATCGTGTGAAATTAAACTTCTTTCTTAACAAAACAGTGTCCAAATTCGTTTGTTTTCGATATTTAAAAACTAAATTCAACTTTCTAGAATAGGTGTGTAGTAGCATCGGTCAAATCATCGGTTGTTTGTTATGTAACAAGCGAATTAGATGCGTGCTTGTTAGCAAAACAAAAGCGAATTCGTGTTGTGCTTGTTAACAAACAATCGAATTATTGGCGTCTTTGTTAGATTAAACTGACTTTTCGCAGATTGCTGTTTATTTTATAAGCGTTATATTTACTTGTTAATTCCTCACATTGACAGAAATAAATTTGATACTTTATTTCATTTATTGTATAATCATTAATGATACATGTTCAATTCGTTAAAATGTTCAATTTTTTCCTGTCAGTATGTCAAAATTTACGATATCTCGTAATGCAAATTCTAGTATTTCATAGTTTACCATTTTTTACCATATTTTATGTTTCATAATGTTACCGTTTTCTGTTTGCTTATATTTTGCATATTCTAAAATTTACCATAATTGACCATATTTCATAATTTTACCATTTTTAACCAGATTTTACCATATTTCATATTTCATAATTCATAATTTTACCATAATTTAACATAGTTCATAATTTTACCATAAATTACCATATTTCATAATTCTGTATTTTATGTTTCATAATTTTACCATCTTTTTATCATAATTTACCATATTTGGCCAATGATAAAATTCACAATAGAATTACCATATTAACAATAAATCTTAGCAAACATTTTCATAAGTTCATCATATTTTATAATTAATTATTTAATTATTATTTAATTCGTGCTTATGTAATTAACTATTTAATTTCTTCTTCTTAATTACTATTTAATTAAATGCATTATTTAATTCATTATGTAATTAATTATTTAATTTCTTCTTATGTAATTCTTATTTAATTAGATTTCTTATGTAATTGTTATTTATTTCATTTTATGTAATTACTTATTTATTTGTTCTAAATGTAATAAACTATTTAATTCATTCTTATGTAACTTAGAGAGATTTTTTTAATATTTCTTATGTAATTAATTATTTTATTATGTAATTAATTATTTAACTAATTTTATGTATTCGTTCTTATGAATTTGCATTGTGTTCTATTATAAAGCAAGCAATTTATCTGTGATATCGAACAAACACACAAGAATTAAACATTATGTAATAGCGTAGCTATTGAGTTACGTATAAACAAACAAGTTCATAAAATGCTTATTATGAAACAAAGAATTCGCTTGTTTAGTTATGCTTAAACTTACATTAATTAAGCTTGTTGTCGCAGCAAGCAATCTACTAATTACAAACATTGCTAACAAACCAGCCTTGAGAGTTAAGCTTATGTGCATAAAGGCAAAATAGTCATATTTTCAATTCCGCGAGTTCTTTGTTTTTGGTGTGTGTATAGTGTTGCGAAATCGTTCCTTTAGGCTAATTTCATCTAAGCACCTAAACTATTGAAATAATTTTTAGGCAGGCCAAATTTCACACCTCGACTAACAAAATCATTTTAAATAGTCGAAACTGACTGATGGCCTTGAAATAGGCTTTTGAATTACATTTTTGGCACATGAAGCTTTTTAATCGTGGCTTTATGCGTTTGACCAAAATCAAAAGGAAATTTAGACAAATAACAAATAAGCTATCATAACTAACCGCACATATAATTATTAACTCGGCCGCTCAATTTTAATTGGTAAATAAAAAAAATACATCATCTTATTAATGTACACGTTTAACAATTGATTTGTTGAGTTTATGTAATACATTTTCATTCCTACTTTTTCATATACACAATAAAAGAAGCAGGGCTTAAAATTTTGAATGTCTTGAAAATTAAGTCAAATTAAACCCTTGATAGAATTGACATTGATCTTCACTCTTTCTCCGTTTCAACAAGTTTTATGATGGTGGTGATGGGAAAACTCTATGGATATATAGTATAAATACAAATTCATGGAATCAAGGATCTTAAAGTGCTTACTATATTATTCAAAATACACATAATTACAATATGTAATGTGATGCTACAAATAGGTGGAAGTAAAGTCCACCAAAAATCACGCTTCAAATTCACAACGTGAATTTGACTACTTCGACTCCTTGTTGTAATATCAATCGTATGATATCTACAGTTGATGCTTGCAGGAAGGTTGAATCAGGCGATTTATCTTTAGTAAACAAGGTTGAACAAAAACCAAAAACTCGAAAATTCTTGGGAGAAATCGGCTAAAGGGAGGCGCTATTAGGGTTTTTGATGAAAAATTCTTATGTAAATGAAAAACCTAAAAGCTTACTTATAGCAAGAGTACAAGTTATAATAGATAAGCAATACGTTAAGTATTAGCTTGACTAGATTAACTTCTATTAGTTCGTTAATACACTAATGATTTGCTAATGGGTTAATTTATTTAATTAGATTAATTAAATAATGTGAATCAATATCAATAATCTTTCAGGATTCTTGGTAATTACTAAAATTACTCGAGACAATTAAATAATTATTTAATTGATTCTATTTGTTGTCGATATTCTACATAAAATGTAGAACCGCATAATTGAGAAATACATTTCTCAATTATCTGATTCTCTTTAATTTCGCCATGAAATATAACTAAATCAGCATATGTGTGTGACCTTACAGGCTCGAGATAATGGTTGTATAATAATAATAATTGACCAATTCTTATTATTATAACGATTAATAGTAAGATCTAGCAATAAATAACCTCTTAAATTATCATGAGAACCCTTTAATGTCTCTGATTCTTAAGTTGAACACTAAGTTACGATAATCACATTTAACCCAACTAGTAAATGAATTGATATACAATTGTCATGACGGGCTGTAATAAATGGAATCAATTCTCATTGATTTCAACGCTCATTTGCCCATGAGCCGATTATCTTACAATTCCTTTATCAACGATCTCTAGTGGTAGGCTAACCATAAGTGTCATGAAACACCATAGCTTTCTTTACTCGAGTGGCAGGCGGAATAGCGTTGTAGGCGTCAGCCAAACCAATCGGTACCAGCGTGAGAGGCTGAGATATTTCCTTGTATATCGAGGGCAGACAAATCCTCAATATATCCCGACATACATGTACACTCATTTATTGTGACAGCGTATTCGTTATAATCCCATTTAAAGGCGAACGTTTGGTCGTAGTCAAAGTACAAAGCTTGTATAACAGAGATAATTAAATATATCGTAGGTGCAGGGTAGAATATAAAATTCTAAACAAATATCATGGGACAGAGATATACATATCTTACATGAATTCGTTTTGATGCATCGCAACTCCTAGTCTCGAGGCCAAGACGGGGTATTGATCTAGTCTGCCGGAGACTAAACGTGATCAATCTTGATCACTAATCAAAAATACCATGTTAGTCATATGATGCTTGTCGCTGACTATCGACATCGACCCGAGGCCCAACTTTAATTTATCATGTTTAGGCTTGAAGAGGTATAATTAACGAGTTAAAACATTGCCACCTGCAAGCATGGAGCTAACTAGGGATTTAACCTTTCACTCATCGAGGATACACTACATATATTATATATAAATTTAAACATATAGACATAGCAAACAAATATATTAAAATATAAGAAGCGATAATATTCAAATATGTGTTCACGTAACCTGATAAGATACACTAAACCTTTAACAAATGCATCTAAGACCTATGTTACATTGCGTAACAAATGCGTGGCTGCGGCTTGGTGGTTTAGTAGAGGGAGTCGACGGATGGCCTCTTGTTTCTACTTTACATACTTTTGCTATCCTACATCGACATATATCTGTCGGGTGATACTTTTTTGATGCGTGTAGACTTGTATGATGTCTTTCAGGGATTTCATGGCGACTATTGCCCCAGTATTGTCACAAAGCAACTCCATGAGTCCACCAATCTTTAGATGCAGCCCACCAAGAAGTTAGGTCACAATTTCTTTACTCGGTATTCTTCTTTAAGCGGCTTGAGACTGACTATGATCTCTTCAGTCTGTGGTAGAATCGACATGATGCTGATTTGGAACTTCTCCAAGAATCTTGCTCACCGTTGAGACAAAATACATACAGGGCTGGGAGCGATAGTCATCTGTCGGTTTGAAAAGCTGGCGTCGGTGTACCTGTCGGCTCTTAGCTGCCATCTCCAGCAATATACCAAGAAAGCATCTTTAGTTCTTCTCGAGATACTTGAATACACTTAATTTGCAATCGGTGGCTTTCACTGGATTAGCTTATCTCTTGGTTACACTTAGTCGCTAAGACACGTCGGTCTAGTATGCAACGTGGCATCAGTGGATCCTATAAGCTAGAAGCATAAGGTATGTCCTTGTCTGTTAAATGCAGCTGGTAGGACAGCGTACTCTGGCGGGGATTGAACTCCATGCTATCGTAAGGAGATTACCCTTCTTGGAATTACTCATGTTGAACCTTTGCGATACTTATTCACATAGTATCATGACAAAGTCAATCGACCTCTTCGGCTCGATCTCGGTGGATCTTTATTCAGTATATATTATTAGCCGCCTAAGTCGCCGTTGGCTGTTACTGACTAGCCAGGCGAGTTTAGTAACTCGTTGTTTCCAATGATAAGTATATCATCGACATACGGACTATAGATGTCATACTTTAAAACTAGCACATCTGTGAGGTCTTGCCGTTCTTGATGGAAAACAAAACTCTTTGATTGATTAAATCAAAAGCATTATATTTCAAGCTAGCGGGATGCTGCTTAAGACCATAAATGGACTTTGTAAGCACATACCTTCTTAGGTCCTTTAGGATGTAAAACTTTGATTTGTACCGCTGAACACATCTTCCTACAGAATTTTCATTCGGAAGCCAATCTTTACATCCATTTGCCATATTTCATAGTCATGAAATGCGGCAATAGCTAAGATTATCCGGATGGATTTAAACCTTTGGCGAGTAAGTTTCGTCGTAGTCCGCTGTGAACTTGTTTGAAACCCCATTTCTGATACATCTTTGAAAACATCAGCGTTTAAGTCTTTTATCATTTCTTCTTAAATGCCCGTTTACTTCAATAGAGGCGAGCCCCATTTGGTAAATCAACACGGACCAAACCTCGTCTGGTACATAGAATCCATCTCGGTGCGTGGCTATTTGCCATTTATTACGGCGTCCTTTACGATATTCATTGATTCTTTGTAAGAAGTGGGCTGCGTCACTTTCAATGATGAAAGCCATACCCGGTAGCTACGTTTTAGAGTAGCGATCACTGTTGGATCTCCTAAGGGTTAGTTCTTCTATGGATCAAGCCCAGGTCTTCTATGAAAGAAGGTACGGAATTCTTGTGGTGTGTATTCGGATACTGCGTTAGATGCATCGACATTGACTTGTCGGCAGGCCGTGAGATGAACACCGTTCTTAGTCCTTACGGACAAATATTCCTTTTCAAGGAATATACTCTGTTCTAGCAATGAAGATTTTTATTCTCTGCTTGGTGAAGTAGTAACTAAGCATTTCCATGGATATCTATGAAATAGCATTGCGCGAATTTGGGCCTTAAGTTTATCTTTTGTTAATCTCTTAGCATAA
This sequence comes from Lithospermum erythrorhizon, assembly GCA_019722365.1. Lineage (NCBI taxonomy): Eukaryota > Viridiplantae > Streptophyta > Magnoliopsida > Boraginales > Boraginaceae > Lithospermum > Lithospermum erythrorhizon. Next base: position 159,248 of record JADFUC010002101.1, read on the forward strand.
AGCTTTACAACCCCAAATCTTGAGAAAACTAACTTAGGAATCTTCCCACGAACCACGAGTTCATGGGGGAGTTTGCTCTGGCGGCTTGGTTGGACATGTTTAAAGGTAAGTGCCGGCAAGTGCATATCCCAGTGGCGAGTAGATCGAGATAGGCTCATCATCGTCGAACCCGTGTCAAGAAGGGTTCGATTTCTCGCTTTCGAACGCCATTATCTTTATTAGCGTTCCTCTTTGGAGTGAGTTGAGAAGCGATACCACGCTCTCTAAGATAGAGTATTGAACTCGTGACTCAAATATTCTCAACCTCCCCATCGGACCGGAGAATCTTTATTGTCTTTACATTGATTGGTTTTATCTTTCATTTGGAATTCCTTGAATTTCTCAAAGGACTGGAATGTTTGTGTCTCGTCGGATACACACAAACACGTATCTATTGTAATCATCGATAAATGTAATGAAGTAGTTATAACCTCCTCTTTGCGGATGTGTTCATTAGCCACATCACATCGTGTGTATGATCTCAATAAATCAACACCCTTTCATTTAAGTGGTGAAGGCATTTTGGTCATTTGCCCAAAAGGCAAAATTTCAACAGCTTGCTCGTATGATTCATAATCGAAACCTTCAGTATTCACTTGAGTGGAGTTTCTTGATTAAACTACCGTTAATGTGACCTACAATGCAATGATACCATAGGTATGTTTGGTTTAAGTCGTTAGGCTTATTCGTTTTAAGTTTATTTATATGACTGGGTGTCGTGTCTAAAACGTGTAGACCATTTTGAAGGGAGGCGGTGCCAAACCTTTGCACCCCGTTCCGGTGATCCTAAATTCATCGAGGATCTATTGAAAATGAAAAACCATCATTATTCCAAAGAAAACAAACATAGAAATAATATTCACGCAAATCGGCAGTACATAATGCTTAGGTGATAAGTTCAAAGAAAACTGAGGCTAGTGGGCAAATTTAAACTAATGGATCCTCTGTAAATTTTGACGCCGTGCATTTCACATGGCGTATCCATTTCCACTGCTTTCAGTCTTCTTGGCGAGTTCACATATTCGATAAATATGAGAACATGACGATTGTCGCACCCGCAGTAAATTAAGTTGTACAAACTTCAATAACATACACACAATAGGCGGTGCATGAGACCATTCTTCCTATCATACGTGAACTTCACGTAGGTCGACTTTCGGTGACCTAGGTTTCCTTGATAATGACAACTTGTCATCACTTCCCCAGCTCACTCCACTTTCCAATGACCTTGGGATTACTAGAACCACTTGGCGCATGACAGCTTCTTAAACCTTTGTTTGGGCCCACTTTTAAAAGCAGAAGGAATAGAAGTTTTAGTCTCTTCTAGGTTACGTCAGCATTAGGAAATCATCTTATGCTGATTCGTTTTAAAGATAAGCGAAATTTGTGCATATTGAAGTTCATAATGACTTGAGAGAATTTGTTTGGAAGAGACTTGAATGAGATCCATAGCAGTTCTTTGGAGACCTTTGGTGCCCGGGGCGTTGATCAATCGACGAACAATCATTTTAATGATATGAGGGCTTGCGGCTGTCCGTTGCCTAGCTTGCTATCATGAGGAAAGCCTTGAGACGATTAATAAATATATCTAGTTCCCAGCTTCCTTTTGGAATAATTCCTCGAGTTATTGGTGCTGTCATATCTTTGCTGCACCGTATTGAATTTGGAGCAGAAGGTTCCATATTGGCAACATGAGACATTGGACATCCTGGCCTTGTCGGACTTGTGCTTTTTGTGGGATCCACTTTCGATGGGAGGCACACTACTCAAATAGGTTTAGCGGGAACCTTATTGTTAAACATATATTCGATCTGCTTTGTGAGAATGATTCTCAAGTTTCGAGACCACACTCGTCAAAATTCGAGTTATTCGAGCAGCTTTTTCAAATGATGAGGAAGCGAGTTCTTAGGAGTAACAATAGTAGTAGCCATAATTCTACAAGAATAAGTAAATAAATAATAGAATGATAGCTATCATCTAGCAAACTTCTGAAATAAATTGTAACCAACATTTGTATCTAGAAACGGTTAAGCATACCAATTAAACCAAAGTGTTACTTGGATTGATCATCGAAAAGCCTTATGGCGTTGGTGGGAAATCCCTTGGCATGATCCGTTGTCATATCAAATGCAACATTGTAACACCCGCCGTCGCGGTGTGCCCAATTGAGTAATTGATTGCACAACTTTAAATTGGCAATCTTTTGCTTAAAATTTTAATTAGTGATATTTAATATTACTTTATTTTCATTTACTCATGCATACTAGCATAATCAAGCAATACATGCAACATGAAAAATAAAACAAGTAATGCACATTCAAGAGATATACGATATGGCGCAGAGACCTATTACAAGTATTTATCAAATACTAACACAAGTCCTAATTCTTGTATCTTGTATACGGATTCAACCCGAGTCTACCAAGTACCTACCGTGAAATGATCTTCAATATCTTCACTTGTTACAATATTTATATACTAACCCATCTTGACGACTTATGACTTGTGGGTAAAGCGATAAATAAATAAATACGAAAAATGACTCGAGAAGGTCATTTACAACATTACGGTTAGCGGACGGAAAAATAAATTAATGGGCCATATCTATATACCTCGTTCAATCACCCGTTATAAAATATAAAGCTTTGTTAAATCATATAAATGAACTTAATAAATATTTTAAATGGAATTGGAAAATGCGTATTTGTATTATCAATTAATTATTAATGTAATTACACATATTAAAATTAATTAATATAAGCTCAATTATCTACCGTGTCAATTAATAATTATTAAATGGTATTAACCATTACATATTAGAAAATATTTATCACAAATATATTCTAAAATATATTTAGTAATTGAAATTGTTACCATAATTGTTATATAAACTTTTAGAATTAATTTAAAAGATATAATATAAAGGGAAATTAATTAATTGTCATCACATAATTAATTACAATCAATTAGGTGATTAAAATGACAAATAAATCAATAAAAATAGAAATATAAGCTAGTCATGAATTTTGAGGAAGCGAAATAAGGGAATAAATTCGGAATTAGGGTTTTCAAAATTAGGAGCGCTGCGTCATCATGGGCTCAGGACGGCCGACCTATGATGGCCGACCGGCTGCGTCCGGTAGAGATGCGGAAGTCGGTCGGCGATTTATCAATAATATTCCATATTTAACTCGGTTTTCGATTTAATTTAATTCGTTTGTAAAATCGTTTTTGGGCTTTAAAAAGATTTTCCAAATTTATGAAATTCGAGAACACATTAAACTTCATAATTTTCTTGAACAAAATCTCCTTTAGTCGTTCATTAGAAAAAATTCATATTTAATTATTAATTAAGCAGTCAAATACCAAGAAATTGTTTTGAAGCGGCAGAAAATCAAAAATATGAAATTTAATATGGAGATCTTCTACGTGCTATCTAGGTTCCAGAAAAAATTAGTTTGTAATTTACAAATTTTCTACACACACCCCAAACACGTTTTAAAACAACTTTTTTGAAAGCTTAAGCCAGAATTAAATCGTCGCTTTTTAATTTATGAAGCAAAATCAAAAGTATTAGCAAAATATGATAATAAATCATCGTAAACTTGTAACATGTAAAATCAATAATCAGAACATGGTGATTTATTCTCATCACATATTTATCGATTAAATATATGAGCAATTAATCAAATAAAAATTAATAAAACAAAAGCAAGCGTAAAATAAGCTTGATGTAAAGCGACTTTTAATTTGGCTCGATACTCGCGATGGAAAAATACATGGATATGGTATATACAAATCCGTAGATCTAGGGATCTTAAAGTGTTTACTCGTTATTAAAAATACACATAATTCTGTTAATATGTGATGCTGATGCGGCGAGGAGTAAATTCCACCAAAAATCCACCGCGGCGAATTCGCAGCGTGAATTTGACCTATTCGGCTCACTTTGTTGCTAATATCAATCATTATGATATCTACAATTTGAAGTCCGCACCGGGAGAGGTTGAATCAAGCGATTATGCTAGTAAACAAGGTTGAACAAAAACCAAAAACCCCAAGAAAATTCTTGGGAGAAATCGGTAAAAGGGGGGGCGGCTATTAGGGTTTTTGATGAAAAATTATTATTCTTCTTATGTCATGAAAAACCCTAAAGCTTACTTATATAGGGCTAGGTTAAAAGCAGGCAGATAGCTGACCACGTTAGTATTAGCTTGACACAAGATTAGCTACATTAGTTAGTTAAGACACTAATGAGTTTTCTAATGACGAACTATTTAAATTAGATTAATTAAATAGTAATGAGTCCAATATCGATAATCTTTAACGTTATTGATAAATACTAAAATTACTCGAACGATTAAATAGCCCATTTAATTGATTACATTGTTCAATCATTATTCTACATAAAATGTAGAGACCACTTGTAATTGAAATACATTTCTCTCCATTTACTCTGATTCTCTTTAATTTCATACATGAAATATAACTCAACGTCAGCATGTGTGTGTGGCATACAGGCTCGGATAATAGTAAGTTGTATAATAATAATTGACGATTCTTATTATTATAACGATTAATGAGTAAGATCTATGATAAACTCGTAACCCTTAAATTATCGTGAAGGCAGCTGATAATATCTGATTACTAAGTTGAACCTTAAGTTCGATAATGCATTTAACCTTGACTAGTAAATGAATTGATACCGCGATTCTTCATGGCAGGCGTAATAAATGGAATGAAATTCGTTGATTCAACGAGGTGGGTTCCACATAAGCTGTTCCTTTCTTTATTTATTCCCAAATTTGTCGACTTTCATGAATTGGATATTTGCATAGTACCTTGATGAATCAAGAATGATTTCGATTTTTATTATTATTTTGAATTGTGATGGGAATAGAAGAGATTTTGGTATTTGAACTTTTTTTGTTAAACATTATAGATATGATTTTTATTGTACAGTGGTTGATTTTCATTTTTTTACGGAAGGGTGTTGTTGGTTTGTGATGTTAGGGAAGAACTGGGGTATAAGGTTAAAAGTGATGTGTTTACTTTATTTTTATTTAATTAATTAAAATTGATTGGGTGGGTTAATAATTATGTGTGGTTGGGTTAGTTAGAGGGGTGAGTGAGTTATTTGGATGTTGTTTGCCTAAATTGCCCTTTTAAAAATTGATTTTGGCTTCGAAAAATATATATACCATGATTTTGAAAAGTTAAGGTGCCAAAAATACAGTTCAGGTGTCTATTTTAAATGTTGAATAGTTCGGGTACCTATTTGAAATGATTTCGTTAGTTCAAGTGCATGTATGAAATTTAGCCTTTCGAATATACGTCTAAATCTTTCTAACATTTCAAATAATTATTTGGGACGTTTTTTTGTAACTGAATTTTTGAAAAACGTGACATGAATTTTTTGAGGATCAAATCAATTTTTATAAGGATAATTTCTTCAAATAACTTTCATTAAATTGATTAAATTATTCTAATTAAACTAATCATATCTCATTTATAACTCACCCACTCATTTCAGATTTTCTTGACTTTTTATCTTCTCTTAAACCAACAAAACCATTCATCATTTAATTAAATCTGGTTGACTAATTTTGAAATTCTATCTGTTTCTTGTGATGTATGTGCTACACCTAAGAATTTTGGTGTCTCTTATGTTGACAAAATTGGATATGGAGTAACTTTTTGATTTTTCCTGTTTTCTAGAAAATAATTAGATGTGAACAGTTGCGAAATTTCATTTCTTTTATTTTGGTAATTTGTATGATTTGATTACTTTAAAATACAAAAATATCAAGTTCAATATAGATGAATTTGATTTTTTACACGGACAAATTATCTTTGACTTAAATTTTTTTGGCCCCCTTATATATAGTTACATGTATAGATATAGTAACTAAGGAAAGTTATTGGTCTGCTTCGATCATACATGTTTCAATATTATTCATTCGATCATTATATTTCAATATTGAGCCATCACACATGCTCTCAACAAGTATCCATTTGTCATTCCGTCAAATAAAGTATTGACTTTTTGAAGTTGAATGACAAGATAAATTATCCACTTCCTCATTCTTTTAGATAATTTTTTAATTTTAATAAAATTTTGGGCCAAATATTTATCCCAACCAAATATTAATATCATCCAAAAAATTTTATTAAAATTAATCTCATCCAAATATGTGTCCTAAAAGTTCAATAAAATTAAAAAAGTATCTAAAAAATGTTGGACAATTTACCCATGTCAATTTGCCTCAAAAAGTCAAACTTAACTTCCATTTTGGACGAAACGAATTTCAAGTCGGTATTAATTAAAATACGTGTGGATCGAATGAAACATTTTGAAACATGTGTGATCGAATGGTGAACGTTTTTAAAACATGTATGATCGAACGGGCCATTAGCCCTAAAACTAATGTGTAAATTTTTTTTCTTTCAAAATTTGACATATATAATCTAATATTACCTCCATTTTAAATTAATTGACTTTCTACTTTTTTGTTTATAATTTTAATTACTTCACTATTTTTTATGTATATTATGAAAATTATAAAAATAATATTATGAAAATATTTTAAAAAATAAATTCAATAATATCAATTTTATATTTTTCGAATTAATAAATAAAAAGTAATTTATGGTCAAAATTTTAACATTTAATCCCAAAACTTTAATTAATTTGAAAGGAAGGAAGTACTCTTTATACATATTGTATATTGTAGTAGTTTAATGTTGGTGAAGAATGCATAAGAATGTGTTCTTCTTGTCGTAAGATATTTTTATTGATTTTATGTGGCAATCCAGTTGCCCAGAACACATTACACATGTATTGGGTCATAAACATTTATCCATTTAAATTTGCATCAATAAACTTGAGTTAAAGCTGCTCTATACTTCACAATAAATTTCTACTCACAGTTGATAAATTTTTTATGATAATATTATCCTTAGTACTTTTAGATTAATAATGGAGAAGGAAAATATTATGATAACGATTATTAAAGAGGAATAAAATAATTAATTTTAACTGCATTAAACAATTAGTAATTTTGATTATATTTCTTGTGTTAAATTATATGAAGGGTAATTTAATCTTTATTCAAACTTTGAATGTGTTTAGAAATTTCTTACGATTGTATTGTATGTAGGAGCACTCTGTCAATTTCATCAAATTAATAAGGCTAAATTTAATCTAATCACCAGATCTTTGACAACTTTTCACACAACCACCTAAAGTTTTGAACATTTCAGATAAACACCTACGGAACATTTTTGACACTTGAACTTTTGAAAATCGTATTTTTGAGTTGGTGACTCATTTGACTTCTAACTAGTTCTTAATCCAAGACAAGTTAATCATATTTAAAATATTAATTGTTTAGAGGAAAAATTTGCAAAAATTCAAATGACACTACAAAAAAAATTGATTTTTCGAAGCCAACATTGCTAAAATTCAGGTGCCACAACAAGGAGTATTTTTCACTTAACAACCCCCCATCATCTTCCATATCCTCCCCAACCTCCAATTAAAGACGACCCCATCATCTAGGATTTGCTTTTAGTTTCCAATCTATATGAATTCAATTCCAAGACCTTATGTTAATTATATATTTGAAAGATCAGTATGAACTATGGATTGGTATTAATCAAGGTGAATTGATGGTAATATCAATTTAAAAGTGTAAAATCGTGTCTTTTCATCCCCCAAAATGGTCCCCAACCACGTTTCCATACGCAAGCTTACCACTTCCATCAATTTCAGAATTATCACAACTAATTATGAAAAAAATTGAGACTTCTCTGTAACAATGTCAATATCAAAAATTAATGTGCACATCAATTACACATGCTAGTACTAAATTAAGAATTCCCTCCATTTATATATATATCCATCTAAAAGGACCAAATCGACAATTCTCTCCAAATCTCTATGGTCACGATTTTCATCCAAAATATTTAACTTCAATAGCACAAGTGGGATGGGAATAGAACTTTTTTGAAATTCTTTAGCAGCAAAAAACTTTTGTTTAGTGGTTTAGGCTACATGACATTGCATGATTAAATTTTTGTAAACAGCCAAGTCGAACTCGATTACAACATGTTTTTCTATTTTTACAACAGGCTAATAGACTGCATTATATTTTGTACTTCTATAGAACCATGCTTTGAAAATTATTCCCTGTAATTTCTAAGCCTTGCTCCTACATTTTTTTCGCATTCAACCTTCATGGCGCTGAGCCAAGAATGGTTTGAATGTCATTAAAACTCCAATCGCTTCGATTGCATTCAAGGTGAAGAAAACCATCTGGTTACCTGTATTTGACATGAGACTGAAGTTGTCAATTGTCATTTTATGGTAAATAAGTTTCAATTGTTCTTAATGATAGAATGAATGCATATACTGGTTCTTAGACATGCTTCCTTGGTTAACAATAGCTACAGTGTCATTTCTGCGAAATATTCATAGTTAAGTACTGTCCCCACAATAGCACTACGAGAACACGTGATGTGAGTCGTGTGAGTCGTGATGTTATCAGAAGAAAAACAGATAGTCATTCGGAATTTAAAACTGTTTCTGTTGACGCTGGATCAGATGCCCTAATAAACACTTTGCCATTCAGTCAAATTGCATGATTTCCCTAGAAAATACTCTTTGGAAGAAAATTTATGCATTGCTACTATACTCCGATTCTATTATTAGTATACGGAAAATTGGAAATATCATGAAACAACACTTTTAAAGAACTCAAAAGGAGCTTTACCAGGAAGTATGACAGCATCCTGACGCTTTTGTGCCCAAGACAATCTGTATCATGTAGAAACAGTTGGGATTTAGCTGCAAGTAAATTCTGAGAAAATTATCCAGGCAATATTCTCCGACCAACCATATAACCAGAATTTTCTTTGGATGAAAACAGACCAACTTAAATGATCAAGTTTTTATACTCTTGTTTCAGATCATGGGGTTCGCCTTTATTATCAACTTTAGCTTTCAGCCTCCTATTTATGTATTGAGTTTGTTTTCCAAACTCGTATGTTCTCCAAAACTTTTATGTACTCTCTAAATGTCGGAACTTGTAACCCTCGTGTATTGCGAGGTTTAATAATTTTTTTTTTTTATATACTCTTGTTAGTGAAAATTCTCTCCACTTCAGTTCCCAAAACTTTTACAAAACAATAGATTTCACAAATACGTAGTATATCATTGAGGTTCAACTTCTTTTCAGTATAACTGACCATAAACATGATGCTCGTGAATACTAAACTAGCTAACTAGAGTGGAGGCTTACAATACTCCTGCTCCTGCTGGGCCAACAACTTTGAACAGAGACATCATTGTCATGGAAATACCATTAGCTTTTCCTCTTTGGTGCTGATCCTGTTGTGTGGTTCACAACAGGAGACGATATTAGATATACCCATAATAATTTAGTCGAAAGGATATAAAGGAAGAGAACACAAGAACTTACCACTGCCTTGTTCATCAGAATAAACGAACAAGTAATTATGGAGGTCTGCAAACAACACGGAAATAAAGCAATGTCAAATTCTGCAGCTGGTGATTTTATGAAGTTTGTTGAGCACATTTCAGATACTTCAGCTCCCAATTCAATAACAGGAGACTATAATATGTTGGCATCTATTTCCTCCATTTTTTCAGGTGACCTACTTTCTAAGATAATTTGTGCCAAAATAATGTTCTATCTTCCTATTTTTAGCATTTCCCACATTTACCCTTACGTACTAGTGTAATATTATTTCAAATTCACCAGCTTCTATAATATGTTTTTCCTAATACTCCTATTTAACTTTGTGTATAATAGCAAACTTACGCTAGGTTGACCACTTTCCTTAATTTTGTGAAATATCAAAGTCATTCAAGATAAAAACGGTGGAAGTAGCTGTTTATCAATTGCTAACATGCATCTTTTGAGATAACTAAATGATTGATCTTCTGAGGGAGGAGTCGGAGGACGTGTAATCTTCATAAGAAGTGTAAACTAAGCATGTCTATGTGTGACATAAACCTCTTGGGCCATTGACATCAAAATGCACGATGCTGAACTACCATATACTACCATCCATAAATTGAGACATTCAGAATTTCAGATCACATGCATTTTCTACCATGATGTTCGAACTATCTTCTCTCCATCACAAGGATCGACATCACATAAACATCAATGATCTCTGTTTGGTGTTTGAATTGTTCTTAGACCATGCTGAGTAGGATTCTTAAAAACATCATAATGTTTGATCATATAACATGGCAGAATAAGCAATACACAACTTTAAAGGAAAAACGTATGAATGCACTTACCGACAATACATTCACTATCAGAGATCCGCAATTCACCGCCACTGAAAGAGCAATGCCAGATAGCTTGGGCATGTAGGAGTATGTCGTGACAACACAAATTGAGATTACCTGCAACACTTCTCAGCAACATAATATAAGATATCAACCCCAAGCAGAAAATCATATTTGAATAAAGACATGACACAGGAAGAACGATTACCCCTAAAACCCGAGCTAAAACAACAGGGCCCAGAATTTTCTCAGCAGCTGGATATAGTGTCAATTGAAACACTAAAAGGCCAAACCCAGAAATTGAAAGGAGAAAATTTTAAGAAATACCCTCTCCTAATAAGTTCACTTCCTGAACTCAAGATATTTATGTTTTGGTCAATAAGTTTATGCATCTGAACTTAAAAAACATTAACATTCTGCCTTTGTAATATAATGATAAAATATATTTATTTCTTGTGAGAAAAATGTTGAATTTTTAACATCTTCAAACTTAAAAAACATTAGGAAACGTCTCCACCAATTATCTTAAGACGTTAAAGAATCAAAATGCTTTTCCAAATAAGATAACTCATTCTTTCAAAAATAAGTATCGGATAGTTCAAATTGGTTTGCCTATAAATGTTGTGTTTTCTAAGAATCAGGTATATCAACTCCATTTATTGTCTATTTCTTTTTTTGTTCCAAATATGGCAGATCGACTTCTTTTTGGAATATTTTGATAAAAGAGAAAATCTTTGAATGAGTAGGCTTTTTCACATTTTACTTTCTTCATTGAGCTTGCAACCACTAGCTGAAATCTCAAATTCATTTCTAAGTATCATGTAGTAAATAAACAATCACAATAGTCTCACTCTGCTGTCTCTATAAAGAGTCAATATATCAGTAATAATAAACTTTAATCACATACCAGAAATTGAAAGCACTGTTCCAACATTGTCAGTTGAATAACCTAAGCCCCCCAAATTTCTGGGGCTCTCAGCCCATAGAGCAAATATCTGAAAAGAACAGAGTTTCATAAGAGAGAATCAGTTTTGAAATTGCGATCGACGCAAAACAGAATACGTCTACAATGACTTCTTGAAAAACTGGATGAAGTTATATTTCTCATTTCCACAGTATCACAAAAAATCTAGATTATTTTACATGACGCTTTGGATATAAGTTATTTTTCTGCTTTTCCATTAATTCGGCTTTGTCTTGATATATGCTCCAATGGTAAACAACTTTGTCTTGATTAACTTTTAATTACAATTCTCAAGTTAAATAAACTTTACTACTCAATTACAGTACAATTGAGTTAAACAGATGAATAAAATGATATATACCTCAGTGTAGGCCATATCATGGAGTGAGAATACACAAAACACAAGAATTGATGACATTAAGGGCCAGTTCTTGAATAGGTTTTCATCAGAGTTAGCCTTAGTCTGGCATGCAGAGTCTTCAATATCAACGTGATTATTAGGAGACTTATGCACATGTAATGTTTCCGGAAGGAAAAAGGACCTTCAGTAGACATTTAGGCCTAGTTTAGTGCAATAAGAAAATATTTTATGAAAGTTAAAAGCAGAAGAAATTGAGATTTAGTACTGGGATTCAGCCATATCTTCAGCAAGGATAGTCTCATTCATTATGGATTTATGGAATCACATTTTATGCTCCTTGCAGTGGGTGATTGTATATAATGCATTAGTGTATATGAAATTATCTAAACTACTAATTCATTTTACCTACTGTACTATCATGTATATCGCGTTGCAGGGGATGAGGCATCATAACCACCTATTTTCACACTTTAAATTCTTCTTTTTAGTTATTTTATTATGAGTTTTGTTGGCAGCAAAATGGGTGTTTGAGTGTAAGTAGATTAAACCATGTGAAGTAATTACTAATAACAACTTAAATTCATTATATAATATTATATAATTCAGGGAAATTATTGCAATATTTGGATTCTCTGATACAACGGATATTACCTAAGATATTGACGATTGGAAACTGATGTCAAAGGACGTACACGTACCGGAAGGAAAAAGGACAAAATCGTCACAGCAAATGCAAACAGTGATATACAAAGGCATGGCAAGAAGTAAGGAAATCTGCATCACAAGATCACATGTCACCATAACAAAGATATTGAAAATAGAGAAACCAATGGTAAATAAGTACGCAACTACCTCCCAAACACCGAATCAGCTGAAAAAATTGATGGATATTTATCTGCAGGCTTTCCAAAAAAAAAAAAGATATGTGAAACGAAAAGTGATGCCTAGAAATGTCTGACTAGACAAGAAAAACTTAACACTCTGAGAACCATGTCAATTCACACTTGAACAGGGTAAAAATGAATAACCACAATACTAAGAAATACACGAACTCAAGATTAATCAGTGCTAAGACCATCTAATGTAAAATAAAACAAAAAGCTGCAAAAAAAAAATAAAAAATAAACAAAAAATTTCCTAGAGAAGATGTGTACCAGATTCTAGACATTCTAGAGTCCATAAGTTAGTTCACACAATTGATTTACGGTGTTTGAAGAGAAAAGACGTAGACAGCTCAAATCCTCTAGAACAAACGATAATGAAAGAATACAAGGCAAGGACGCAAGATGCAGGCCATATAATCGGATTCATATTAGAGAAGCCATAAGGCAGAAATCAACTATCAACTAAAAAAATAAAATGCAACAAAGTACAGCCAGAGTATTTGCCAGAGTATTTTGGCCAGCTTTCGAAGCTTATATATAACCTGCTGCAGGACAAGTTCGGACTTGCTGACTTGGAACCTTTTATGTTATACTCCCTCCGTCCCAATTTACTTGATCATGGATGTAAAAAGTATTTTATTAAGGGTTTGATTAATATTACTTATATATTCTAAAAAGTTACTTTATCAAAAAACACTTTAATTAATCATGAAAACAAAAATTACTTTATTAAGGGATAAAAGTGGAAAGATCAAGATAAAGTTGCATTGAATTCCTATATGATCAAGTAAAAATGAAAGGGGAAATTTTGCTACATGATCAACTAAATTGGGACGACGAGTACAAGCTAAGAGAGCTTAGTCAAACACCCTATAAGGTAGATTTAGGTAGCGAATAGCTCTCCAGGTTTGATTATGGCCTATGGGTAGAGAATAGCATCAGTCTGGAGAGAGCAATGTTTAGTAGGAAAAGAATACCTGGGCAAGGAAACCACCTAATGCTGGACCAATAATCAGCCCAATACCCCATGATGTACCAATCTGAGGGAGTTAAACAACACAAGACAAATATACTATCAGGATATTTGATGGTTGAAGTTAATTCAAGAAACAAGTTATCAGCTCAAAAACTTGACAAAAATGTTCATAAAATGCTAAGATTTTAAAACTTATTAACATTGAATTCAGATGATAGACCGATTAGTAATATAGACTAGAGACTTTATAACTTATATTCTGCAGAATGAAGACAGGTGAAATCGAGAGAAGAATGGATGTTGAGTCCTTCAATGCAAGTGTTTTTGTTATATCGTCTGAAGAAAATTAAATTCCAGAATTTGTTTTGTGGAAAAAATGAAGCATAATCTAGTTAAGATTCTAGGGGAAATAAATCATCAAAATATAACTTTAGACCGAAGTTCCAACAAAATATTAGGCACAGTCATTTCCAACTTGGAAACTACTTAATCCTGAGAAAAGTGCCTTGATAAATGAGGATATAGTTATTTAATTGCAAGCCCTTTGCCTCACGATAGTAAGGCATGCACTCTCCCACTATCTCCGTATTCAGATGGATAACAACAACTATAAACTTCTATGGACTCAGTCAACGAGAATTACAATTCAAGATGTCTGATCCTGAGAAACAAATATCATCTGACGTTACTGCAGAAACAGTTCTGATTGATATTATCATAAATGAAAGCAGAAACTGCTCAAAGTCTTCTACAAAATATAGATCCCCAAAAGTACATCAGAATACCAGCTCAACGAGTTGACTCTATGTCTCTTAACTTGTGGGATAGGAAAATTGATATTAGTGTAACTTCTGAGATAACTAGTTGTGCTCAATATTATCAAAGCTGTCTCAATGTGTAATATGAAAATTTCCATAAGTTTAGCAGGCAGTGACGTAACATGGAAGAGAGAGGATAAATAATCAAAAGAACTTTGAAGTCACAAAAGTAAATCCTTACACATGACATGGCTACAGCTTGGTACTCTTCACGGATATATTCACTTGCATATGCCCGGGTGAAAGAAAATCAAACGAATAGAGAAGTATAATTAAGAACTAAGAAAAAGCAAAAGATACACCAAGAGTTCACTCTAGAAAACCATAGTATATTCTGCAACTCAAGGCAACCATGTTAGATTTAAGACCCTAAATCCTCGGAGTTTCAACAATCAATAGAGCTACGTGAATTTAAGTGCGAAAATTAAACGGATCTGAAAAAGATTTATCTGAGTTCTCGCTGATATGAAAGATACGTCTTGTTCTTTATGATCATTTAATAGCAGAAGATTTTACACAAGCCACTTACTACTAGCTATAATCTATGTTGAATATTTTTCTTTATCGTAATGATACAAACCCTATTTTCAGAAAAGAAAAATTTATGTTAGCGAGAATATTATAGGCACAATATTATTTAAGATGATTATTACCGAATTCCCAGTATTTGTGTTATGAATAAAGCAATAAAACAGCACAGTATTTATAGTATTTATAGGTAAAGAGATATAAGCACCAGGTGAAATTTCAAATTATCTGATAATTAAATTTAAATCGCCTCAAATCGTCTCAACCACAGATCATCGAGACCCCATCGAGACCGAGTCTCGAATGGCTCCGCTGCAGTCGAGGGTCTTCACGAGACCCCATCGTGACCCCTCCCTCGAGTCCCATCGACATCCCCCATCGAGACCCCAGGTCTCGATGGCCTCTCGATTAAAATTTCTTCATAGCATTCAACAAACCAAAGAAAATGATCAAATTTGTACCCCTATTGCTCCAAGTATACCACACAAACTTCCAAGAAGGAATCTTGTTGAAACAGCCATCCAAAAATTTATACTGAGACCAAAGAGAGTGTTGAAGATCACCCTGAAAACAGAAATAAGTGGACACCGTCATATAAAGTGGAAAAACCAAATATTCTCATGTAAGTACTCAGAAAACCACCATACTTACACAGTGATAGTGCTTATAAGTATAACCGGTTTGCGACCATATCGATCAGCAAACATTCCCCAAAACACTGACGTTAAAGCTCTCCCAAGCATAAAAGCAGCCCCTTTTAAAAGGACAATACCTCTCGTTAACCACATGATGCATATTTAAAAAAAATTGAGATTGATATATATTAATGATCAATAATAGGAAAACTTACCAATAAATCCAGCATAATAACTAATATCTTCATCTGTTTCTGCAATGTGGAAATCCCTTACCTACATTAACAGGCACAACCTTGACACATGGCATCATTGTCCCAGACTCTAAGAGATGTTTGGAAAAGTAATCTAAACCTCACTTTTCAGGAGACTTAAAGAAAAGCCTACTCCAGGAAAATAGTGTAGTATATAATAAACTTACCATGAAATAGACGAACGGAAACAGAGATGTTATTCCAAGAGCTGAAAGTATAGCAAAGAAACATAGAAGTTAGTTTTTGATGTCATTCACAGAATCAATAGGCCTTAAAATAAACATAAAGACAGAAAGAATCAAACTTCTTGTCAAGCTCAAACACTCAAAAACTTAAATCACCACACATAAAAATCCAGTTCATCAATACCCTTCTTTTGAGCGAAAGATTACACACCAATAAGGATTGGACCTATCATCTTTATGCAGAACGATTCTTGATTCAACCACTGAGTAAAGTTCAATCTTCTTATCCAATGCCTAATAAAAATTGATCCATCTCCAATAGCTCAAGCTATTCATCGCATATATGAGATGGCAAATCTTCATGCTCTTAACCAGATTACCAGAAATGTTAATTTGTCAACAAACATACCCCAAATGAATGGGTGTGGGAAATCTAGTGCTGGTACATAGCAACTGCATTACTCAAGGAAACCCTGATGCAATGTTAACATCATATAACTCATTTTTAAGACTCAAGTATGATAGCAAAAGCCTTCACCCCATCATCAGGAACATGTAAATATAATCATGTTTCTTCAACTCTGCAACTATAAATGAATTTCTTTTGGACTTAATTTCAACTTAAATTTGAACCTTCATACATAACCCTTGAGCCCAGTGGAGGAACTAGAGGGGTGCATGGGATATTCAGTTCCCTAATTTTTCGAAAAATTTAAGTTTATTAAGCATTTTTTTCAAATGTTCTTTTAAAAATTATATCGTACCCTTAAATTTTTATATTTTTCCCTATAAGTATGGTATCACTTTATATAAAAATTCTGACTGCTTGAAAAAAAATCAACAAAAAAATTGACCCAAAAGATGCTTACTTGAGCATAGAACAATTAACCATAACGCCAAAAGCTGCATAAGAGGAAACCCATGTTGTCTTTCCTTCATCTTATCAACTCTACACCCTCCACAATCCTCATAGTAATCCTTCTTCAAAAGTGCCTGCTGATATTCATCACTTTCTGCCATTTCACCCTCTAAGCTTAAACTCAATTTTTTCCAACAAAACAAACAAAACAAGAAGTCAGCACTTGGTTACTATTGTACCACAAACCAAGCCCTTTTATTAACCATATGCATGTTATCCATTGCAGTTTAAAAAAGATAAGTGCACAATTAATCAAGATTCGGTTATATCATTGTTGCGCATATGATCATAAAGTATCATTAATTATATATATAATCCCGGTTAGTATGTAATGATTTAGTATATACAAGAATCAACTATATAGGGGCGAGATATTAAAAAGCAGGCTATAACAGAGAATTTTGGTGAGAAATTGAATAAATAGCGTCATTTTGAACGTGCGAGCAATCTCGCTTAAAAGCAATTTCCTCTGCCGTATGATAATATGAAGAGTTTGTTTCGAGGATCACGATGATTAATAAAAGCTAAGCCAGCTAGCTTAAGCCCAAGCGTTAATATAAGCCAACTTCAGAAAGAGTAGAAATATCATGGAGTGAAATCTTTGTTGTGTAAAAATGATATTTTAACTTTGCGTATCTTCGGATGGAAGATGATTGAACTTTTTATAGATGAAGTGTAGGAGTTGTCCCGGTCACTTCAGGTAAATTATTAACTCTGCCGGTGGTTAATAGATGATATAGTAAAATGAATGTCGGCCTTACAGTGATAGAACATGACGGAAGAATGTCAAAGGTTCCGGGCGGCTGAGTTAATATTACATTTAGAATCCAGCCTCAAAGAGGCCCACGAGGTATTTCTCCCAGTTAATATGTATTTATATTGCAGGAGTAGCGTTACGCGTTTATTATGACTGACGCGCCATGAGTGTGTGATTACTCATTTAATGGGACTATCACATATAAAGCGGTCAGCGCCTTATTTCTTGCGTAATGGTACGAAGGTCATTTTAATTTTCGTTGACATGTCACGGCCATTTATCACAATGAAATAAATATTTATGTAATCTCATCAACTAATTTTACAAACGTATTAAATTTGAATACCAAGAATGACTTATGCCAAATTTAGTACACTATTTGCACATATTAACAAATATGGAGTAAATACTTTTGTAACGGTATCCATGGTAGCTACTCAAATGGAGTGCGTAGGCCTTCAGTGGTAATAAATTATAAACCATGCGGCCAGGAGAAATATTTAAGCGAGCCCGTCATTGATTAGATCGAAAAAATATTGGTAGGAGAATCAGCTGTCCCTAACCATGAAACAACCCGTATTGATATCGCCTCACATAATGACTTCGGCGTCACGACAACTCAACTCTTTATCGCTCAGCTAAACATCTTGGATTCGCCTCACCCATACCCGATTCGGCGTCGCTTAACTCGACCATATATATCTGACGTCGTCGCTCGAGCATACCTGACTTCAGCTACGTATCTTTACTTGATTATAGTCATCCTCACTTATGACACCTAAATGTTTCTCGTAAGACGCTTCCAATTGTTCAATTTCTTAATATAATTGAGCAGTATGTCTTATCGAGATAATCCCAGAAATGCATTAATTATCTTTGGAATTCTCCATTTAGTATACGGAACTTATTTACCTCGATGGTATCAACGTCATGGTTAGATCTTATGTCCTAACACATTTAAATCGATTTTCCGCTATATAAAATATAAATCGGCATCGTCGATAGATTAGTATGAACTTGGTTTATAATTTCTATCCACAATGTTCTCATTCAATATATCTTTATCCATTAACCGCTTAATATATATATACAACATATCTACAAAAAAAAAAAAAAAACGATAATGCTGTGAGGCTCGGCGAAGTAAATACAGTATCCAGATACAAAATAGTTGCCGATGAGGCTAAAAGTCTGAAAATGAAATGCGGCCGTGAGACAACGGCGCAACAAAGCGAGATTGTGAATGAATATCATAGTCCAAATATGAATAAATATGGATATACGGGAGATACCTAATAAGGCCGTACGCGTAATTTGAAAAGCCTCGGGAGCCTGACATATGAGATATGATAGAAAGTTCGATCAAAACCTGTGTCCTTGAGAAGAACTCGAAGGCTTCAGCAAGCATTATAACTTTAGTTATCAAACCATCATCTATTATCCCAGCGGCTCCATACGACACCAATGCGCGTATCTTTCGATCGATACGCCGAGGAATGGGCCGTCGATAATCGCGCAGCAGCTTATACCGCGGTATAAGGCAGACAGCTTATACACAAAGTATAAGGCAAACCGCGCTTATAAAATAAACCGCCTCTGGCAAAAGTATAAGGCCTGTGGCATCATCTGCCAGCATTATAAAACCGCCTTGTATTTCATCTGGCTAAGTATAAAGCCTTGTACTTATTTCATCACAACTAAGTATAAAGATAACGTAACATACCTGAGAGTATAAAGGTAACCGTGCCTCTGTGAAATTTCTGAGAAAATAAAAGTGCGGCAAGGGCCACGAGGAAATATAGCAGGTAATATAAGTGGGAGTTAGTCGTCGTTTACACCGAGCGATCTTGATGCCCGCGAGAATGTAGCCACGTAATCATATTATGGCTGTGTAATCGTCTGACCATTCTGTGTATACCGTTTCTCAGCATGTGTCGTCACTACGAGGGCGTGTTATTGTGATTTAAAGTAAGTACATAAAGTAATACCGTGAGATAAGTGCACTGCGCACTTAGTTGTGATAAGAAGCGTCCATTATGATCGATCGAGTGCACTTTCAGCATTTCAAAAGCGTCTAATCGAAGACCGAAATTCTGATTACTACTCATGACAATTTAAACCACTATCTTGAATTAAATTTTCCGACTTCCGACCCGTTTTAATTACAAATTGACAACTTAAGTATAAATGGCTAATTATGTTCCAGTGACAATTAACGTAGGCGAATCCCAATATCATTAAATCACATGTCCGATTGACACGGCCCAGCAAAATATAACATTTTTTCAACCAATTTCAATCGACCCCAGAAATATCGACTTAATTACGTTTCGAAACAACTATATTAATCTCCTCAGCGTACTTTTACATAACACATTTTTCGCCAGTCGACGAAAGTCAACATTAAATACCAGCGCGTTTGATCAAGCCACATCAAGTATGATCGACTTCCCGATACCCATGATCTAAGTTTAGAAGTGATAATTACATACCAATTTAAATCCCAAAACTCAAAAGTCAACTCAAATACATTTCGAAAGTCAACTCAATAATGCAATAACTACATCGAATGCTCGATCGTTATCAACTCTTAGATTATAATACAACTGTAAATAATTATATTGATAATATCTCATAAAGCCGAAGTCAACCCAAAATTCCAAAAGTCAACGGCCACTAAAAGCGTCAGAAATTCCACATCGAAACCACGATATTTCAACTCGAGAATAACTAATTTACTAACTTGAGGTAATTGGAGCAATAAAATTCGAGAAACTCTGAAGTCAACAAAAAAGTCAACTCGGAAGTCTCACCAAAATACTCAACAAGGTCGAACCTTTTTTACCTTGAAGCGACGAGGATGATGAGGAGAAAGCTATAAAATTTGGTCAAAGGCTGAAAGCCGGAGGAGAAATCGAAGAAAGAAATTTGAGGAGGATTCTGGTCGGTCGTTACGCGGAGGGAAAATGGATTTTGTTTTGGGCTTGGGTTGGTTATGGGCTTAAATGGGTTGGCTCACTTAAATTGTGTGAAACCCGATCGTTTAATTGATGATAATTACCGTTTCAAGCTTTATCACAAATGACTTCCAAACATTAACATTGACTTATATACTGCGTTATATTACCACCCAAATAATGTCGTCGTTAAAACTTTTAAAATTACCAGCGAAATATACTAAATGAGCGATTAGTTGTATTTCGACTATTCAACTTTCCAGTACGATTTCTCCTCGAGGAAATACTCCGCTGGCTTGACTAGTATCTGATCTGATAATATTAGTGCGGGCAGGTTATTACAATCACCCACCTTATAAAATTTAGTCCTCGAAATTTACTCGAGCTTGATATGTCGGATAATCTCAGCGCTCGAGTGCTCGATTATAGTATGCATCTTCGTAGCTCCGTAATAACTTATGTCGATTGACTTAAAGCGGTGGCCTGCTTACCCGTAACCTGACATTCAACCCGGCCGAATTTTTTGTTCAAGCTTATCATCTTATCTTCTCCGTAATATATTTGCTTTGTTTGTTATTATCATTATCAATCTTAGTGTTATAAAGTGAGCATGAACCATGTATTTGGAATGATTATTTAGCGAGACTAAAAGCTTAGTCATAGTCTCGTTGAACTAAAGATACATGTGATGTGCGTTGCTTGGTACTTGGAGTGATATTTGTAAGGTGAAATTGTGAATGACATTTTCAAATAGTGGGGGGGGTATAATAATTCTATACACTATATATGGTAGTGCGCAATAATTATGTCGCTCCATAATAATATGAGTAGTAGTAGACAAAGCGCCTAAGGATAATTGATGTAAAAGTGTTGTGGCCACAATCATTTATAAATTTAGCTTTGTACTACAACAATGAGACTACTCAATGAATATGGTATGTTGTGATATAATTAACACAACTGCCATTGAATAACTACTCTTGGATATAGTTATCAAAATATGGCGTGATAAAGTCAAAGATAACAAGTGGATCCACTAACAAATGGTGGACCAAGAATGGTTGAAAATCATCAAAGGAATGGGACTTAAGCCCAGATAGTTTGATTATGAAGCAAAGCCAAATCTGGCGGCGGAGATCCCAGATCTAGGCTCGATGGGACAACCACTTGTAATCATAATTTAAAATCAGTATTGGGGATTCGATCTCATAGATTCCTCCCGGATAGAGAACATTGATGCAGGTAGGATAAGGTGAGAACTTTTGCTGCTTAAGTGACTCTCGCCAGATAAAGGAATCAATGAATCATGTGAAAGAGTATTATAAGTTAATTCTATAAAGAGAAGTCACCTATGTAAGCTAGAGTGGGGCCGTACAGAGGAAAATGTGAGGGGGTCGTTATTTTGAAAACAACTCCCACGAGCAGTGATGTTCATTGGCCAAACCGGACACTTGTCATTGAGAACTAAAAGAAGTAAGGGAGACATTTGTGTGTAGTATGTCGTTGTTTGCCAGTGAAAAGAATGGTTCAGTCGCTTGAGCCTACAGGAGCTTCTTTGTGAAACACAAGGGGAAGGTTCGAGATGCCGACCTACCCGATCTATCATTGGTTTTTCGTTGTATCTTTATCACCGTGCTTTAGTTTTAGAGTCAAAACTTTATATTTTCAATTTTGATTCATGTGGGGGATTGTTGGAAAAATCAATTAAAAAAATTGATTTAAAGTTGAATGCAAAATTGACACCTTAATAGGTTGTCTAATTTATCAATGTACGACTGAATTCCAGAATTCTAAAATTAGAATATTGTGAATGGACGACCCAATTACTTAAATGTCGACTATTATCTCAGGGCCGGTTCACATATTATTTTAGTTAGCTGGACATTTTTTAGTACTTGAAACGATTAATAGCATTCAAATCCATGACTTTTCATGATGGTAACATCCTTTCATTATGAAGTTGTTTATTGTTAAATTAGTAAGACATTATGATAAGCCAGCTCTTTGGTTTCTAACTTTCTATAAAAGAAATTAGATCAGCTAATTGAAAAGACAAGAATTTTTAAACTAATCATGAGTCTTTTGAGTTGATGTCTTATTGTTTATAATATTTATTTTGAGGTGATAGCAATACATACTTTGTTTGAGTTCGTTGAAGGAATTAGAGTCTTCCCAAATGGATTCTTATCCGTTTATCACAGAGACGGACTTAAGCTAGTCTAGCACCTGAGGAAGCATCGAATCTGTTTTAAGGATAGTGTGTGTTACACATGACTCGGATCTTGTTTTTGTCTTTTAACAATTATTTTGACAAAATCTCTTGATCATGAATATAAATATTTATGTTTTACTACTAATATTTTTCCTACAAAATATATGTGATATATCATCCTCAATATGCGTATGTCTTGATAATTTCTTTCAATTGATAATCTACGTAGTCTGAGTATAAAGTATGAATTAGATAAGTTACATTACAGCCTCATATTTTTTATGTGACGTTTTCATATATCGAGGTGAAGCTTTGACCATTAATTACTAATTACTTATTATTTTAATAAATATAAATGTTATATCATTAAATTTAATCTTTGAGAAAATAGGTTTTTATTAATATTATTTCTTATAATTTTTAGCATTATATTTTAAATTAATTGATAGTCAAGTTTCGCGATATATAACATCAAATAAAAAAAATGAAGGGAGTAGTAGTTAATTCATATTAGAACTCCTAACTTTTAGATTTTTAGAGAGAAGGGTAATTTAGTAATTAATAATGTGAAAATGGAAGAAACACAACCTTATTCACACTTTTATATATGTTAGTGATTATTCTATTATCCTTTACTAAACTCTTGATTTTTTATCTTCCATTCTTTTTCTAATAATTACCCTTTCAATAATCAAAATTCGACTAATTATCCTTTTAACTATCACAATCCTAGTAATTATCAATTTGATAATCAATCTTCCATCTAATAGTCTCAAGAAATAATCATCCCAATCTCTCAAATTTATTCGCTTTGTTATGCCAATTACCACCTATTATGCATCGATGATGTCATATTCCTCTCAAGCACATCCTTATAATCCTTATATGCCAGTGGGGAATCAAAATGTTCCAAATATTGGAGCAACATAATTTCCTGGATTTTCAACACAAATGTCTCTTGGTAAAATGAGCGGTGCTAATGAAGATATTCCAGTTGTGGAGGATTCAACCAACATTCCAAAGAAAAGTCCCAAATGGACCACTGAACAAAATTTGGTGCTACTTAGTGACTGGATTAAATATGGAACAGACAGTGTTGTCGAAAGAAATAAGAAAAGTGAAGCATATTAGGGTAAAATTGCTGAATATTGTAATGAACATTGTTAATTCTAGAGGCCCCGTAGCGTCACGGTTACTGCGTAAATCATTTTAACTACATCAACAAAATATTGGGTAAATGGATAGGTGCTTATGATAACGCTAAACGTATGAAACAAAGCGGGTGAAGGTCGGGAGAATGATAATGACAAAGCTCATGAACTATATAAAAGTAGTAAAGAATGGTAGTTTAATTTGATATCCGAATGGCGGGGCTGTCCGAGATCAACCCGCGTTACGGAAGTGGGTTGAATCTTGGATCCTGGTAGCGGTGGATCCAGAGAGTGCGTGAGAGTGATCGGATGACTCAAACATTGTTGAATCCATTGATCCGATGGGAGGACCTGACTAAAAAAGGCAAAAGCAGAAGGGTAAGGAAGAAACTTGGAGGCTGGTAACCTACTTGATGGAATGAATTTAAACAATACAAAAACAAATAGTTGGAACGATTGGATAAATTAGCCACACAACAAGAGGAGGTAATCAAAGTATAGAAGATGGAAATTTTTATAAAGCTAAGTGAGAAGGAACATCTCGATGATTAGAACCAAAAGCTTTTGGAAATGTTGGACCTCGAATTGTTTGGAAAATAATTAAGTCCTCCTTCAATGTTTGTTTTTTTCTTTGATGTGTGTTTTGAAGCTTTGATGTGTGTTTTTAAGCTTTCATGTATCTTTTGAGCTTTGATGTATTTGTTTCACGCTTTCATGTGCATGTTTTTCAAGCATTTGATGTATGTGTTTCTCGCTGATTCGAGACGATCGAGGTCCGTAGGCGCAAAGATCCGATTATTGGGCGCTCTAGCCAAAACGAATCCTAGCTTTGGGGTGGTTTTCCGTGGATAATGGCACCTTAAATCGTTTTTTACTTTCCTCTCGCTTCGACGACTCCGCTCTTACCGCACTGCTCTCTGAAGCGACAATAAAGTGGAAGAATGAATTTGAGGCTAGCGGTGATCTGTGACTCGCATGGTTTACCGGTTCCACCGACTAGACCAAAAAGTGATTTAGTCATCTGAGAATGCGCTTGAAGTGAGGCGAAAAACGAGGTTCGGAAATGGCGGATTGCTCGGGAGGAAGAAGGCGGCCGGTCATTTTGGTAGTACGAAAGGAGAATTGGCCCAATGGGATGAGGGTCGAGAGCGGCATGCGTTTTTCGATTTCAATAAAAGCTATAACTGCTTATCTTTTAGTTAACTCAATTTAATTCTTGCATTGGAGTCATCGAATTTCAACCACTCGGCTTCATCCAATCTTATGTTTCGATTAACTCGATTTGAATTAACTTTTGCCTTGGGTCAAAATTGATTTCGACCCTTATTTGCTTATAAATAACAACTCATTTGTACTCTACCAACTCATCCAAAGCTTCGACAAATATTATAAATCTTATTCTTCCTACTTAAAAAAATTTCATGAAATTCAATGGATCTATTGGCTTTCTTTGATATGAAGTATATACAAAGGCAATACGAAGTGAAGAGTGGTATATCCGCTTAATTGATTTAGTGGCGGCGGAGCAAATATTAGAAAACGGTGCATCGTGGTAGAGAAAATATTTCAACATAGATCATGCGAACCAAGATTGATTACTTTTCAATAAACCACCATATGACGAGGTAATGTTAGGTGACAATTTCGGATGCGGAAACATATTTTCCTTCGAATCGTTGGGGACCTTTCAAATATTGGCTTGCTACCCAAAGAGGAGTTGATGCGCAACAAAGAAGGCATATGCCCATTGTAAATGTACTTTATCCATTCGAGATGTTAGCGTATGGTGTCTCGGCGATGCGGTAGATGAAGACATCAAAATATGAAGTCTTCTGGCGTTAAGGTCAACTGCATTTGTAAAGGAATCGTAAATTGTAGTAAGTGTAGCAAAGAGCCTCAAGCGAAGATGACCTACAAGAATCTTTGCAAGTTAGTGAGATGAGAGGTTCCCGGAATGATCGGGAGTATTGGTATGCATTGGGAATAAAAATTGTCTACGACAGGAAGGTCAATTTACTAAAGGGATAAAGAAACCATACTTGTTATTATTGAAGCGATTGCCTTTCATGATTTATTGATCCGGCATGCCTTTTTAGGATGTCGGGCACATTCAGGCGATATAAACTTTATAGATTGGTCACCGTTGTTTGATGGCGCGTTGAACAGAAATACTCAGTGAACTTCTTTGTGAATCAACGTCTTTATAATATGGTGTACTATGTACTTATCTTTAGCGTGGTATCTACCGCTTCTTATCCAACTTTAAGTCAAAATCAATTAGACTTCCTCAAGGCAGACGAGGATAAAGTTGTTTGTAAGTAATATCATGAGGATGTCGAAAGGACATTGAGCGTGCATTTGGAGGCGCTTATTTCGATTTAAAATCATTCGTGAACATTCGATTGTGGGACATAAGCGATTTGGCTATCATCATGAGATCATGTTATATTACATAATATAGTTGTTGAGGATGAGCGAGATACATATCTTTCGACATTGGACGATTATGATGATGTAGAGCAAGTGGATCTGGCAGCGCCCGTGTAGCGACCGCCCAGTCGGCCGCCACGAGGTGAGAGTCATTAAAATCCGGAACACGAGTCGCCCAAGCCGATGGGCTGACTCCGTTTAAAAACACAATTCGTTTCGTCAAAAATATGATTACAGACAAGTTTCCCAAATCAAAGCAGTTTCAAAATTTATAATCCATCGGTGATATCGAAGCGACCCGACCCATAAATATATGACATAACCCAAAGAAAATGTGCAGCCATTTCTGACCAGAATGTCATCTTGTATCCTAAATACAAAATGACTACCCAATGAGGCAAAAGATTTCAAAGGGAATGTACAACAGTAAGAAACTGGTTGACAACACATCAAATGGTATGAGAGTCCTCGGCCACCACGTCTTCACTAGCCACTCGAACGCACACTCCAAACGACCTCTTGAACAGTAGCCACACATCGACTGGCGCAAATGAAAATGCAGCCATGGCGAAGAAAGAAGGGTGTAAGCCGAGGCTTAGTGAAAGCTTTAACACGAGGGGTGAACTTGCCTGCAGGCGAGATAGTCATAATTTAATAATCAAATATGAATAATATAAATATACCCCGAAGACTATCTAATCGGTCCTCTGACAACATAATTCATGAAATCTCAAACATAATACATGAGGATATAATAGAAGGTTAATGGCTTACACAATTCGAGAAAGAAAACAATATGGGCTTCAACCTTGGCCCAAAACTACAGTCATCGAACCTCGCATCTACCGTATCGCGTTATACCACCATCTACAATCTTGCGTATACTCGATCAGTACCTTGAGGGAATGGACTAATCAATAATCACCCTTGACATACCGCGTATAAGGCCAAAACACCTTATACACAAACAGGCCACGCCTTGTATTATCTTAGTAGTATAGGGCCACATCCCGACAATCTGTAGCAGCAAAGTGATCCACAGACTCATACATGGCAGCTATACGTAGTATAGGGCCAAACCGCCACGCTATACGTAGTATAGGGCCACGCCCGACAATGCCATAGCGACAAGCGATCAAAAGCGAGTCATACACATGCATACGTAGTATGAGGGCCGCCGACAATGCCGTGGCGATCAAAAGCGAGAATCATACCCATGGCCCCATACGTAGTATAGGGGCCAAACCGCCTGTTATCTGCAGTAGTATAGGGCCAATGTCCGCATCACGCAGGAAGGAGAGTCGCTTCATCCTAGTAATCGACTGTAAGTGCTTTACGATACTCGAGGCCTCAAACTCATGCATAACCAACAACTCTTTCACTCCCCGAGCCGTATCTGTGCTTGGCGGCCAAAACATCCCATGATCGTAAGTCAAACACAATGCATATGAGGCCCGCAAATCATAAGTGCCGACAAGGCCTGAGAAAACATATAAGTGCCCGACAAGGCCAGAGAAACACAATCCCACATAACACAACAATTACATGTATATCATTCATGTCATAACCTGATAACATGCATGCTCGCGAATAGCAATACGTAACTT